>CM050174.1:79330176-79460176 GCA_027410445.1 Discoglossus pictus
CTGACAGTACCCTCCACTGAGCGACACGGACTTACTGACATTACCCTCCACTGGGTGACACTGACATTACCCTCTAATGAGTGACACAGACTAACTGACATTACCCTCCAATAAGTGACACTGACTTACTGACATTACCCTCCACTGGGTGACACTGACTTACTATGATTACCCTCCACTGGGTGACACTGACTTACTGACATTACCCTCCAATGAGTGACACTGACATTACCCTCCACTGAGTGACACTGACAATAACCTCCACTGAGTGACACTGACAATACCCTCCAATGAGTGACACGGACTTACTGACATTACCCTCCAATAAGTGATACTGACCTACTGACATTACCCTCCACTGGGTGACACTGACTTACTATGATTACCCTCCACTGAGTGACACTGACTTAATGTCATTACCCTCCACTGGGTGACACTGACAATACCCTCCACTGAGTGACACTGACATTACCCTCCACTGGGTGACACTGACTTACTGACATTACCCTCCACTGAGTGACACTGACATTACCCTCCACTGAGTGACACTGACATTACCCTCCACTGGGTGACACTGACATTACCCTCCACTGAGTGACACTGACTTACTGACATTACCCTCCACTGGGTGACACTGACTTACTGACATTACCCTCCACTGAGTGACACTGACTTACTGACATTACCCTCCACTGAGTGACACTGACTTTCTGACATTACCCTCCACTGAGTGACACTGACTTACTGACATTACCCTCCACTGGGTGACACTGACTTACTGACAATACCCTCCACTGAGTGACACTGACAATACGCTCCACTGGGTGACGCTGACATTTCCCTCCAATGAGTGACACTGACTAACTGACATTACCCTCCACTGGGTGACACTGACAATACCCTCCACTGAGTGACACTGACATTTCCCTCCACTGGTTGACACTGACAATACCCTCCACTGAGTGACACTGACATTACCCTCCAATGAGTGACACTGACTTACGGACATTGCCCTCCACTGAGTGACACTGACTTAATGATACTGCCTCCTAATGATAACGCCCTCCATTGAGTGACACTGACTTCGTAACATTACCCTCCACTGAGTGACACTGACATTACCCTCCACTAAGTGACACTGACATTACCCTCCAATGAGTGACACTGACATTACCCTCTAATGAGTGACACTAACATTACCCTCCAATGAGTGACACGGACTTACTGACATTACCCTCCACTGAGTGACACTGAAAATACCCTCCACTGAGTGACACTGACATTACCCTCCACTGAGTGACACAGATGACTTACTGACATTACCCTCCACTGAGTGACACTGACAATACCCTCCACTGAGTGACACTGACTTACTGACAATACCCTCCACTGAGTGACACTGACTTGCTGACATTACCCTCCACTGAGTGACACTGACATTACCCTCCAATGAGTGACACTGACATTACCCTCCACTGGGTGACACTGACTTACTGACATTACCCTCCAATGAGTGACACTGACTTACTGACATTACCCTCCAATGAGTGACACTGACAATACCCTCCACTGAGTGACACTGACAATACCCTCCACTGAGTGACACTGACATTACCCTCCACTGAGCGACACGGACTTACTGACATTACCCTCCACTGGGTGACACTGACATTACCCTCCACTGGGTGACACTGACATTACCCTCTAATGAGTGACACACACTAACTGGCATTACCCTCCAATAAGTGACACTGACTTACTGACATTACCCTCCACTGGGTGACACTGACTTACTATGATTACCCTCCACTGGGTGACACTGACTTACTGACATTACCCTCCAATGAGTGACACTGACATTACCCTCCACTGAGTGACACTGACAATACCCTCCACTGAGTGACACTGACAATACCCTCCACTGAGTGACACGGACTTACTGACATTACCCTCCAATAAGTGACACTGACCTACTGACATTACCCTCCACTGAGTGACACTGACTTAATGTCATTACCCTCCACTGGGTGACACTGACAATACCCTCCACTGAGTGACACTGACATTACCCTCCACTGGGTGACACTGACTTACTGACATTACCCTCCACTGAGTGACACTGACATTACCCTCCACTGAGTGACAATGACAATACCCTCCACCAAGTGACACTGACATTACCCTCCACTGAGTGACACTGACTTATTGACATTACCCTCCACTGAGTGACACTGACATTACCCTCCACCAAGTGACACTGACATTACCCTCCACTGAGTGACACTGACTTATTGACATTACCCTCCAATGAGCGACACTGACTTACTGACATTACCCTCCACTGGGTGACACTGACTTACTGACATTACCCTCCAATGAGTGAAACTGACAATACCCTCCTCTGAGTGACACTGACATTACCCTCCACCAAGTGACACTGACATTACCCTCCACTGAGTGACACTGACTTATTGACATTACCCTCCACTGAGTGACACTGACTTATTGACATTACCCTCCACTGAGTGGCACTGACTTACTGACATTACCCTCCACTGAGTGACACTGACTTACTGACAATACCCTCCACTGAGTGACACTGACATTACCCTCCACTGAGTAACACTGATTTACTGACATTACCCTCCACTGAGTAACACTGACATTACCCTCCACTGAGTGACACTGACATTACCCTCCAATAAGTGACACTGACCTACTGACATTACCCTCCACTGGGTGACACTGACTTACTAAGATTACCCTCCACTGAGTGACACTGACTTAATGTCATTACCCTCCACTGAGTGACACTGACAATACCCTCCACTGAGTGACACTGACATTACCCTCCACTGGGTGACACTGACTTACTGACATTACCCTCCACTGAGTGACACTGACATTACCCTCCACTGAGTGACAATGACATTACACTCCAATGAGTGACACTGACTTACTGACATTACCCTCCACTGGGTGAAAATGACTTACTGACATTACCCTCCTCTGAGTGACACTGACATTACCCTCCACCAAGTGACACTGACATTACCCTCCACTGAGTGACACTGACTAATTGACATTACCCTCCACTGAGTGACACTGACTTATTGACATTACCCTCCACTGAGTGACACTGACTTACTGACATTACCCTCCACTGAGTAACACTGATTTACTGACATTACCCTCCACTGAGTAACACTGACATTACCCTCCACCGAGTGACACTGACATTACCCTCCACTGAGTGACACTGACTTATTGACATTACCCTCCACTGAGTGACACTGACTTATTGACATTACCCTCCACTGAGTGACACTGACATTACCCTCCACTGGGTGACACTGACTTACTGACATTACCCTCCAATGAGTGACACTGACTTACTGACATTACCCTCCACTGAGTGACACTGACAATACCCTCCACTGAGTGACACTGACAATACCCTCCACTGAGTGACACTGACATTACCCTCCACTGAGCGACACGGACTTACTGACATTACCCTCCAATGGGTGACACTGACATTACCCTCTAATGAGTGACACAGACTAACTGACATTACCCTCCAATAAGTTACACTGACTTACTGACATTACCCTCCAATGAGTGACACTGACATTACCCTCCACTGAGTGACACTGACAATACCCTCCACTGAGTGACACTGACAATACCCTCCACTGAGTGACACGGACTTACTGACATTACCCTCCAATAAGTGACACTGACCTACTGACATTACCCTCCACTGGGTGACACTGACTTACTATGATTACCCTCCACTGGGTGACACTGACTTACTATGATTACCCTCCACTGGGTGACACTGACAATACCCTCCACTGAGTGACACTGACATTACCCTCCACTGGGTGACACTGACTTACTGACATTACCCTCCAATGAGTGAAACTGACAATACCCTCCTCTGAGTGACACTGACATTACCCTCCACTGGGTGACACTGACAATACCCTCCACTGGGTGACACTGACTTACTGACATTACCCTCCACTGAGTGACACTGACATTACCCTCCACCAAGTGACACTGACATTACCCTCCACTGAGTGACACTGACTTATTGACATTACCCTCCACTGAGTGACACTGACTTATTGACATTACCCTCCACTGAGTGACACTGACTTACTGACATTACCCTCCACTGAGTAACACTGATTTACTGACATTACCCTCCACTGAGTAACAGTGACATTACCCTCCACTGAGTGACACTGACATTACCCTCCAATAAGTGACACTGACCTACTGACATTACCCTCCACTGGGTGACACTGACTTACTATAATTACCCTCCACTGAGTGACACTGACTTAATGTCATTACCCTCCACTGGGTGACACTGACAATACCCTCCACTGAGTGACACTGACATTACCCTCCACTGGGTGACACTGACTTACTGACATTACCCTCCACTGAGTGACGCTGACATTACCCTCCAATGAGTGACACTGACTAGCTGACATTACCCTCCACTGGGTGACACTGACAATACCCTCCACTGAGTGACACTGACATTTCCCTCCACTGGTTGACACTGACAATACCCTCCACTGAGTGACACTGACATTTCCCTCCACTGGTTGACACTGACAATACCCTCCACTGAGTGACACTGACATTACCCTCCAATGAGTGACACTGACTTACGGACATTGCCCTCCACTGAGTGACACTGACTTAATGATACTGCCTCCTAATGATAACGCCCTCCATTGAGTGACACTGACTTAGTAACATTACCCTCCACTGAGGTGACACTGACTTCGTAACATTACCCTCCACTGAGTGACACTGACATTACCCTCCACTGAGTGACACTGACATTACCCTCCAATGAGTGACACGGACTTACTGACATTACCCTCCACTGAGTGACACTGACATTACCCTCTAATGAGTGACACTAACATTACCCTCCAATGAGTGACACTGACTTACTGACATTACCCTCCAATGAGTGACACTGACATTACCCTCCACTGAGTGACACTGACATTACCCTCCACTGAGTGACACAGATGACTTACTGACATTACCCTCCACTGAGTGACACTGACAATACCCTCCACTGAGTGACACTGACTTACTGACAATACCCTCCACTGAGTGACACTGACTTACTGACATTACCCTCCACTGAGTGACACTGACATTACCCTCCAATGAGTGACACTGACATAACCCTCCACTGGGTGACACTGACTTACTGACATTACCCTCCACTGGGTGACACTGACTTACTGACATTACCCTCCACTGAGTGACACTGACAATACCCTCCACTGGGTGACACTGACATTACCCTCCACTGAGTGACACTGACAATACCCTCCACTGAGTGACACTGACATTACCCTCCACTGAGCGACACAGACTTACTGACATTACCCTCCACTGGGTGACACTGACATTACCCTCCACTGGGTGACACTGACATTACCCTCTAATGAGTGACACAGACTAACTGACATTACCCTCCAATAAGTGACACTGACTTACTGACATTACCCTCCACTGGGTGACACTGACTTACTATGATTACCCTCCACTGGGTGACACTGACTTACTGACATTACCCTCCAATGAGTGACAATGACATTACCCTCCACTGAGTGACACTGACAATACCCTCCACTGAGTGACACTGACAATACCCTCCACTGAGTGACACGGACTTACTGACATTACCCTCCAATAAGTGACACTGACCTACTGACATTACCCTCCACTGAGTGACACTGACTTAATGTCATTACCCTCCACTGGGTGACACTGACAATACCCTCCACTGAGTGACACTGACATTACCCTCCACTGGGTGACACTGACTTACTGACATTACCCTCCACTGAGTGACACTGACATTACCCTCCACTGAGTGACACTGAAATTACCCTCCACTGGGTGACACTGACTTACTGACATTACCCTCCAATGAGTGAAACTGACAATACCCTCCTCTGAGTGACACTGACATTACCCTCCACCAAGTGACACTGACATTACCCTCCACTGAGTGACACTGACTTATTGACATTACCCTCCACTGAGTGACACTGACTTATTGACATTACCCTCCACTGAGTGACACTGACTTACTGACATTACCCTCCACTGAGTAACACTGATTTACTGACATTACCCTCCACTGAGTAACACTGACATTACCCTCCACTGAGTGACACTGACATTACCCTCCAATAAGTGACATTGACCTACTGACATTACCCTCCACTGGGTGACACTGACTTACTATGATTACCCTCCACTGAGTGACACTGACTTAATGTCATTACCCTCCACTGGGTGACACTGATAATACCCTCCACTGAGTGACACTGACATTACCCTCCACTGGGTGACACTGACTTACTGACATTACCCTCCACTGAGTGACACTGACATTACACTCCAATGAGTGACACTGACTTACTGACATTACCCTCCACTGGGTGACACTGACTTACTGACATTACCCTCCTCTGAGTGACACTGACATTACCCTCCACCAAGTGACACTGACAATACCCTCCACTGAGTGACACTGACATTACCCTCCACTGAGTGACACTGACTAATTGACATTACCCTCCACTGAGTGACACTGACTTATTGACATTACCCTCCACTGAGTGACACTGACTTACTGACATTACCCTCCACTGAGTAACACTGATTTACTGACATTACCCTCCACTGAGTAACACTGACATTACCCTCCACTGAGTGACACTGACATTACCCTCCACTGAGTGACACTGACTTATTGACATTACCCTCCACTGAGTGACACTGACTTATTGACATTACCCTCCACTGAGTGACACTGACTTATTGACATTACCCTCCACCGAGTGACACTGACATTACCCTCCACTGAGTGACACTGACTTATTGACATTACCCTCCACTGAGTGACACTGACTTATTGACATTACCCTCCACTGAGTGACACTGACATTACCCTCCACTGGGTGACACTGACTTACTGACATTACCCTCCAATGAGTGACACTGACTTACTGACAGTACCCTCCAATGAGTGACACTGACTTACTGACATTACCCTCCAATGAGTGACACTGACTTACTGACATTACCCTCCACTGAGTGACACTGACAATACCCTCCACTGAGTGACACTGACATTACCCTCCACTGAGCGACACGGACTTACTGACATTACCCTCCACTGGGTGACACTGACTTACTGACATTACCCTCCAATGAGTGACACTGACATTACCCTCCACTGAGTGACACTGACAATACCCTCCACTGAGTGACACTGACAATACCCTCCACTGAGTGACACTGACTTACTGACATTACCCTCCAATAAGTGACACTGACCTACTGACATTACCCTCCACTGGGTGACACTGACTTACTACGATTACCCTCCACTGAGTGACACTGACTTAATGTCATTACCCTCCACTGGGTGACACTGACAATACCCTCCACTGAGTGACACTGACATTACCCTCCACTGGGTGACACTGACTTACTGACATTACCCTCCACTGAGTGACACTGACATTACCCTCCACTGAGTGACACTGACATTACCCTCCACTGGGTGACACTGACTTACTGACATTACCCTCCACTGAGTGACACTGACATTACCCTCCACCAAGTGACACTGACATTACCCTCCACTGAGTGACACTGACTTATTAACATTACCCTCCACTGAGTGACACTGACTTATTGACATTACCCTCCACTGAGTGACACTGACTTACTGACATTACCCTCCACTGAGTAACACTGATTTACTGACATTACCCTCCACTGAGTAACACTGACATTACCCTCCACTGAGTGACACTGACATTACCCTCCAATAAGTGACACTGACATTACCCTCCACTGGGTGACACTGACTTACTATGATTACCCTCCACTGAGTGACACTGACTTAATGTCATTACCCTCCACTGGGTGACACTGACAATACCCTCCACTGAGTGACACTGACATTACCCTCCACTGGGTGACACTGACTTACTGACATTACCCTCCACTGAGTGACACTGACATTACCCTCCACTGAGTGACAATGACATTACACTCCAATGAGCGACACTGACTTACTGACATTACCCTCCACTGGGTGACACTGACTTACTGACATTACCCTCCTCTGAGTGACACTGACATTACCCTCCACCAAGTGACACTGACATTACCCTCCACTGAGTGACACTGACTAATTGACATTACCCTCCACTGAGTGACACTGACTTATTGACATTACCCTCCACTGAGTGACACTGACTTACTGACATTACCCTCCACTGAGTAACACTGATTTACTGACATTACCCTCCACTGAGTAACACTGACATTACCCTCCACCGAGTGACACTGACATTACCCTCCACTGAGTGACACTGACTTATTGACATTACCCTCCACTGAGTGACACTGACTTATTGACATTACCCTCCACTGAGTGACACTGACTTACTGACATTACCCTCCACTGAGTGACACTGACAATACCCTCCACCGAGTGACACTGACATTACCCTCCACTGAGTGACACTGACTTATTGACATTACCCTCCACTGAGTGACACTGACTTACTGACATTACCCTCCACTGAGTGACACTGACATTACCGTCCACTGTGTGACACTGACAATTCCCTCCACTGAGTGACACTGACATTACCCTCCACTGAGTGACAATGACAATACCCTCCAATAAGTGACACTGACAATACCCTCCACTGGGCGACACTGACAATACCCTCCACTGAGTGACACTGACTTACTGACATTACCCTCCACTGAGTGACACTGACATTACCCTCCACTGAGTGACAATGACATTACACTCCAATGAGTGACACTGACTTACTGACATTACCCTCCACTGGGTGACACTGACTTACTGACATTACCCTCCTCTGAGTGACACTGACATTACCCTCCACCAAGTGACACTGACATTACCCTCCACTGAGTGACACTGACTAATTGACATTACCCTCCACTGAGTGACACTGACTTATTGACATTACCCTCCACTGAGTGACACTGACTTACTGACATTACCCTCCACTGAGTAACACTGATTTACTGACATTACCCTCCACTGAGTAACACTGACATTACCCTCCACCGAGTGACACTGACATTACCCTCCACTGAGTGACACTGACTTATTGACATTACCCTCCACTGAGTAACACTGACTTATTGACATTACCCTCCACTGAGTGACACTGACTTACTGACATTACCCTCCACTGAGTGACACTGACAATACCCTCCACCGAGTGACACTGACATTACCCTCCACTGAGTGACACTGACTTATTGACATTACCCTCCACTGAGTGACACTGACTTACTGACATTACCCTCCACTGAGTGACACTGACTTACTGACATTACCGTCCACTGTGTGACACTGACAATTCCCTCCACTGAGTGACACTGACATTACCCTCCACTGAGTGACAATGACAATACCCTCCACTGAGTGACACTGACAATACCCTCCACTGGGTGACACTAACATTACCCTCCACTGAGTGACACTGACAATACCCTCCACTGAGTGACACTGACTTACTGACATTACCCTCCACTGGGTGACACTGACATTACCCTCCACTGAGTAACACTGACTTACGGACTTTGTCTTCCATTGAGTGACACTGACTAACAATACTCTCCACTGAGTGACACTTACTTAATGATACTGCCTCCCAATGAGTACACTACTCTCCACTGAGGGACACTAACTTACTGACATTACCCTCCACTGAGTGACACTAACTTACTGACATTACCCTCCACCGAGTGACACTGACATTACCCTCCAATGAGTGACACTGACATTACCCTCCAATGAGTGACACAGACTTACTGACATTACCCTCCACTGAGTGACACTGACTTACTGACATTACCCTCCACTGAGTGACACTGACATTACCCTCCAATGAGTGACACTGACATTACCCTCCACTGAGTGACACTGACATTACCCTCCACTGAGTGACACTGACTAACTGACATTACCCTCCACTGAGTGACACTTACTAACTGACATTACCCTCCACTGAGTGACACTGACAATACCCTCCACTGGGTGACACTGACAATACCCTCCACTGGGTGACACTGACAATACCCTCCACTGGGTGACACTGACATTACCCTCCACTGAGTGACACTGACATTACCCTCCACTGAGTGACACTGACTAACTGACCATACCCTCCACTGGGTGACACTGACATTACCCTCCACTGAGTGACACTGACAATACCCTCCACTGAGTGACACTGACTAACTGACATTACCCTCCACTGAGTGACACTTACTTAATGATAATTACTCCTAATGAGTACAGTACTCTCCACTGAGTGACACTGACTTAGTGACATTGCTCTACAATGACTGACACTATGAGTCTATTTGCTGGGATAGGAGTGTGTCGGTACCGTGGTACAGCTTTTACCCACTTGGAATTTCCTAGAACCTTTCCATTTAGAATTGAAATTGATTTATCTAACACTTTATGTCACCCATCTACACAAAATAGTGCATAATGTACATAGTTACCCTTTAGAATGTAAGTTTGCGAGTTTTCAGTCATGTGTCGATGCATTGGAAAGAAGCTCTATGTATACTTGACATTAACAGGGCCCTCCATTCTTTGCAATGTGTTCATTTTGTTTTTGCCTTGTACTTAACCCCTGTAAAGCGCTATGGAATATGTTGGCGCATTACAAATAAAGACAATAATAACAATAATAGTTAGCAAAAATAATACAAATAAAATAAAAACAGAAAGAGCTGATTTCACGAGTACTCACACCCTTTGCTGTGAATAAGCTCTGATGCAACCAATTACCTTCAGAAGGTACGTACTTATTAAATGGTGCCCCTCCCCATGTGCAGCGAAAGTGTCACATGACCTTTATGGAAGGACCCAGAGTTTGTCTAACAAACAACATCATGAAGATCAAGTATCTATCAAACAAGTCCAGGACAAAGTTCCATGGGGCAATCATGGGTGGCTTCTAAACCATGTGGGGTCATCAAAGTTGGGCAAAAAATAGCAGAGGCGTCAACAAAGTTGTGGTCCACTGGAGAAGAAAGCGATTGCTAAAATAATCCCATATAAGATGCCATTTGGAGCATGCAAAAGGCTTATGGGAGGCACAAGAAACACGTGGAAAAAGGTTCACTGGTCTGGTGAGACCAAAAATTAACTTTTGGGCCATAGAGCTTGACCATTGAACTTGACCATGTTCCCTTTGTCTGTTTTAAAGGGTTTATGATCTTGAGGTTGCATTAGAGAAGTCTATTTAGCATTACCTCATTCAAGCCAACACTTTAAGACACTAGGACGTCTTGGAAGCCCAGCAGGTTCACACTGCACAACACGTGTTTAGTACTTTCTGAGATCTGGAGAAGTGATCAGGGGCTAGCCTGCACAAGTAGGATCACCTACACCTAGTCAGGAGACCCAGCCCATTTGCTGGGAGGCATTTTGGACCATCACCTTATTAGTGTCTTGACCCTCAATGTATGTCCCAGAAGTATGTGTCTTGTACAGACATTTTATAGTTCTGTTTTTTGTATTACACGTCTCTCATCACTAATGGAGCCCAAATTTTGTGGATTGTTTCTGAATTTGAAAGCTACTCTCCAGTGATTGAGGTCCCATCTCCATATACTTACAATAAAGAATGGATTAACCACCTCCTCTATCAGTTAGTGATGAAGATTCAGAAGAAAAATACATATATAAGGGCAGACCTGCAGCACATTTTTATACCGGTCAAGGGCTCTTCCCTTGTGTTCGAAACCAGTATGGCCAGCCTGGGGACACAGGTTACTCTGGATGTCCTCTCTTGGGCTTACAAGAATATTTATTGGTGAAAAAGACTCCGGGAGTAGAACATCTAGAGTTGTTGGTTATAGCTGTAGGGATACAGAGGACAGGATTTTACTGAGAATATCGGAGTTGTGCCGAAAGAGATGCCAACTCTAGAAGAGCCTCCACCTACTCAGAAAGCCTACACAAGATGTCCAAGGATATGGTGCTACCGTTATGGGCTGGAAGACACAGCTCAAAATTTGTTCCTTCAAAATTAAAAAAGAAGATGTGGAAATCTGGCTATGGTAATGTGGTATGTGAGGAAGCTGTATGATCACCAGAGTAAGGGCACTCAGAGCCCGGAAGTCGTGTGTTGGCCAAAATTGTGTTGATTGTTCTGCTGGAGAGAGCTATTTTTTTCTAGATTTTTCTTGGACCTATCTGAAAATCTTCCACTAAAATGGGTGCAAAACTTGGATTTCAAACGAGTAAATACTATGTAGATAAATTAATATGTTTAATGATAAAACCCTCTATGGAAAATCTTCCCAGTACCATGAGCTTCAAAGTTCTGGAGATTTTCCAACTGGACCAGTGAGGGAAGGAGCTGTTATTTTAGGAATCAATGTCAGATGTAAATCCTGAAGGCCACTACTGTACATTGCAAGACTGGTCAACACAAGTCCTTTTCTCTTCTCTTTTAATGGAAACCAGTATGTCCAAGTTGAAATAAAGCTTTGCCTGGTGTGGCTGAACTTCTTAAAATATTTTTTGGTCAAAGTGACTCTGGGAGAAGGGCTTCCACCAAGTTCTAGTGTTTTCGGTGATAGCAATAGAGATATAGAATTTAGGATTCCACTAAAAAAATATGGGTGCTGAAGAAAGAGACCCCAACTATACAAGGACCTGCTCCATGTGGCAGTGTTATTATTGTGGGGTGGGATACACGTCAATGGGGTGTTTCTTCTTAAAAAAAGAGGAACATGAAAAGATTTTTCAGAAAACTGTATGGATATTGTCCCTCAAAAAGGAGAAGGCTCCTTTGAGGGTTATTAAATTTAAATTTGGTGTATGACCACCATAGTGGGGCTCTGGTGGGGGATGAAGTTGTGTTTTGGCCAAATGTCTCTTCTAGTAAATACAAGGTCTCCTATTTAGTTGGGTGCAGTATTCGGGAAGTATAAAATATTTCACTTCTAAGAGTACTCAATAGAAAGATCTGTATCTTTAAGGCTGAGACAGTCTTGGAAGCTGGTGAATTATTCCGTCCAGTGCTGGAGATTTTCTTGTTGTATGGGCGAAGGGTGGCTCTTATGTTATGGAAACCAATGTCCAAATGTGTTGACATCTAGAGCAACAGCTGAATGCAACCTCCCCATAAGAGGAGAGATAAACATCTAATGAGTCTTGTCCTCATTAACGTAAGACAGTAATAAGAACCCATCTATCCAAAAAGCTTGACCTAATTAGTTTGTTGACGTCCTTCGTCCATACAAGCTCTGTTGAGAGATAAACATCTAATGAGCCTTGTCCTACAGGTGGAAGACATTGGGACCCCTTCTTGGTGGTGGGACACTACACCCCTGATAGGTATATTGGTAGGACAAGTTGCAAAGATATATAGAGACATTAACGTAACAGAAATAAGAACCCATCTATCCAAAAAGCTTGGCCTAATTAGTTTGTTGACATCCTTGGTCCATACAAGCTCTGTTGGAAGCCCATCCCGCATGTCTACCACCCTATAAAGTATGACTTTTGTACATAGCTCCTAAATCTTCCACCTTCCAACTCCATATCACGACCTCTTCCACCTAGTAACCCCTAGGTTATTCGAAGCCTACACACAATATCAAGTTGATGGACATAGTATAGGACTGGACATGGAGTCTATGCAAACACATAAACACTTATAAATACGTATACATACACCTATATACCAAAAAATTGTGTACATGGACATAAAAATGCATACATAAAAAGCATGTACACACAAATACAGACAAAAATCAACATTCATAAATACATAATAAATATATACACCAAACAAAACAAACAAACAAACAAAAAAAAAAATATATATATAAAATAACAAACATTTCAATATAAACACACACAAGTATGTATGTACACAAATGCATATATTGTACAAATACATAGATACACAAATAACATATATACATATAGTATAGACAATATATATACATATACATATCCACAGAAACACACACATGCACACAGACACACGTGTATACAAATAAATATACATATATACTCGCATACACACAAAATACAAAAACACAAACATGTTCACACAAACACACATATGTACAAATACAAACACATATATGACACACATGTCACACACAGTGAAACAACCAGATATAGATATACAGGTATAGATATACTGTGACACACACATATATAAATATATATATTATTATATGTCAGCCCTATTGAGATTCACAGCCCCACCGCCACATACAAACACACATATACAACACACATATGTATAATATACACACCTGGCCGTGTGCTGGACGTAGCATACAGAGGGTCTGGGGGGTCTATATTGAGATATATCTCTTATCACCCAGCTGTGGCTCAGATTAGATGCTGCTAGCTCTTAAAGGGGCAACACCAGGCATAGGACCCACCAGTACAATGTAAGGGGGGAATCTGGGGGTATACTGAGAGACAACATGAAAAGAGCAGAGACAGCGCTGTCATTACTGGGCACGACAGCTGTGTATTGGAGGGGGATTGGGGGGTCGTGTGCATTAGGAGAAGGGGTGGTATATGTTCTGTGTATTAGGTGAGGGAGTGGGAGATGTCCTGGGCATTAACAGGGATTGAGAGGAATGCTCCCGAGTATTAGGAGGAGGGAAGAGGTGTGTGCTCTGTATATTAAGACTAAGCAAGAAGGATGTGTCCTTCACATGAAGCTGAGAGACATGCGTGTATTAGTAGGGGTGAGAGACATGTGCTCAAGTCCCAGTGATTATGCTCATCCAACCAAATCCAACCTTCCTCCATGTTAATGACCTGCGATAAGAGACCTGGCCAGATGGGAGGATCTTGAAAAGTAATTTGTGCCTAAAATGTCCCTGAAAGTCTATTATCTAAAACTAATTTTGTTCTATTTAATAACCAATCATAAATATGATTCTTTATAGGTAAGGATCAGTGGCGGAGATAGTGCATGGGGGCCCCGGTGCAAAAAGAAATGTGAACTTCCCGAACCCACTCCAACATCAACTCAAACAGTGCATATATAAAATATATATAAAATATATAAAACAATAAATATATATATATATATATATATAGGTGTCCATATACATATAACATATTTATATATATATATATATATATATATATATATATATATATATATATACTAGCATATTGCCCGTCAAAAAATGACGGCAATGAGATGTGTATGTTTTAAAAGTTGTTTAGTTGTTAATATACGTATGGAATTGTAAGGTAGCAAATGTTGTTTTCTGTGTACTACTGAAATATAGAATACAAATTAATAAATGAATTTACGTATTTTTATGCATTGTGTTGAAGAGCTGGCAATCTGTGTTGATGTTGCAGCAGCATTAGTGGTGTGGAGGTACTGTGTAAGCGTGATGAACGTGTGCAGTGTAATAGTGTGCGGATAATGTGTGGTATGCGTCTTAGCGGATTATCGTTACGTGGTTTCCGTGGTTATAGTTCGTCCGCCGTTTTTTCTGCGGCGCTCATTGCCAAAGTACTACGATTTAACGGCTCGCATTGCTGCGCGAGGCTCGCCGGGCGATGAACGCCTGCGGCGCTCATCACTAAGCCCGCTAAAGTACTACAGTTTAACAGTAAATATGGTCAAACGGTCAAATGATGGTTAAACGTGAAATTTGTTTGCCACACAACATGACGCTACATTTGTCCCTTTTTTCTTTTCTTAAAATAAATTTAAAAAAAATAAAATGGATTTTTATTTTTGTAACTTTCAACTTATATTTCATCAAATGCGTTGGTTTAGGCGGTAAATCCGATGTTGCGCGAGACAAAGGCGTTAAATCTGTGTTAATGCGTGAATCTGTAATTGCGTTTCGTAAAATGTACTCGCTACTGTCTTTTTACTCATTGCTCGGTTAATCCGCATCCTTTATCTCGTTGTTTTTCAAACACATACGTCTGTGGCTGTGTTTTACGCAGTTTGTAGTAGTATAGCCTCGTTTTCATTTTTTTTGGCGGCCAATTTTTTCTCGCTTAGCCGATTTTCGATCTTTGTAACTCGGCTAAATCGCTGTAAATTGGAGTTCCAACTCACTTCCAGACGTCCTGCCTGGTTCCCCATGCTGTAAGTGACCTTATTTTATTTTTTAGTGTGTATTTAGTGTTTTTTTTATTGTTTAGGTTCCGCCGCTTATCTCGTAATTTTTTTCATCTCGTATTTTTTTTCAAAGTGCTACGGTTTAACGGCTCGCCTCGCTACGAGAGGCTCGCCTGCAATGAGCGCCTGTGGCGCTCATTGCCAAAGTGCTACAATTTAACGGCTCGCCGGGCGATAAGCGCATGCGGCGCTCATCGCTAAGTCGTACGCACTACGCAACACAGCGGTTTAACGGCTCGCCTCGCTGTGCGAGGCGAGCCCCAGCGATGAGCGCCTGCGGCGCTCATCGCTAAGTCATACGCACTACGCAACGCAGCGTGACGATGAATCGTAGTTAGACAATTAGAATATGTGATATATGTGTGTATATATATATATATATATATATATATATATGTATGCGTATATATATATTTACATATATATCTACACACACACACATAAATATATATATACTAGAGAATTGCCCGTCAAAAAATTACGGCAATGAAATTGTAAGGTAGCTAATGCTGTTTGGTGTATAATAATAAAATAACTAATAGATTAATAAATGAATATACTTTACGTATTTTGAAGCATTGTGTTTTGAGGTTGCTGCAGCATTAGTGGTGTGGAGCTGCTGTGTAAGCGTGCTGAATGTGTGCAGTGTAATAGTGTGCGTGTGCGAGACGAAACCGTTAGCGTAGTGGTGTACTTCCACATTGGCGTAAAATGGCGGGTTATCTGTGGTATGCGTCTTTGCGGATTATCCGTCGGTGCTTCGTTGTGGTTTTCGAGTTTTGTGTGGTGTTTAACGTGTTGAGAGTGCTGTAGCCTCGTTTTCGTTTTTTTCGGCGGCCATTTTTTCTCTCGCTTAGCCATTTTATTACTGTCTAAAGTGTTTTATTTGTATTTAAATGAAGGTGTAAGTTGCTTTTTTGAGGTGCTGGCTGGTTCCTCTTGCTGTAGGTAAGCTTTTTATGTGTGTGTTGTGTGTATTTATTGTGTTTTAAATGTTTGTATGTCGGCGTGTTGCGTCCGATGTTTGCGAGGTCGTAATGTCTGGTAACGTGTCTCGTATGGTGTTTGCGTGTGTAGCCTCGTTTTCGTTTTGTTCGGCGGACATTTCTTCTCTCGCTTAGCAAATTTTTTAGTGTCTAAACTCTTTTATTTTGAGTGAAAGGAAGGTTTAAGTTGCATTTTTGAGGTCCTGGGTGCTCCCTCTTGGTGTAGGTAAGCTTTTTATGTATGTGCTGTGTGTATGTTTGTGTTTTTAATTTTGTAATGTGCACGAGTTGCGTCCGAGTGTTGCGAGGCCGTAATGTGTGTGAACGTGTGTCGTATGTTGTTTGCGTTGCTCGTAAAATTTAGCGAGTGTCGCAATGTGTGTGTCGTGTTATTTGCGTTGCGACGTGAAGTTTGCGAGGGTCGCAGTTGCTGGCATGGAGCGCCTTCGGCGCTCCATGCCAGCAACTGAGGCCCTCGCCCAGTGCCCTCGCTTCGCGAGGGCCTTGGCTCGCTGCGCGAGCCCACAAGCGTTAGCAACAACTCGCATGCTCACAACTATATATGTGATATATATATATATATATATATATACACCTATATAAATAGATTCTTACATGCCCGATGCTACACTCCTCTTCCTAGGGTGAGGAGGGGCCACGGCAGGCCAGAGGGCCGAGGGTGCAGCAAAGGTTAGGGGGGGTAGGTCCGCAATGACATTGGGGGCCACAAGGGGAGAGAGGCCACAGGGGGTCACAGGAGGCTCGGGGAGGCCGCAGAGGTCCGGGAGGGGCCACGGGAGGCTGAGGGGGAACACAGGAAGTGACGGTGGGCCACAGGGGGGCACAGGGCTTGCAGGGGGTGCAGGGGGCCATAAGGGGCAGCAGGGGCCACATGGGACCCACAGGGACTGCAAAGATCTCCCAGTGGCCACAGAGGATCCATAGTGGCCACAGGACCTTCAAGGGGTAAAGGAGGCCCCTGGGACCTGTTGGGGGCCACAGTGGGCCATAAGGGGCTGCAGGGGCCACCAAGGACCCAGGGATGGCTGCAGGGGTCCTAAGGGTTGCTGGGGGCCACAGGGACCACAAAGGGGTAATAGGGGGCCCTTGGGGCCACAGGGGACCCGCAGAGGCCTTTTAAAAATTGTGGGGGCCATAGAGGGCCCGCTGGCAGCCATTGAGGACCCATGGGGCCACAGAAGACCCACAGGGGCCGCTTGCAGACCACGGGGGCCACAAGGGGCTGCATGGGCCACCAAGGACTTGCGGGGGCCACAGGAGGGCACTGGTGGCCACTGGAGGTCTGTCGGGCCTCAGGGGGGCCACAGAGGACCCACGTACTCCACAAAGAGCCCGTGGGAGATCCTCAGGGTCCCCTCAGAGGCCAGGGGCCTCAGTGCAAGGCAACATCTGCACTGGTGGTAGCTCCGCCCCTGGTAAGGATTTATTTCTATCATAACTAGAACCTTTGCTGTGTCCATTTAAGTGGCAATTCTTTCTTGTGAACACCTTATAACTCCTCGGGGTGGTTTCAGGACCCTCCCGCTATCCTCTATCTTTGTAAGTACACAATACACTGGTTATACATGAAGAAGGTCTATGGAGACCCTCCTCAGAAGAAGGTGACTGACTGACCACAGGGGGATTACAAGGATTTCAGAGGGTTCTGGGAGTTTTTATTTGCCTGTAGTTGATATCACGGATTTGAAAACAGGACTACAACACCCAGAATCCCATGTAAGAAGTAAGTGTGCTGCACATTTCAGCCAATCAGAGTGAAGCCTAGATATAACCCCACCTCCAAGGAGCTCAACATTTCCTTTGTATTTAAAACTGTGTTTACGCAGGAAGCCCCCTAAAGGCTGGATGGCGTAGGTCGCTGCCTATTCTGCCTAATGGTAAATCTGGCCCTGTGGAGGAAATGTCCTCTGTATCAGCAGAAGTAGAGGGGCTTGTGTAAGAACATCAAGTGAGATGCCAGGCCTGGGTGTATATGATCAGTATGAAAGAGGTTAGACCTAGGATTATATGGTCAGTGTGTGGGAGGCATGACCTGTGATTGTATGGTCAGGGATCGTATGATCTGTGATTGTATGGTCAGAGAGACTTTGGGTGTATGGTCAGTGTGTAAGAGGCCTGGCCTGGGGGTATATGGTCAGTGTGTGAGAGACCTGGGGTGTGCATGTATGGTCAGTGTGGTCTCTCTGTGAGAGGCAAAACCTGGATCTGTATTATCAGTGTATGAGAGTCCTGGGGTTGTATGGTCAGTGGGTGAGAGGCATTATGTGGAGTATGTGGTCAGTGTCTGAGAGGCCCAGGTGTGTATGGTCAGTATGTGAGAGGTCCGGTGTGTATGGTCAGTGTCTGAGAGGCCCAGGTGTGTATGATCAGTATGTGAGTGTCCTGACCTGGAGTATTTGGTCAGTGTCTGAGAGGCCCAGGTGTGTATGGTCAGTATGTGAGAGTCCTGACCTGGGAGAGACAGTTTATCACACAGTACAAGTCACTTTTTTATTCATGAATATTTTATTAAACATATGTTTTGAGTCTCTCTGTTACATTAGACATACAGACAGACAGACGGACAGATAAGTTTTTGAGGCACCTTGACTCGGCATGTATTGTCAGTGTGTGAGAGGCCTGGGGTTGTATGGTCACTGTGTGAGAGGCCTGGGGTTGTATGGTCACTGTGTGATAGGCCTGGGTTGTATGGTCACTGTGTGAGAGGCCTGGGGTTGTATGGTCACTGTGTGATAGGCCTGGGGTTGTATGGCCACTGTGTGAGAGGCCTGGGGTTGTATGGTCACTGTGTGAGAGGCACAACCTGGATGTGTATTATCAGTGCATGAGAGGCCTGTGGTTGTATGGTCGGTGTGTGATAGGCCTGACTTGGAGTATGTGGTCAGTGTCTGAGAGGCCTGGGGTTGTATGGTCAATATGTGAGAGGCCTGAATTGGAGTATGTGGTCAGTGTCTGAGATGCCTGGGGTTGTATGGTCAGTATGTGAGAGGCCTGACTTGGAATATGTGGTAAGTGTCTGAGAGGCCTGAGGTTGTATGGTCCATGTGTGATAGAACGGACTTGAAGTATGTGGTCAGTGTCTGAGAGGTCTGGGGTTGCATGGTCAGTATGTGAGAGTCCAGACCTGGAATATGTGGTCAGTGTCTCAGAGGCCCCAGTGTGTATGGTCAGTATGTGAGAGGCCTGACTTGGAATATGTGGTCAGTGTCTGAGAGGCCTGGGGTTGTATGGTCGGTGTGTGATAGGCTTGACTTGGAGTATGTGGTCAGTGTCTGAGAGGCCCAGGTGTGTATGGCCAGTATGTGAGAGGCTTGACCTACAGTATGTGGCCAGTATCTGAGAGGCCTGGGGTTACATGGTCAGTATGTGAGAGTCCTGACCTGGAATATGTGGTCAGGGTCTGAGAGGCCCCAGTGTGTATGGTCAGTATGTGAGAGTCCTGACCTGGAATATATGGTCAGTGTCTGAGAGGCCCAGGTGTGTATGGCCAGTATGTGACCTACAGTATGTGGTCAGTATCTGAGAGGCCTGGGGTTGCATGGTCAGTATATGAGAGTACTGACCTGGAATATGTGGTCAGTGTTGGATAGGCCCACGTGTATATGGTCAGTATGTGAGAGGCCTGACCTGAAGTATGCGGTCAGTGTCTGAGAGGCCCAGGTGTATATGGTCAGTATGTGAGAGTACTGTCCTGGAGTATGTGGTCAGTGTGTGAGAGGCCCAGTGTGTATGGTCAGTATGTGAAAGTCCTGACCTGGAGTTTATGGTCAGTGTCTTAGAGGCCTAGGTGTGTATGGTCAGTGTGTGAGAGGCCCAGGTGTGTATGGTCAGTATGTGAGAGTCCTGACCTGGAGTATGTGGTCAGTGTCTGAGAGGCCCAGGTGTGTATGGTTAGTATGTGAGAGTACTGTCCTGGAGTATGTGGTCAGTGTGTGAGAGGCCCAGTGTGTATGGTCAGTATGTGAGAGTCCTGACCTGGAGTATGCGGTCAGTGTCTGAGAGGACCAGGGGTTTATGGTCAGTATGTGAGAGGCCCGGTGTGTATGGACTGTATGAGAGAGGCCCAGGTGTGTATGGTCAGTGTCTGAGAGGCCCAGGTGTGTATGGTCAGTGTCTGAGAGGCCCAGGTGTGTATGGTCAGTGTGTGAGAGGCCCAGTATGTATCGTCAGTATGTGAGAGTCCTGACCTGGAGTATGCGGTCAGTGTCTGAGAGGACCATGTGTGTATGGTCTGTATGTGAGAGGCCCAGGTGTGTATGATTAGTATGTGAGAGGCCCAGTGTGTATGGTCAGTGTGTGAGAGTCCTGACCTGGGAGAGACAGTTTATCACACAGTACAAGTCACTTTTTTATTCATGAATATTTTATTAAACATATGTTTTGAGTCTCTCTGTTACATTAGACATACAGACAGATGGACATACAGACAGACAGACGGACAGATGGACATACAGACTGACAGATGGATAGATGGACATACAGGCAGACGGATGGATGGACATACAGACGGACAGACAAGTTTATCTTGAATTTCTTGAGCTGTGACATTTCTGGTTTTCCAACATTCGAACACTTCCAATGTCTCACCCTAAAGAGAAAGAGAGAGCGTGTTAACCCTTCCCTGCAATATGCCCACAGAGTATTGCAGTGTTAACCTTTTCATGTCATAAACTTGCAGAATACGTTGCCCACTTGTTCTCCGCTTACGGTGCTGTGTTGAAGATAGAACGTGAGAATGAAGAGGAAATAGAGGTGAGAGCGGGCGACAGCTGGCACCTGGGGGGTGAGATGGTTCACAGGGAGGAAGCAGAGCTTGGAGAGAAGGTGCAGAGGACAGAATGGAAAATGCTAAGAGACATTAATCATGAGGAGTATAAATGGAAAAAAGGTGACAGCGATAAGTGGTGAGAGACACGGAGGGGGGGGGGAGGCATGGGGTGCATTCACTGAGGTGATAGGAGACCTCTCCAACTCTTATGTTGTTCTGAGACGTTGGATTGATCTCTGCCCTGGTGATTAGAAAGATCTCAGATCACTACGGAGGAAGCCATAATGTTAGGGAAAAGGGGGGGTCTCAATTTGCCTGTACTTACTCTTCATATTCAGAAGCTGGAGATGTTCTCTACCCCAACTTCATCCCATCGCTTTCCAAATCTATGAGAGAAACAGAGAGAAATTATAATGGAGCCCCACCAGATACCATCACTAGATCAACATGATCATATTTGTCCTGATCCACTTGATCCTCTCTACCAGATACACAAGACTCCATCTCACCAGAAACACAGGATCCCAACCGTGCCAGATACATAAGACTCCATCTCACCAGAAACACAGGATCCCAACCGTGCCAGATACATAAGACTCCATCTCACCAGAAACACAGGATCCCAACCGTGCCAGATACATAAGACTCCATCTCACCAGAAACACAGGATCCCATCTCGCCAGATACATAAGACTCCATCTCACCAGAAACACAGGATCCCAACCGTGCCAGATACATAAGACTCCATCTCACCACATACACAGGATCCCATCTCGCCAGATACATAAGACTCCATCTCACCAGAAACACAGGATCCCAACCGTGCCAGATACATAAGACTCCATCTCACCAGAAACACAGGATCCCAACCGTGCCAGATACATAAGACTCCATCTCACCAGAAACACAGGATCCCAACCGTGCCAGATACATAAGACTCCATCTCACCAGAAACACAGGATCCCATCCCGCCAGATACATAATACTCCATCTCACCACATACACAGGATCCCATCTCACCAGATACATAATACTCCATCTCACCACATAAACAGGATCCCATCTCACCAGATACATAATACTCCATCTCACCAGAAACACAGGATCCCACCTTGCCAGATACACAAGACTCCATCTTACCAGAAACACAGGATCCCATCCCGCCAGATACATAATACTCCATCTCACCAGAAACACAGGATCCCATCTCACCAGATTCACAGGATCCCATCTTGCCAGATACATAAGATCCCATCTCACCACATACACAGGATCCCATCTCACCAGATTCACAGGATCCCATCTCATCAGATACACAGGATCCCATCTCACCAGATACATAAGACCCCATCTCAACAGGGCCGCAGGATACCATGTTGGCAGATTCATAAGACCCCACCTCATCAGATACACAGGATCCCATATAACCACATACACAAGACCCCATCTCATTTCTAGCCGAACTCAATACTCCTACCTGTACAAGATTGGTCACTCTTGCATATTAAGATTTACATAGGCATAATTAGGAGTCTTCAGGGACCACATATATGGGGCCCCATACCCCAGTACCACATGTACTCCCTGATGGGGATACTGGTCACATAATCAATGAAAGGGAATTGGGGTGGTCAGTTGTAATGTCTAAGTGACAGTGAGTGGTCAGTTTTTGCGTATCGAGTAAACTAAGTGTTCTTATGACCAATGGAGGAGATATCGGGGGGTCAGTGGACCAGTGTAGAGTAATTTGGATGATTATGTAGTGAATATCCTTGGCATTCAGTGGCCAGTTGTAATGTGGAGGAAATATAGATTTGTTAGATATACAATAAATGGGATGTCCGGTGGGCATTAGTTTTATAGAGGGGTCATTAGTTGTGTAATGGCAGAAGATCTTGGGTGACTAGCTGTCTGCGAGCGTCCATTGAGTGTTTGGTTGTACAATGAAGGTTTAGATGGTCAATAGTCCAGTAGAGGGTTTTTTGGGTGTCAAAGAGTGCTCACCTTGGTCGTGTAACAAAGGTGATGTACTGCCACAGGTCTTCATAATATTTAGTCATCTGCTCCGGTGAGGCATAATCTCCTGGGTGTTGGGGTTCAGTGGGGGCCCCCGAGGACATACAGCTCAGAACCAGCAGGAGAAGGAGGATGGCAGAGAGGCGACTGACCAGGGAGGACATCTGCAAAAAGGGAGGAAAGTGTGACATTTTACCCACCTCACTACTACCCACCTTTACACACACTGTGTCACTGGCCCTCTGGACACATACACACAGTGTCACTGACCACCTGGACCCACAGTGTCACTGACCTCCTGGATACACACAATGTCACTGACCATCTGGACACAGTGTGTCACTGGCCCATTGGACACACAAACACACAGTGTTACTAACCTCCTGGACACACACACAGTGTCTCTCACCACCTGGACCCACACAGTGTCACTGACTACCTAAATACACTGTATCACTGACCCCTGGACACACACACACAGTGTCACTGACCTCCTGGATACACACAATGTCACTGACCATCTGGACACACACAGTGTCACTGACCCCCCATCCCATACACAGTGTCACTGACAACCTGAGCACACTGTGTCACTGGCCATCTGGACACACACACACAGTGTCACTGACCACTTGAACACACACAGTCACTGCCACCCCCATCACACACACAGTGTCACTGACCATGTGGATGGACACACACAGTGTCAGTGACCCCCAGTACTCATTTACACAGAGTATCACCAACCCCTGGACACACACACACAGTGTCACAGACCCCTGGAAACACACACACAGTGTCACAGACCCCTGGACACACACACACAGTGTCACTGACCCCTGGACACACACACACAGTGTCACCGACCCCTGGACACACACACACAGTGTCACAGACCCCTGAACACACACACACAGTGTCACAGACCCCTGGACACATACTGTGTCACTGCCCCCTTGGACACACACACAGTATCACAGACCCCCTGGACACACACAAGGTCACAGACCCTCTGAACACACAGTGTGAATGACCAACTGGACACACACACAGTATCTCTGACCTCCAACACAAACACCCACAGTGTCACTGACCCCTGGATACTTACATATGATGTCACTGACCCCCTGGACACACACAGTGTCACTGACCCCTGGACACATAATGTCACTGACCCCCTGGACACACATAGTGTCACTGATTCCCTGGACACCTACTGTATCACTGACCTCCAACACAAACACCCACAGTGTCACTGACCCCTGGACACATAATGTCACTGACCCCCAAGACACACACAGTGTCACTGACCCCTGGACACATAATGTCACTGCCCCCCTGGACACACACAGTGTCACTGACCCCTGGAGAAATACTGTATCACTGTCCTCCAACACAAACTCACACAGTCTCACTGACCCCTGGATACTTGATGTCACTGACCCTCTGGACACACACAGTGCCAACAACCTTAAGGAGAGGACGAGTTTTCGGGGTTATCATAAAACCTCAAACTATATCAGCTCAGGAGGGAAATATCTTTCAGAAAAAGAGGAGGGGGGGGGGGAGTGTGCGATCTCAATATTTCCAGAGCCCCCCACACTGTACTCCCCCATATAATACAGATGGTCTCTACCTCCCTAATTCATGCCATTAATTCTGTACCTGTCTCAGGTGATATAGCCCCAGCTGCCCTGTCCCTCTGGAGGTCTCACACCTGTCCCTCCTGTCACCTGGCCAGATTAATGGCCTGGCCTGAGCTGTCCCAATGCTGTAACCCTTACAGTCCCGGCTGCACTCAGCGTCCTTACCTTGGCAGGTCTGGAGGTCTTTGTGAGACCCTGACAAGCCTGAGCTGATTTTATCTGAACTTCAGACCCCTCCCAGCATTTAATAACCCCCCCCCCAACACACCAGTGTCCCCCTCCTGTCCCCCCATCAATGTGTCAGTTTTCCAGTTGAGCAGACACCATTACCTGCACTTTCACACTTACTGGACATTCACGGTTGAAGTGACCAGTACATTAATAGGGAAGTAGTCATGTCTGTGTAATCAGAAAGATGTGTGCTACATGTGGGCCTTATATGGGAAATCATGGTATGTATCATTACAAGACTAACTGTTCCTATTGCGTCAATTAGCTGGTCCATATAACTACACCTACATTAAGCTTACATGTAATCACTTCTTATGGCAACATTTATTGTCATTATTGTCAATACAGTTCCAGATCACTGGAGAATTGCTATTCTAGAACAACTTTCCAAATAGACAGGTAAATACGGACCAGTAAGTCTGACATCAGTAGTGTTCAAATTAATGGAAACTATTTTTTAAGAAAGAATTACTGAATACCTAAAATCTAATAAATTGCAAGATCATTGGCAGATGGGGGAGGGGGCTTCACATCAGACTAATCTAATTCACTTTTTATAAAGTTATAGACCAAGGTAGATCTGGTAGAGATTTAGGTTATCTGTCTCTCTCCCTGTCTCTCTCCTTCCATGTTTATCTCCCACCCTCTCCCCTGTCTTTTCTGTCTTTCTCCCCCCATGAAGGTGGAAGAGAGACAGGGGGAGAGAGACAGGGGAGGGGGTGGGAGAGAGACAGAGGAGAGGGTGGGAGAGAAACACTCTCTCCTCCGTGTTTCTCTCCCACCCTCTCCCCTGTCTCTCTCCCACCCCCTCCACTGTCTCTCTCCCCCTGTCTCTCTTCCACCTTCATGGGGGGAGAAAGACAGAAAAGGGGGTGGGAGAGAAACATGGGGGGAGGGAGACAGGGGGGAGGGAGACAGGGGAGGAGGTGGAAGAGAAACATGGGAAGAAAGAGAAAGGGGTGAGGTAGACAGGGGAGAGGAGGGAGAGAAACATGGGGGGGAGAGAGACAGGAGGGAGAGAGACGGGGGGAGAGGGGAGAGAGACAGGGGAGAGGGTAGGAGAAAAACATGGGGGAGAGATAAAGGGGAGAGACATGGGGGGGAGACAGGGGAAGGGGGGGAGAGAAACGTGGGGGGAGAGAGACAAGAGGGAGATATTAAGGGGAGAGGGTGGGAGAGAAACTTTGGGGGAGAGAGACAGGGGGAGGGGGAGAGAGAGTGGAATGGGTAGGAGAGAAAAAAGGGAGAGGTGGGGAAGAGAGACAGGGGATAGGGTGGGAGAGAAACATGGGGGGAGAGAGACAGGAGGGCAAGAGACAGGGGGATAGAGAGTGGAGAGGGTGGGAGAGAGACAGGGAAGAGGTGGGTAAGAGAGAAAGGAGAGAGGGTGGGAGAGAAACATGGGGGGGGAGAGAGACAGGAGGGAGAGAGACAGGAGGGAGAGAGACAGGGGAGAGGGTGGGAGAGAAACGTGGGGGGGAGAGACAGGGGGATGGGGAGAGTGGAGAGAATGGGAGAGAGACAGGGGAGAGGTGGGGAAGAGGGTGGAGAAAAACATTGGGGAGAAAGATAGGGGAGAAACATGGGGAGAGAGACAGGGTAGGGGGTGAGAAAGAGACATGGGGGAGAGAGACAGGGGGAGAGAAACAGGGGAGGGAGAGAAACATGGGGGAGAGAGACAGAGGGGGAAGAAAGACAGGGGATTGGGTGGGAGAGAAACTTGGGGTTGAGAGAGAAAGGAGGGAGAGAGAAACATTGGGGAAGAGAGAGACATGGGGAGGGGGGAGAGAGAGTGGAGTGGGTAGGAAAGAGACAGGGGAGAGGTGAGGAAGAGAGACAGGGGAGAGGGTGGGAGAAAAACATTGGGGGAGAGAGATAGGGGAGAGACATGGGGGAGAGAGACAAGGGAGGGGGAAAAGAAAGGGGAGAGGGTGGAAGAGAAACATGGGGGAGAGAGACAGGGGAGGAGGGGGAGAGAGGTAAGATGGGGGATAGAGACATGAAGGGGATAGAGACAGGGGAGGGGTGGGAGAAAACATGGGGAAGAGAGAGAAAGTGGGAAAGAGAGAGAGAGAGAGAGAGAGAGACAGGGGAGGGGGGAAGAGAAACATGGAATGAGAGACAGAGGTGAGGGGGGAGACACCTGGAAGAGAGATAAAGGGGAGAGGGTGGGAGAGAAACATGGGGGGAAAGAGACAGGGGGAGGAGGGAGAGAGAGGGGAGACGGGGGGATAGAGACATGAAGGGGAGAGAGACAGGGGAGGGTGTGGGAGAAAACACGGGGGAGAGAGAGGGGGAGGGGAGAGAGAGACAGGGGAGGGGGTGGGAGAGAAACATGGGGGGAGAGACAGGGGAGAGCAACATTGGAGAGGGTGGGCAAGAAACATGGGGGGAGAGAGACAGGGGAGAGAGACAGGGGGAGAGAGACAGGGGATGGTTGGTAGAGAAACATGGGGGGAAGAGAGAAAGGAGGGAGAGAGAGAAACATGGGGAAAAGAGACGGGAGATGTGGCGAAGAGAAACATGGGGGGAGATGAACAGGGTGAGGAGGGAGAGAGAGGGGAGACAGGGGATAGAGATATGAAGGGGAGAGAGACTAGGCAGGGGTGGGTTAAAACATGGGGGAGAAAGAGACAGGGGGAAGGGAGAGAGAGACAGGGGAGAGGGTGGGAGAGAAACATGGGGCAGAAAATTAGGGGAGAGACATGGGGGAAGACAGCGGAGAGGGTGGGAGATAAACATGGGGGAGAGAGACGGGGGAGGAGGGAGAGAGAAGGGAGACGTGGGATAGAGACATGAAGGGGAGAAAGACAAGGGAGGGGGTGGGTGAAAACATGGGGGAGAGAGAAACGGGAGGGGTGGGAGAGAAACATGGGGGGAGAGAGATAGGGGAGAGACATGTGGGGATAGAGATAGGGGAAGGGGTGTGCGAGAAACATAGGGGAGAGAGACAGGGGTAGGAGGGAGAGAGAGGGTAGACGGGGATAGAGACATGAAGGGGAGAGAGACAGGGGAGCGGGTTGGAGAAAACATGGGGTAAAAAGAGGCAGGGAGGGGGAAAGAGACAGGGGAGAGGGTGGGAGAGAAACATGGGGGGAGAGAGACAGGAGGGAGAGAGACAGTGTAGAGGGTGGGAGAGAAACTTGGGGGAGAGAGACAGGGGGAGGGAGCAAGAAAGGGGAGAGGGTGGGAAAGAGACATGAGGGAGAGAGAGAAGGAGGGAGGGCGATTGGAGAGAGAGACAGAGGAGTGTGTGAGAAAAACATAGTTATACTCCATATCTTCATCTTTAAATCATTATTAAGCCACATTGGATGGGATTTACTCCTTTTACTTTTATTCCCACACGGTATATTCCGATGTGAATGTTTATTTAGTAAGGATTTAAATGTTGTACATTTATGGTCAGTATTTTTACCTATCAGTTCTCTGTCCCAGTCTATACTTTTTATTGCTGCCCTTAGACCGTTAAAATCTGCCCTTTTAAAATTAGGAGTTTTTGTTGCCCCTTACAGTTATGTTTTTTAATCCAATCTCAAATGAGACCGTGTTGTGATCACTGTCCCCCAAAGGTTGCCCTATTCCAACATTTGATACTATATCAATATTATTTGTGACGACTAAATCCAAGATGGCCCCATTTCTAGTAGGCTCTTGTATAACCTGGGCCAGATAATGATCCCTGAGTGTACTCAAGAACCTGCTCCCCTTAGCTGAGCTGCTGGTCTCATATATCCAGTTTATTTCAGGGTAATTAAAGTCTCCCATTATTAGAACTTGCCCATGCTTAGCTGCATTTCCAATCTGTAACAATAATTGTATTTCCTCACTTTCAGCTATATTTGGGGGTTTATAGCATACTCCTACTAATATTATTTTGGAATTTGCTGCTCCGCTATTTAACTCTACCCACAAACATTCAACTTTATCACTAGTTCCACCATAAATATCTTCTCTGACTATAGGCTTAAATTCTGGCTTAACATACAGACAAATCCCTCACCCTTGTTTACCACTGCCCCTATCTTTCCTAAATAGGTTATAACCATCCAGATTAACAGTCCAGTCATGAGATTCATCCACCATGTCTTGGTAATGAATATTAAATCCAATTTTTCGTTAATTGCCAATAATTCTAGCTCTCCCATTTTTCCTGGCAAGCTTCTGGCATTAGCAAGCGTACACCTTATGTTATGTTTGTAGTTTTGATGTGCCGGCCACTGTACTTGAATTACTTAGTACTACCTCCCCATTGACTATACTAACCCTCCCCCATCTCCTCCCCCATGAGTAGTTAATTCATCCCTTACCCCCTCTACACTTACTACCCCATTACTTCTATCTAGTCCCCCCCCCCCCCACCTATTAGTTTAAAAACTCCAGCCTTTCTACCATCCAATCCCCTCGCACACAAGCTCCCTCATCATTAAGGTGCAATCTATCCCTACGGTAGAGATTGTACCGAAGTGAGAAATCAGCCCAGAGCTCTAAAAATCCAAACCCCTCCTTAGTGCACCACATCTTAGCCACGCATTAACCTTCCTAAGCTCCTTCTGCCTCCCTGGGCTAGCACGTGGCACTGGTAGTATCTCAGAAAATACTACCTTGGAGGTCCTTGACTTCAGCTTATTACCTAGTTCTCTAAAATCATTCTTTAGGACACTCCATCTTCCACTAACTTTGTCATTGGTACCAATATGTACCAAGATCGCCGGTTCATTTCCAGCCCCTTCCAATAATTTATCTACCTGATCCACAACATGCCGAACCCGAGCATCCGGGAGACAGCAAACTGTTCGATTGCTGGGATCTCGTGACAAATCACCCTGTCTACCTTCCTAATAATAGAGTCCCCTACAACCAAAACCTGTCTGTTGCTCTGCCTATTCTACCCTCCCTCTCCTCCAGTAGAGCTGTTCTCCTGGCTGTTAGAGGGAACAGCTCTATCTGGCATTGCCATTCCTGAATGGACATCCCCAACAGTTTCACTCAATCTGGCAAATCTGTTGGTGTTTGCCAACTCAGAACTGGCCTGCCTCCTCCTGTTCCCCCTGCTTCCCCTTGTAACTGTAACCCAGCTACCTCCCTGGACATCCTCACTAGCCCCAGCTCCGCCCTCCATGCTAGGCCCAGCTAAACTGTGCTCAGTGAGCACCAACTCTCTTTCCAGTGGAGCAATATCACTAAGTGCTCCAATTCTCCTCGCCAGATCTCCAATTTGAGCTTCCAGAGAGGCCACATGCTCACACCTCTCACAGAGGTATGGACCCTGGATCATCTGTTCCATCACTTCATACATGTGACAGGATGTACACTGAGTGAGGTCGCCACTGGACTGACTCATAATTACAAATGACAAAAAATACTACAAGTTGACCCTTTTCTTTGAACTTCCTCCTGCAAACAGTCACACACAAGGTCCAAACGTATATGCAAGTTTAACCCAGGTAAAAACACTCCATTCTCACCTGTACCAAATCACTGCACACAGGAGATAAAACAGTCTACTTGTCTGAGTAAATCAGATGCAGTCATGAGGGGAGAGAGACAGGGCAGAGGGTGGGAGATAAACATGTGGGGAGAGAGACAGGGGAGAGGGTGGGAGAGAAACATGGGGAGAGATAGACAGGGGGAGAGAAACAGGAGACGGAGAGAAACATGGTGGGAGAGGGACAGAGGGGGGAAGAAGAAAGACACAGGAGAGAGTGGGAGAGAAACATGGGGTGGAGAGACAGGATAGAGCGTGGGAGAGAAACATGGAGGGAGAGAGACAGGGGAGAGGGTGGGAGAGAGACAGGGGAGAGGTGGGGAAGAGAGACAGGGGAGAGGGTGGGAGAGAGACAGGGGAGAGGTGGGGAAGAGAGGCAGGTGAGAGGGTGGGAGAGACAAGGGGGAGAGAGACAGGCGATGGGGTGGGAGAGAAACATGGGGGGGAGAGACAGGGGAGATGGGAGAGAGAGGGGAGATGGGGGATAGAAACATGAAGGGGAGAGAGAGGGGAGGTGGGGGATAGAAACATGAAGGGGAGAGAGACAGGGGAGGGGGTGGGAGAGAAACATGGGAGGAGAGAGGCAGGGGAAGTGAAACAGGGGAGGGAGAGAAACATGGGGGGAGAGAGACAGAGGGGGGAGGAAAGACAGGGGAGAGAGTGGGAGAGAAACATGGGGGGAGAGAGACAGAGGGGGAAAGAAAAACAGGAGAGAGGGTGGGAGAGATACATGGGGTGGAGAGAGACATGAAGGGGAGAGAGACAGGGGAGGAGGTGGGAGAAAACATGGGGAGAGAGAGACAGGGGAGAGAGAGGGGAGAGGGTGGGAGAGAGACAGGTGAGAGACGAGGAAGAGAGACAGGAGAGAGTGTGGGAGAGAAACATTGTGGGAGAGAGAAAAGGGAGGGGTGGGAGAGAGACATGGGGTAGAGATACAGGGGAAGGGGTGCGAGAGAAACATGGGGGACAGAGAGAAAAGGGGAGGAGGGAGAGAGAGGGGAGGAGGGGGATAGAGACATAAAGGGGAGAGAGGCAGGGGTGGGTGTGGGAGAAAACATGGGGGACAGAGAGACAAGGGGGAGAGAGAGAGAGACAGGGGAGGGTGTGGGAGAGACACATGAGGGGAGAGAGACAGGGGGAGAGGGACAGGGGAAGGGATGGGAAAGAAACACGGTTAGAGAGACAGGTGGGAAGAAAGACAGGGGAGAGGGTGGGAGAGAAACATGGGGCGAGAGAGACAGGGGGGGAGAGACAGGGTAAAGGGTGGGAGAGAAACATGGGGGGGAGTGAGATGGGGGGGGACAAATATGGGGGAGGGCGACAGAGGGGGAAGAAAGACAGGGGAGAGGTTGGGACAGAAACACGGGGGGGAGACAGTGGGAGAGGGGAGAGAGAGGGGAGAGGGTGGGAGAGAGACAGGGGGGAGGTGGGGAAGAGAGACAGGAGGAGGGGAGAGAGAGATGGGGTGGGAGAGAAACATGGGGGAGAGAGATAGAGGACAGACATTGGGGAGAGAGACAGGGGAAGGGGTGGGAGAGAAACATGGGGGAGAGAGACAGGGGAAAAGGGAGAGAGAGGGGAGATCGGGGATAGAGACATGAAGGGGAGAGAGACAGGGGAGAGGGTGGGAGAAAACATGGGGGGAGAGAGACAGGGGGAGAGAAATAGGGGAGGGAGAGAAACATGGTGGGAGAGAAACAGGGGAGAGAGAGAAACATGGGCGGAGAGCCAGAGCGGGGAAGAAATACAGGAGAGAGGGTGGGAGAGATACATGGCGTGGAGAGAGACAGGAGGGAGAGAGACAGGGGAGAGGGTGGGATAAACATGGGGGGAGAGAGACAGGGGGAGGAGGAGAGAGAGGGGAGAAGGTGGGAGAGAGACAGGGGAGAGGTGAGGAAGGGAGACAAGGGAGAGTATGGGAGAGAAACATTGGAGGAGAAAGATAGGGGAGAGACAAGGGGGGAGAGAGATGGGGGGTGGGAGAGAAACAAGGGGGGTGGGAGACAGGAAACAGAGCCCAAAGGCCAACATGTGCCCGCAAGGAGCACCCACAAGGGGGTAAAGTCCAATACGTAGCACTTTTTAGGCAAATAACAACACACTACTGTACATTTATTATAAGGGAAAGTGATGTTAGGTCTTAGAATTAATAGCACAACATTCTCAAGCCCGCAAATCTACCCCGAAAAATACTTTATTTCCTGATTATATTTTGTGTTATATCGATCCCGGCAATCAATGTGTTACGACATATACCGTAACTTGCATGGAATAGAATATCATATTTACGGTTTTATTAATTTTGCATTAATTTGGACTGTGGGTCCGATCTCAAACTGTAATTAAATCTACCCACCCCTTTTTCAGTGACGTAACGCTAACAATCTCTTTTTCCATTGGCTCCATCTGAACCCGTAACTACGGGCTTGCTTAATTGTTTGCGTTCGAGCCCGCAACTCCGACGACCGAGAACTGGTTTACGAAATTGCGTATCTTGCTCGTAGCTTGCAGCCCTTTCTAATTTAATAGCTATGTAAGTATGGCAAATTTCAACCCCGCAGCCATTATGTGCTACACGTTGGCGTTACAAGGATGGAATATTTGTTGCCCTGAATACATTGTAACAAGTAGTGAAAGATGGGCAGCACATGCCTTTTTGAGCTGCCTAATGACCTTTCCATTAATCCAATTGCAAGCACTCACATTTAGCATTGTCGTATTTCCATTGTAGCAGATTTTTATTTCTAGAGACATTTGTTATCAGGAGCACATAATAACAGTTTAGGTGTTACATTAATATCCAAAATATATTATCTGCAGTATTACAATCTAACCACAAGATGGTGCAATAGACAAGTACATTATAAGCAGCAGCCGTACACATTAAGATGTCACTTTAATGATTCCGAGACAACTGCCAAAGCAAGAGGACGTGCCTCATAAGAGCTCTGTCTAATAGCTTCAAAAAACAGCGAAAATTGGAGTTGAACTTCCACAAAATTCCTCTAAAATGAAGCCTCAACAAACATAAAACTCCTGACACCCCTGTTAGCTACACCTCACATAGTGGAGACTGCTACTATAACATCAAGGGGCTATGCACAAAACTCCAGTGAACCCCAGAAACACAAACCAGCGTGGAAAACACCACTTTACAGCCTGAGAAACTCACACAGAGTAACCACCCAACACCAAACCTGCCACCTGACTTCCCAGACCTGAATAAGAGCACCATTCAATTCGAAGCCCGTAATTCGATCGTAGTAGGCCATATGTCTGCAGGTGTGTTGTGGGCTCCCGTTCGTCACCGATTACAATTCTAATCAATTGCTCAAGCCCGCAAGTTACTGGCCCCAAACCAAAACCGTAAACCATGCACTGGTTCGGAGCAGTTCAGGGCGGAAACATGATCAATTCAGCAAGACCGTGACTTCCCATTTTGAATCAGCCAATAGAAAATGAGACCATCATTATTACGACAGTAAAACATGGGAGGTTACATGTTGATCAATTAGGTTCGGGGGTCCGATATGCGTTCAGACTCGCAAAACTGCAAGATACAGAATGATGAAAATTAATGCCAATACAGTTCTAGTCCATGTGGGTGGCCTGATATGTATTAACTCGTTGATACACGAGATCGATTTAACCCAGAAATGAAACATAAAAATACATTTTATTTCCTGCAGATTTGCGGGCTTGAGACTGTTGTGCAATTAATTCTAATGTCTATCATCCCATTCCCCGTTATTTACAGTACAGTAGTGATTTGTTGTTTGCATTTACAGTGCTATGAATAGTTGTTTAGCCACCTTGAGGGTCTTCTCTAGCAATCGTAGGATTTTCTCCTTCATTTGCCATTTACAGGTGTGAAAACATTTGTGGGCTTGGAGAAATTGAGCAATTGAATAGAGATTTGCAATTTTAGCCTTGCGAAAGTGAAGGATCAAAGGCTTCAGGAGGCTGTAAGTTACGAGTTTTATCGGCGTAATTTTTCCAAGGCCGTAACTCAGAAGCCGAAGAGCTCACTTACGGGGCTTCCGGATCTCAAATTTGCTCAATTGAATGTGGCTCATAGTATCTTCATCAGGAACAGCTAGGCCTCTCAACCCACAGATCACAAAACAAAATATAGAGATCACTGTCATACCACCCAAGAAGTCAACACACCACCAGAATAGGCTGGAACTCGGGCCTTCAGTAAACCGACATAAAGTAAATATATCCTATATATGACTAATACCTAAAAGTGGAATTATTACTTTATGTAGTGAAGGAACCTGATGTTTAAAAATAAATTTATCAGTAAAAGAAGGCCCTTAATGTGGCCGATGGACAATTAAGTCCCCTCCACACCGAAGGCCTGCTGGGGATGTAGCCTTACGCATGCTGTGACTCTTTATAAAAATAAGCAATATCCAGCCAGAAAATTTACCGGGCCGCATATTTTATGAGCATCAAGCATTTGGACAGGGGACAAACAGAAGTATACCTAAAATCTGGAGGAGTTTAATTTGAAACCCCACTGGGTAACAAAAGCTAATTAATACATTGCTTCAATGATTACCTTATGACCCCCAATCTGGAACTTTTACAGTGCATCTTATTGCTACTACAGTAGTCCTTCCATATCAAGTGGACTTTTCAAAGACCTATTGTTCCCAATTGATCTCTGCTTGTGTGTGAACCAGTCCCACCCTTGGATCATGAGAAGAAAGGGCAGATTAGAGGCAAAGTACCAAAATAAAACAAAAAACATATTGAACTCCCTCACTTGAAAGCTGCCCACCTAAGCTGTCAAAAGATGTTTGCCGAAAGAAATGCAAAGCTTATCGTTTCTCAAGGTGGTTTGGCTCTGTCTACCATGTAAATGAACTTAATACCCCACACCTAGGAGCACATCCCTTAGCAAAGTAACCATTCTATTGCAACAAATTAAAGTCTTCTGGATTTCTATTCAATCTTTTCAGAGGGGTATGGCTGGAATTTCTACGAGAAGATCCACCAAGAATCTCCAAGTATATTGCACGTCAAAGGCAAATACTCAAGTATCTCAACAGCAGTCCTCTACAACAAAACAACCGCTGAATCCAGCAATGGAAGCTGCTGCACCAAGCACAAAGGCTGACATCCAAGAATTAAAAGAGTTGATTTCCTCTTTCAGGTCGGAGATCAAGGCAGATGTTCAGAAAGTGCCGGCGAGTCTCACAGGTGAGATAAAGGCAGTTGACTCCAGAGTTACTGAAATGGAAGAAAACTATGCCACTCCACTACAAGCACACTCTCAACTAGAAGAGGAGATGCAAGCAGTAAGGGAAGAACAAAGACAACTTCTTTGTAACCAGGAAGATTTGGAAAATCGTTCCAGACGACAGAATATCAGAATTCGTAATCTTCCTGAATCTATAAAGGATCTTCCACAATACCTACTCGACCTCTGCAAATCTCTTTTACCCAACCTGGAAGATGAAGCTTTCAGGTTTGATAGGATACATAGAGCTTTGATGAACCGCCCATCCTCTGGTGAGAGACCAAGGGACGTAATAGCAAAGTTCCATTATTACACGACCAAGGACCTCTTTAGAAAAGTGGCAAGATCAGGCATACCAGAAATTGAGGGGTCGCAACCAAGCATATATGCATACATTTCCCCATCCACTCTGTTTAAAAGAAGATTGATAAAACCCCTCTTGGAAACTATCCTGGCCCAAGGTTAGAAAAACACATGGGGTTTTCTACTCGCAGGCAGACACCAAGAAAAACAAAGTCATCTGGTTCATCATTATTAGAATTTGTTATTAGGAAGAAATGTGGAACAACAGCAATACCAACATGGCTGCTGCTGGTCCAGCTAGAAAACTGACAGCCACTGAAAAAATATACAGACACAGCCTTTTATAATGTTTACATAAGACAATGAAAGAAACAATCCATTACACAGCCAATTACATTTTAGTTACATATAATATCCAATAAGAATAACACACGTGATAAGACTTATCAAACATGTTATGGTACATCATTCTAGATGTGCAGAAATACTAACTATTTTATACCTAATATCTTGCAAATGGAAAATTACTGGTTCACAGCTAGCCAAATATCACACTAACTGGAAAGACTGCTAATTGTATACATATATATATATATATATATATATATATATATATATATATATATATATATATATACACTAAATAATGTAAGGATATTTGTATAATTTCTCCAACATTCCCCCTATGACAATGAAAATTGTCATCAAAAGGAAAGGATACAAATATGAGAGGGTATAATCTCAATATAAATCTCACACATATAGCTAAACAATAAAAAGATAAACTTATTAGGAAGTATAGGTAAGATCTTCAGACTAATATTTAAATAACCTCATGTTGTCAAAAAAATATCAGTCAGATGAGTTTCCTACAACATGGAAATATTATCTCATGGAGTCCTTTGCACCTTCTACCTTAATACATTCCCAACAAGAACATTTCAAAAGAATACAAAGTTATAAATAGAACATCAAAATACATAAAAAAAAACTCAATTTTAATAAACCGTTATGTGGAATAATATAAAAGACTTTCAATAATGGAATCCATAGCACAAAGGTCACAGTCCAGATATTAGATTCTGTTGAATGAAAACGTTACAATTATTATTATTATTATTATTTTCCTTTATTTATAATGCGCCAACATATTCCGCAGCGCAATACAGGGGATTGGTACAAGTATAAACAAATGCCCCACAATGAAAATAGTGGAAGCCCCTGTTATTGAGCTTTCAATCAGATATACACAGTGCTTTACCTAAAGCACCTCACATGATTGAAAACTCACAAACTCACATTCTAAAGGGTGTGGGTGAGGTAAAGGAGAGTGTTAGATCCATAGTGAATGAAGAGGCTAAAGATTATAGGCTTTCTTGAATAAGCGTGTTTTTTAAAGAGATTTTTAAGGATTTGAGGAAGATAGTCTGGTGGAGCAAGGTAAGGAGTTCCAAAGAATAGGGGCAGCACGAGAAAAGTCTTGAAGACGGGAGTGAGAGGAGGTGATGAGAGAGGAGGAGAGAAGAAAGTCATTAGCAGAGCGTAGAGGGCGGGTGGGAGCGTATTTTGGGATGATAGCAGAAATTTAGGAGGGTGCACTATTGTGGAGGGCTTTATATGTTAGGGTCATGATTTTGAATTGTATTCTAGCGGCTATGGGAAGCCAGTGGAGTGCCTGACAGAGAGGTGCTGCAGACACTGATCGTTTAGTATGGTAGATGAGTCTAGCAGATGCATTCAAATTGGATTGGAGTGGAGACAGCTGGATGATAGAAAGGCCAGCAAGGAGAGAGTTGCAGTAATCAAGGCGGGATATGATGAGAGAGGGAATAGGAATTTTTGTTGTGTCTTGTGTAAGGTAGTGGCGTATTTTGGAGATGTTTTTTAGGTGAAAGTGACAGGATTTTGTGAGTGATTGAATGTGAGGAATGAAAGAGAGGGAAGGGTCCAGGAGGACCCCAAGACAGCGGGCCTGGGAGGTAGGAGTGATGATGGCATTGTCAACAGTGAGAGATAAGTGAGGAGTGGGAGCTGAGGAAGAGGGTGGAAAGATAAGGATCTCTGTCTTAGACATGTTGAGTTTGAGTTGACGGGCAGACAACCATGAGGATATGCTCGATAGGCAATTGGCAACATGAGCTAGCAGAGAGGGGGATAGATCTAGTGCAGAGAGGGGGATTTGGTTGTCATCAGCATATAGATGATACTGAACTCCAAAAGATTGTATAAGGGCACCAAGGGAGGATGTATAGATGGATAAAAGGAGGGGGTCTAGTACTGAGCCTTGGGGTACACCGACAGAGGGTGAGGAGATGAAGAGGCGCCAGAGAAGGAGACACATAAAGTTTGATTTTCTAGATAAGATGTGAACCAAGAGAGAGCAGTAGTGATGTGGCGAACATAAAATGTTCGGTTCGCGAACCGCGAACGCGAATTGCCGCAAATGTTCGCGAACCAGCAAACCCGGCAAACCGCCATAAACTTCAATGGGCAGGCGAATTTCAAAACCCACAGGGACTCTTTCTGGCCACAATAGTGATGGGAAAGTTGTTTCAAGGGGACTAACACCTGGACTGTGGCATGCCGGAGGGGGATCCATGGCAAAACTCCCACGGAAAATTACATAGTTGATGAAGAGTCTGGTTTGAAGCCATAAAGGGCATAAATTACCTAACATTCCTAAATTGTTTGGAATAACGTGCTTTCAAATATCAGGTATGATGTTGTATTGATAAGGTAGTGTAAGGGTTAGGCCCGCTTCACAGTGACAGACCAAACTCCAAGTTTAACGCACCGCAAACAACTGCAAACAGTCCATTTGCACAACCACAAACTCCCCATTTGCACAAGGTTGGATACCAAACTAGCCATGTCCCGTTCCTTGTCCTCACTGATGTCATTGAAGGTCTCTTCCTCCACCCAGCCACCAAGGGTCCCCGAAAGGTGACAACAAGCCCCCTGGGACGCCTGCTGTGTTTGGTCTTCCACCTCCTCAAAGCCACCTTCCTCCTCTGACTCCTCTTCTTCAGACTCCTCTCACTGCATTGCCTCTCTCTGCATTACTATGAGGTGTGCTAAGTAGTACTACTCTTATCAGTTTAATACCTGTTACAGCACCTATCAGGGGGCGTGTATAAGGCCTGGATTTTTGGAACCGGGAGATGGAAAAAGATGCTTTGTTGGTCGTATCACTTAAAATTTGGGGCACGGCGCTTGCAATCAAAGATGCCACCATATAGGAGTGGCGTGTTTGTAAGTACTACTCTTATCAGTTTAATACTTGTTACGTCACCTATCAGGGGGCGTGTATAAGGCCTGGATTTTTGGAACCGGGAGATGGAAGAAGATGCTTGGTTGGTCGAATCACTTCAATTTTGGGGCACGGCATGTGCAATCAAAGGTGCCACCATATAGGAGTGGCGTGTTTGTAAGTATTACTCTTATCAGTTTAATACTTGTTACGTCACCTATCAGGGGACGTATATAAGGCCTGGATTTTTAGAACCGGGAGATGGAAAAAGATGCTTGGTTGGTCGTATCACTTCAATTTTGGGGCACGGCACGTGCAATCAAAGGTGCCACCATATAGGAGTGGCGTGTTTGTAAGTACTACTCTCATCAGTTTAATACCTGTTACAGCACCTATCAGGGGGCGTGTATAAGGCCTGGATTTTTGGAACCGGGAGATGGAAAAAGATGCTTGGTTGGTCGTATTACTTCAAATTTGGGGCACTTTGTGACATTAGCTTCTTACGCTCAAACATGTCCTTTACAGGCACCTGACTATGGGCAGATGAGAAGGAACTGCTCAAGGCGAGAGATGGAGTGGCGGATGGTTGAGAGGGGGCAAGGAGGACAGCAGTGGTTGATGTGGCTGATGATGCTGGACCAGGAGGAGGATGGCGGCTTTGAGTTTGTGAGCTGCTTGTACTCATGTGTTGGTCTGGAGTCACCCAAACATTAGGTCTCAACCTGTAGAGGATAAGGGAACCAGGCTACTCTAGACCACATTCATCATTACAGGTTTTGACAGATTGGTGCTATGCGTGCAAGCTACTGTGACAACAGATATGAGTGGCACTGTGTTTTAAATGTACACTACTGTTACACCAGATATAAGTGGTGTGTTAAGTAGTAATACTCCTATCAGTTTAATCCCTTTTATGTGCCTTTTTTGGGGTTTGGTTGTTGAAGCCACAGTGCAGCACCAGAGGCCAGAAAAATTAGGCATGTACACATGCCTTAAAAATTAGGTATTGTTGATCTTGCAGCGAGCAGAGAAGAAGGTAGGCCTGATTCAACGCCCCAGCCCCGCATACCCACACTCAGAGATTGAGGGGGGGACCTGAGAAGGCCACGGGCCGGAGATATAAAGGGGGGCCATCCCAAATAAGCACACAAGCGGGGACAAAGGTAGTGAAGGGGACATAGAGGCCCATGGACTGACGGTCGCCATCTTGGCAGGAAAAGGGCCCAGCAATTAATCCAAACTGACCCAGCACAGGCAGCTACTTGAGTCAAACGCTGTACAATTACACCTTAATAAAGCTGAAACATGCAGCAGCAGGGATTCTAAACGGCCACACAGGGACAAGGAGGCTAACAGCCCCCACAGTCTCTGCACCACTCTTTTTAACAGATAACCCAAGGGGCTAATCAGGGACCTTGCCCACAAAAAAAACTGAATTTTATTGGAGGAATTATTAGTGTCTTTACCCCCCCAAGAGAGGACATAATATACGGTATCTTTAGACTACCTGATGGCCAAACCTCCTTTAGCCCCAATGCTTTTCAAGAAACATTTCAAAACTTCTATCAGACCATATATTCATCCCAATCTCGCTGCAGCGGATCTGACATAAAGTCCTTCCTACTACAGCAAGAAGTCCACAAAATACCTGTACCTCAATTGGACAGCTTGAACCTAGACATATCCCAAGAGGAAGTTAAATCTACAATCCAAGATCTTAAATTTGGCAAGCCCCCAGGGCCAGACGGTTTTACTCATCTGTACTATAAGAAATTTGAGCCCTTGCTGATGTTCACCTAACATCTTTGTTTAACGCTATACTAAATGGAGAACCTATGCCCGCTTAATTGAATCAGGCCGACTTCATAGTCTTTCCAAAAGAGGGTAGGGACCCTCTCGAGGTTAACAATTATCGCCCCATACCCCTGATAAATGTGGATGTCAAGATCCTAGCTAAAATTATGGCCAAACGAATATACCTGCTTATACCGGGGGTCTAGTAGCGTGCACACCCAGTACAGGTCGTTCCCCTTCAGCCTTTTTATATGAGGGTCCTGCGACAGGCACGACAGCATGATAGACCCCATTTGCACAAGGTTGGATGCCAAGCTACCCATGTCCCGTTCCTCGTCCTTAGTGATCTCGCTGAAGATATGTTCTTCCCCCCAGCCACGTACAACACCACAGGTACCAGATAGGTGACAACGAGCACCCTGGGATGCCTGTTGTGATTGGCCTTCCTCCTCCCCCTCAAAGCCACATTCCTCCTCTGACTCCTCTTCCTCACAATCCTCTTCCAGCGTTGCCGCAGGTCCAGCAAGCGATGCTGATAAGGCTGTTTCCGGTGGTGATGGTGATGGTGACCACAACTCTTCCTCGTCACGCTCATCTACGGCCTGATCCAGCACTCTTCGCAGGGCACGCTCCAGGAAGAAAACAAATGGTATGATGTCGCTGATGGTGCCTTCAATGCGACTGACAAGGTTTGTCACCTCCTCAAAAGGACACATGAGCCTACAGCAGAGGCTGTCCTAGCACCCCGGTCATACAAATACTCGTTAATGGCTTTTTCTTGTTGGAGCAGGCGGTCGAACATTAGGAGTGTTGAATTCCAACGTGTGGGGCTGTCACAAATCAAGCGCCTCACTGGCATGTTGTTTCGACGCTGGATATCTGAAAAGTGCGCCATGGCCGTGTAGGAACGCCTGAAATGGCCACACACCTTTCTGGCCTGCTTCAGGACGTCCTGTAAGCCTGGATACTTATGGACAAAGCGTTGTACGATCAGATTACACACATGTGCCATGCACAGCACATGCGTCAACTTGCCCAAATTCAATGCCGCCAACAAATTTCTTCCGTTGTCACAAACCACTTTGCCAATCTCCAGTTGGTGCAGAGTCAGCCATTGATCCACCTGTGCGTTCAGGGCGGACAGGAGTGCTGGCCCGGTGTGACTCTCTGCTTTCAGGCAAGTCAACCCCAAGACGGCATGACACTGCCGTATCCGGGATGTGGAATAGTATCTGGGGAGCTGGGGGGGTGCCGTTGATGTGGAGCAAGACGCAGCAGAAGAGGACTCGGTTAAGGAGGTTATGGAAGAGGATGGAGTAGGAGGAGTAGAGGAGGTGGCCTGCCTGCAAGTCGTGGCGGTGTCACCAACTCCTCTGCAGAGCCACGTATTCCATGCTTGGCAGGCGTCAGCAGGTTTACCCAATGCGCAGTGTAGGTGATATACCTGCCCTGACCATGCTTTGCAGACCAGGTATCAGTGGTCAGATGGACCCTTGCCCCAACACTGTGTGCCAGAGATGCCATTACTTCCTTTTGCACAATCGAGTACAGGTTGTGGATTGCCTTTTGGGCAAAGAAATTTCGGCTGGGTACCTTCCACTGCGGTATCCCAATCGCTAAAAATGTTTTGAACGCCTCAGACTCCACCAGCTTGTATGGTAAAAGCTGGCGGGCTAAGAGTTCAGACAAGCCAGCTGTCAGACGCCGGGCAAGGGGGTGACTTTGTGGCATTGGCTTCTTACGCTTAAACATGCCCTTGACAGACACCTGACTGTGGGGCGATGAGCAGGAACAGCAAGAGGCGAGAGACGGAGTGGCGGATGGTTGAGAGGGGGCAAGGAGGACAGCAGTGGTTGACGTGGATGAAGATGCTGGACCAGGAGGAGGATGGCGGCTTTGAGTTTGTGTGCTGCTTGTACTCATGTGTTGATCCCATTGGCGTTTGTGATGTGACATCATGTGCCTTCGCTAAGCAGTTGTACCTAGGTGGGTGTTGGACTTCCCACGACTCAGTTTCTTTTGGCAAAGGTTGCAAATGGCATCGCTGTTGTCAGAGGCAGACACACAAAAAAAATGCCACACTGCTGAGCTCTGCCACTAGATTGGATTGGTTGAACTTGGCACAATACTTGTAAGCCTGACACACAAACTGGCTAGCGGTCAGGCAAATGAACTTAGATTGGCGGTCAGGCAAATGAACTTAGATTTAAGAAAGTAAAATTATTGCTTTTTTAAATGTAGACTGCTGGTACACCACTAGATTGGATTGGTTGAACTTGGCACAATACTTGTAAGCCTGACACACACACTGGCTAGCGGTCAGGCAAATGAACTTAGATTTAAGAAAATAAAATTATTGTTTTTTTAAATGTAGACTGCAGGTACACCACTAGATTGGATTGGTTGAACTTGGCACAATACTTGTAAGCCTGACACACACACTGGCTAGCGGTCAGGCAAATGAACTTAGATTGGCGGTCAAGCAAATGAACTTAGATTTAAGAAAATAAAATTATTGTTTTTTTAAATGTAGACTGCTGGTACCCCAACTAGATTGGATTGGTTGAACTTGGCACAGTGTATTTTAAAATTATGAGAAAACATGTTCTGTAAACTAAATAAAAATCATTTTAGGGGGTTGAGATAAAAAGAAACCGGATGGGGGGATACCGAGCAGAGCACACCATCTACAGCCCACTGGGAGACAAACTCATCCATTCCCCCAGTGGACAAAGCCAGGTGGTACTCTGCCCGGATACGGGAGCGCACCAGCACCCGGAACATGGCCTCAGGTGACAAGGGAACCCCCCCTATCAAACACTGCTTCCTGGACTTATATATAGCCAATTTGGCTAATGCCAGGAGCAGGTTGACGAGGAGGTCCCTGGCCTTATTGCCCCGGGACACTGGGCGCCCAAAAATAAAAATGTGAGGGGAGAAATGCAGCCAGAACTGCAGGAGGAGGCCCCTCAAGAGTGACAAGAGGGGCTGCAGTCTGGCGCAACTAAAATAAATATGATACACGGACTCTCCCTTGCCACAGAATGGACAAGTGGAGGGAGAGTCCGTGAATTTAGCTAAGTACTCTCCCGTGCTCAGTGCACCATGGAGCACTCTCCAACTCAAGTCCCCGGTGGGTCTTGGAACTAAATCAGAATAAAGTTCCCTCCACCGGGGCCTCTTGCCCTCATCAGCTGGTAGGACCCGCCTCCAGATGGTATCGGGACGGGTCACGAGGGCAAGGAAGTGCACTGTATGGAGCATGAGAGAATATAAGCTCTTCCTCGGCATGCCGCGAAAGCATGCCGAGGGTATGTCCCTCAACCTCGAGAGGTTGGGGACAGGAGGAGCCTGAGGGGAAACACGGGGCTTGTGTCCAATGCAAACAGCCGGAGAAGGGGTGTTGAAAGGTGCATGTGGCACTCCGGCCTGCAAAGCCCCGCGAAGGAAGGTGCGCGAGTCGGGGGAGATGGCATCTCTAATCTCCTGGAGCAAGCGCCCTGAGACTTTGGGCGTCACATATCCCAAACAGAGCGCAAGCTCCTGGGGTGACATCCAATCAGAACGCCCGTATTCCAGGAGATCCCCGACCCGGGTCATCCGTGCATGACTAAGGCGGCGGATGATACTGGGGGACTGTAACATTGGAGCCCCCACTGCTGCATTAAATAGCAGGGGCTCTGTGAATATTTCATCCCCCAAAGGCACGCCCTGCCTGGTCACGGAGACCATGCTCCAGGCCTTGAGGGTTTCCTGGTAGTATGCCGGCAACACAGAGAGGTCTTTTCCAAACCCCTCGGGCCTGATCAGAAATAATTGCCGGTCATACCCCAGGTTGCGCAACTGGCGATAAAAGCTGGATGCCAGTGCGCACCACTGCGGAGAGGGATCTGCATATAGGTATCTCTGCAGGTACTGAAGGCGGAAGGTGGACAACTGGGAGCACACACAAACTACTCCCTGTCCACCCTCCACCAAAGGCAGACTTGCCACCCCTGCAGAGACCCAATGCCTTCCCATCCAGAGGAAATCTAACAAATTCCTCTGGATATTGGTGACAAACTCGGGGGTCGGACTCAGACAAATCAGCCGGTGCCAGATCTGAGAAGCCACCAGCTGATTCACCACTAGAGTCCGCCCCCTAAGGGAAAGCATTTTTGCTAGACCCCTCCATCGTCCCAGACGAGAGAGGACACTGCCCTCTAACTCCCTCCAGTTGTCTGGGACGGAAGCGTCCGCAGCGGACAGGTAGACCCCCAGATATTTAATGACATCTGCCTCCCACGTGATGTCACGAAACGTGGGAGGCAAAGAGTCTACCTGTAAATTACCCTCTAAAAGGCCTGTGCATTTGGACCAGTTGATCTGAGCGGAGGAGGCAGCTGAATATACCTCCTGGCACTGTTTTGCCAGCTCAAGATCAACTGGATCCTGGGCCACGAGGAGCACATCGTCAGCATAAGCTGAAAGGACAATCCGCATGTCTGGATCTTTTAGCACCAGCCCTGTGAGCCTTTTCCTCAGTAGGCAGAGGAAAGGCTCAATGGCCAGTGCATATAACTGTCCAGACAAGGGACATCCTTGACGCACCCCTCGTCCAAATACCAAAGGTGCTGTTAGGGACCAATTGATTTTAAGTAAACACTCTGCAGAGGCGTACAGCGTTCTTATAAAGCCCACAAACTGTGGGCCAAAGCCGTACGCTTGCAGAGTGGCTATGAGGTAACCATGGTCCACCCTGTCAAACGCCTTCTCTTGATCTAAAGAGAGAAAGGCGAGTGACAGACCAGTCCTGCGAGAATAATGCAATAGATCCCGGACCAGAAAGATACTATCAAAGATAGTCCGGCCCGGGATCGCATAGGACTGGTCAGGGTGAACCAATTCTGCCAGCACAGACCCAAGTCTAAGCGAGATGGCTTTAGCTACAATCTTGTAGTCCGTGCTGAGCAGAGAGACCGGTCGCCAGTTCTTAATAAGCCGGAGATCCCCCTTTTTGGGCAGCAGGGCAAGTACTGCCCTGCGACAAGACAGCGGCATCTCCCCGGTCTCCAGGGCTTCCCCAAGGACCAGATGGAAATCAGGTCCCAGAGTCTCCCAGAAAAATTGGAAAAACTCTACAGTCAGTCCGTCCAGTCCTGGAGACTTCTCACAGGACATGGCACGGAGGGCTTCAGAGAGCTCTTGAAAAGATAGTGGTATATCAAGCCGCTCTCTTACACCCTCACTGACTGTGGGGAGCCCCTCCCATAGCACCCTGCAGGCGTCTGGAGAAATGGGATCCGGAGAGTAAAGATCTTTATAAAAGTTCCGGGCTCTATACCGGATACTCTCCGGATCTGTAAGGGGGGCACCGTCTTCATCTAGAAGACAGGTGATGTGCCTACTGTTACCCCCCTTTTTCTCCAGTGAGTAGAAGAGGCGCGAGCCGCGGTCTAGATCTTTGAGAAAACCTAAGCAGCTGCGCACGTATGCCCCCTTGGCCTGGTGTCGTTCCAGGTCACAGAGGACACCCTTCCTCTCTACATACTCGCTCTGCAGGGATTGGTCCCTACAAGTGAACAGCCTCTGCTCCAGATGGAGTACCTCCCCCCGGAGTGACTCCAACTCAGCTTCGCGCTGCCCACTCGCACCCTTGGTATATTCCTGACACAGAAGTCGCAAATGAACCTTGCCCACGTCCCACCACAGTTTTAACGTGGCAAAGTCCCCCTTGCAACCCCTCCAGTCCGTCCAAAACTCCCGGATCAATGTCACGAGCCCCTGGTCCTTCAACAAAGCATTGTTGAAGTGCCAATAGGCGGCTCGTGGCGCTGTTGGCGTTAGCGCCACTGTCACAGACACACAGTTGTGGTCTGTGAACGGAGCCAGCCTAATGGCACAAGAACCGACTCGTGACATATAGTGACTAGATATATATAGTCTGTCGATCCGGGAGTGGGACACCAGACCGGCTCTCACCCTGACGTAGGTGAAACCGTCTGATGCCCCTGGGTTCTGCTCTCGAGAAGCGGGCGATGATCTCCCGCAGGGCTGACGCAGAAGGCGGGTACGGCTCTGGACTATTCCGGTCCAGAGCGTCGAGGGTGCAGTTGAAATCACCCCCGAGTACCAAACACTCATCTGCGTCAACCGTCTCCAAAAACTGGGACAGTCTGGCGAGGAACCTCACTCTCTCGAGCCCTCCAGCAGGGGCATATATATTAACTAGGTTAATGATGCTACCCTGCTCTCGGACCCGGAGGTGGATTAGACGGCCTGGGATAACAGCTTTCACAAGCAGCAGCTCTGGCTGAAAAGACTCTGAGAACAGGGTCACCACTCCACATGACGCCGATGTGAAGTGGCTGAAGAAGACCCTGCCTCTCCACTCCAGTTGCCACGAGGCCTCAGCCTCTGGAGTGGTGTGAGTTTCCTGCAGGAAGCTCACAGAGTACCCTCCCTGATATAAATAGGAGAGTACCTGGAACCTGCGGAAACTGTCTTGACAGCCATTGGTATTCAGCGTGCTGATGTGCAAAGCCATTACTGCGTGTCAGGAATTGTGCGTTCCTCAGACCCTTGAGACTGCTGATAGGACACGCACATTTTATAGAATTTCCGGACGCGGAGATGCTCCGCAGTCCCAGAATTCTTGGCCCTAGTGCTGACCACTAGATATTGCTGGAGAGAGTGGAGAATAAACGACATATTCTTCCACCTCTCCAAGGCCAGCCGCACCTTCCTTTTCTTTTGTCCATGAAGGGTGCTCTCAAGGAATAGATCTATTTCCTTGACAGGGATAACCCACCCAGAATATGATGTTCCTTCTAGTGGGTCACCCCTGGGCTCCTCTTGGCTGAGGGCTTTTACTCCATCCTCCCCGGCTGGAGTCAGTTTCCTCAGCTTTATTCTCAGGGACCCCCTCTTAGATGATACAGAAGGAGTCCCTTTAGCACCCTTCAAGGTAAATAATGGACCCTTGGATTGCTGCTGCACCCCTGTAGCTTCAGGAGTGCATTCAGGGGTAGCTGGCTGGACAGCAGTGGCTGGCATGGCTTCCTTAATGGAAGCCTTGGAGGCTTTATATGCTTCCTCTGCCAGTTCCACCGCTGCTTGCTCAGCTTGGATGGCACCGATGTTAGGGTCAGTGGACGGCTGAGAAGGGTAGACAGGCTTTCCCATGATGTTAACAGGAAAACCTGTTTTATCACCCTCCCCCATTTCCACTTCCCCTTGTGCCACATCCCCCCTGACAGACAAATCCATGGGGTCCTGAATGGGGGTCATGCCTATATTCCCCCCCTCCAGTAGTGACTCGGCCTGGGGCTCTAACAAAGCCCGAGGTACGTCACTAGAGAGTGACACTGGAGGAGGAGACTGACTGGTGCCCTTGAAGCTCAGCACCTCAGGGACACTGACTACCCATTCCGCAGGGGCTTTGTTGGGTCCCCCCTCAAAGGCCAGAGGCAGAACCTGATCTTTCTTGTCTACCCCTGCCTCACTTGGGAGACCCTCTTGCCCCTGCTTTTCCTCCAGACCCTTTTCCACATTAACCCCTATAGGGTCTGGAGAGAGAGATGTGTGGTCTGGCACCGGCTGGCTGAGCTTAATAACTGGGCCAGACAATGTCACCGGATGAGGAGGAGATGTTTTGTTCCTCTTCTTGCTTTTAGAGGGAGGTGCTCCACTATAGAGCACTTCCCACTTATCAGCAACCTCCCTGTTGGTTTTATGCTTCCTCTTCCTGGGGACGTCACTCCTGGAAGAGGAGCTGCCACTAGCTGCCTCCCCTGCAGAGGGCTTATTATCCCTCTGCTTACACTGTGCCCCCACACTAACTGATGTAATTATGGTGGGGGCAGATTGGGACTTGGGAGATGCAGCTGTGACACTGGGAGGACCGGTGACATTCTTCCCCTTTTTCCCCGTGTCTGCAGTCTTGCTGGAGACCACAGACACAGATTGCTTTTTTGGGGAAGAAGGGGGTTTGGAGGCCGTGGTGGTGGCTTGAGGAACGGCCTCCTTGCCTGAGCTCTGTGGGGGGGCTATGACCCTTGAGGTCCCCGCTGTTATGGGCTCAGCGGGGATGGGTGCCGTACTGACGGAGGTGCCATTTGCTGGGGCTGGGGCATGATGCTTTACATTAGGACAATTCCTACGTGTATGCCCCAACCCTTTGCAATGATAGCACTGCACCTCCGTAGTGCTGTAAAAAATCCTGTACAGCACCCCCTCAAATGGAACCCCAAAAGACCCCTCTATGTTTTCTGCGCCCTGAGGCAGGCACATTTGTACCTGCCTCTTGAAAGAGAGCACATGACGAAGTGCTCTCTCTCTGCACCCCAGGGGAATTTTAATAAATGGTGTTTTTACTTCCCCTAGGGTGAGCAGGTGGGGGCGCAGGAGGGAGTCTGGTAGGAAGGGGGGCACATTAGAGAGTGTTACTTTTGTGCCCAACCCTTCCAGGGGTTCTATTGGGACATATAATCCCCCCACTGTGATGCCTCTCTGTATAAGAATGTGTGCAGCAGCCAGAGTACGGGTAAAAAAAACTGCTTTCCCGTACATTTTGCTGGCTGCTACTATAACAGAGGGGCTGATGACATTAGCTGCAGCACGCAGATAGATATCAATGCTGTAGACCCCAGACATCTGACATTTAACCCCATGCTTCCTGGTGATCTGCCCCTCAGCCCCAGCGGTGGTATTACTGGGGCCCGCAGAAACCACCTGTGACCAGGTATTAGCCACAGGGGTAGGTCTGCTGGCAGAACCACCAGGAGCTGGGGCTGCCTTATCTGCCTGGGGCCTATGCTGTGCAGTGCTGCAGCTAGGATTTTCAGGGGCCATTATTCCCCCTTTTGACCCCTGAGGCTTCTTAATGGTCTTATCCCTCATGTTTAGACCCTTTTTTTTTTTTTTTAGTTTATTTGTTTTATTTATTTTTATTTTTTGTTTTATGATTTTCTACTGTTTTCTTTTTTTTTTTTAAATATAAAAGTGTGAAAAAGAAACAAAAAAAAAAAACTAAGGGAGACAAAAACTAAGGGAGAGAGAGAGATGATGTTTGGCAGTGGAAGGGTTAATGGCCTGTTGCAAGATGTTACTAAATGCAACAACACAGAGAACACAGTGGCTTTTTAACCCCTCTGTGTCTCTGTGTCAGATGTTAAGAAAGCCTTTTAAACAAAACTTCAAATTGTTTTCCCCCCCACTGCCTACAAAGATGTTACTTGTCTTCTCTCCCCCAAAACATAAAACCCAACACCAAACAAACAAAACTTTAACAAAACCTGAAAAACTTTTAAAAAAAGTCAAAGTAAAAAAGTTCCAGGAGTGCAGGTGTAGTGCTAAGGGAGGGGTGTGGCAAAGTATCCAGGAGACAGCTCACTCTCCTGGGATAGAGGGCTGAGCCTGGCTCCCAGAAAACTAAAACTTAAATTAAACTAAGAAAAATACCACAAAAACTCCCAAAAATTAACAACACCGTGCACAAAGTGCTTATAAACAGAAAGGTGTTAAAATAAAACTTGTATTTGAGGGACTAAGACCCTAAAAAGCCTTTTGTTTGGAGCTCAAGCATGCACACAACATGCTCTCTTGCACAGTACTTGTAAGCCTGACACACACACTGGCTAGCGGTCAGGCAAATGAACTTAGATTGGCGGTCAGGCAAATGAACTAAGATTTAACAAAATAAAAGTTTTGTTTTTTTAAAAGTAGACAACTAGTAAACAAGATTGTATTGGTTGCACTGTGCACACACAGTATAAGCTGTGAGCCTGACACACACACTTGCTAGCAGGGGCTAGCAGGGAGACAGGCAAATGAAGTTAGATTACACAGAAAAAAAAAAAAAAAATGATGTTATAGCCCTAAAAAGGGCTTTTTGGGGTGCTGTGTTTACAGCAGAGATCTGATGAGTCCTTCAGCACTGCACTGGACACTGAATAAACTTGCCTAGCTATTGATTTCCCTATTCAATCAGCATCACCTACACTCTTCCTCCTCTCAGTAAGACTGCAAGTTAGTTATGATTCCAAAATGGCTGCTGTCCATAAGGTAGAAGGGTCTGGAAGGCAGGGTATGATGCTGATTGACTGGAATGTGTCTGCTGACTGTGAAGTGCAGGGTCAAAGTTTGCTCAATGATAAAGTACAGAGGGCGGATCGAACATCGCATATGTTCGCAGTTCGCCGCAAACGCGATCATGCTATGTTCGCCGGGAACAGTCCGCCGGCGAACTATTCGCGACATCTCTAGTGCTAAATAATTAAAGTTACACAAAATTATTATTCTATTAGACCCATATCGCTATCTCGCAAATAAAGAGGGGGGGTCGTGGAACTCGGATTAGCTAATACAATTTGTTTCAATATTAGGAGTGATTTTAAGTGTGTATAAATGTATGATCTGGACAATAGCATAGAGCCTTTTGTATCCTCAGGTGCTAAGATTTGTGTTTTGTAGTTTATTTGTTTTTTATGCTAATAAAACAATAAAATAAATGCAAAAAATAAATCCCCCCTAAAAACAGCTCAGACCAGAACTACAACTATTTTACTAAAACCTCTCCCCAAGCCTCTGCTGTTATTCAGGTGCTTGATACATTTACTGTGCAGAGACTTTTGTTATGTTGCAATAATGTTTATTATCATTATTATTGTTAAATTATATATTGGAACACTGGTTATTATTATTATTATATATCCTGTGGTTGTATGTTTGTTTGCTTTCTTTTTTAGTCATAAATGTATCCAACTGTGCATTAATATCATGGGTGTGGCGTGGGTGGATCCAGGAAGCACAACAGGCTGTTTGGGGCAAAAGGGGACACCTAAAGGGTTAAAGGCAATACTGTATAATAATAATAATGATGCATAGAATCTACTATGCTCACACGTGGTCAGTACACCACAGTAACCATAATCCAATGAATACAAATCTCACCATACATCACTCCATTTCATAGAAGTAACTAGTAATGTGCATAGCAGTTACATATGGTCATCATCTGCTCTATTAAACAGATGTATCAATGTCTGGACTATGTAATCTAATCCAGTTACATACATACATACATACATACAGTGTGTTAAAAAAAATCTGAAAAATAGGTGGGCAACACCAAAAAAAAAGCAGAGGAATATACAATACACAAGACAACATATCATCAGATACACAATTCCTAATCTTACCAGATAAACAGGATCCCTTCTCACAAGATGCATAAGATCACATCTTGCCAGATACTCAATTCCTCATCTCACCAGATACATAGGATCTCATCTGGCTATATCCACATCGGCACATCATACCTATCTTTCCCCCTCACACAAGAACACAAATTTGGATCTCCATAGTATGCAGTCCCACGGACTCCATCCTAAACTGGTCAACCCACCATCAGATAATCAAATACAACTGTAACCTTTTAAAGGTACTGAACATCGCATTAGGGCCTCCATCCAATAGCAAGCCAGTAAATACCTTCATACAGGCCGCATGTCTGTGATTTAGAAATTTGTAACAACTCCGGCTGTATCCAAGTGACTCAAGCCGGCAATTACAGGGCTAAAGCCTTAAATCCTAAACCCTTCCTGTTGCCGCAAGTTGTTAGTGGGCTTTAACACATTGGGTCCGCAGTTACAATCCAATCCCATAATTACAGTGTGTGCCACAGCCCTGTGAGCCAATAGAAATAAGGCTAACTGATTATGATTGACAGGGAGACATAATAAAGCTGCGTTCCACCCGCCCCTGCATCGACTGTGTAGTATTTTCTTACGAAGTAGCACGCAGGTCCCGGAGTTGGTGGTTAGAGTATTGAGAGAGAGAGAGAGAGAGAGAGAGAGAGAGAGAGAGTAGGCATTGAGGAAGAGCAGTTTCTAACAGTTTTATTGATTTCTATTTCTTAAATACCTATTTTACACTTAATCCTTGAAAATACATATCAACTGATAACACATAATATAAATACACATAGAGTAAATATCACACATAGATATACATATAGATAGAGTTGGTACATACACACACCCCTACCCTTCACCCTATACCCTAACAATTAATTTTTTTTTTCCAACATAAAAAATCTTGATTTATCCTTTTATTATTTTTGGGATTATGATGGAGGGTGGAGCGAGGAGGAGGGGACAGTGGAAAGAAGATGAGGAGGAGTGTAGAGGAGGAGAGAGAGGTGGCTCTGGGGATTGGAGGAGAGAGGAGTGTGAAGGAGAGGAGTGTGGAGGAGTGGAGAGTGGAGGAGAGGAAAAGTGTGGGTGGAGTCATAGGCATATCCTTTCGGGGGGGTGGGAGCTAGGTCCAGGCCCAAGCCTGGAAGGAGGTAGCAGGTGCAGGCACAGCAGTGGGCTCAGCAGAAAGGGCTGTGAGGTCTCTGAAGCACCACTTTGATGATGTCAGGGCCAAGGTGAGGAGGATGATGGCAGTGACAGCACCAAGTGGTGGCCCCCAAGTGACTGTGAGATAAGAGTGGGAGAGGATGCTCAAGGAGTTGCTGAGCCAGATCCATGCTTCTCTGTCCCTCATGCCATGTCCCTTTCTTCGCATAGAGCCTTTTAATTCAACATCTTGGCTTCTCAGTTCCTTAGGACACTCAGAATTTAGCTACACACCTTAGGTATGAATACTATGGAGTTGGACCTAACACAGGAGCCAATGTCAATATTATTATTATTCATACTACTGTATTTTGCCTGTTATTATTTTTGGGGAGATAGACATTATTTCTTGCTAAATCTCAATCCCTTGCAATATATTGTTTCATCTCTTCACTCCCCTACTGTGTCTAGCTTTCCTCTCTAACCCCTCCCGCCACTTCCTGGTCTGCATTACTTGTTGAAGTCCTCCTCCTTACTATATGTTCAATTGCTATCTCTCATCCATTTCTCTCTCTATTTACTCCCTCCCTCCATGATTTTCAGTCTCTCATGCCATTTCCCTTTCTTCTCATATAGCCTTTTAATTCAACATATTGGCTTCATCTCCTGAGGACACTCTGAAGCACTTTCCTCCCTCCCTGCCCTTCATCCCACCCACCCCTATTCAGATTTAGAGAGGCAAGGAAATCACATGCACCTGACAAATCAGCAGTGTATGTTATCCTAACATGCCACCATTCCACCCACCACATCCACGCAATTTACCTTTCAGCACTCTCCTATGTCCTTTAAAAAAAAACACAAATAAAAGTTAATAATAGTTAGGAAGGAACAGAAGCCAATCTATCATTCAACAAAATTAACACATATTCCATTATTTTCTGTTTCAGCTGACAGGAGGATTGGGTCCAGTGGTGAGCCAGAAGCGGGGGCGTTGACTCATTCAGAGACAGATATTGGGGTCCATGCCCCCGCCCAACAGGAGCTGTTGCAAGAGGAGTAGGTATCAAGACAATTTGACCCCACTGCCCCCCTCCTCCAAACAACTTGGTTCGACAACCGGGCCCTCCTATTGGACTGATGATTGTGGATTTCCACCACCTGTTTTTCCTCCCAGCAGCGCCACAACCTGGTTCCCGTTACCATCACCAGGCCCACTCCCACCACGGGAGAGCCATGCTCCAGCCGGACCACCGCCCCCTCTCCACTGGACCACCACTCCATTCCCCTTCTCATCTCAAAACTCCATCCCAGGGCCTATCACCAGAGGCTGCCCAGGGGTTGATGCTGGCCCTGATTTGTGAGCTGGTGGAGATCAATAGGGGGATCCAAGACAGTATCTACTCCAGCCACGAGGAGCTAGTTGGCATCCTACGGAAGCAGCATATAGAGGTGAGGAGACACCAACTCATGATGGAGTCCTACCAGGCCGGGTTGCTCTAGAACTTGGTGAACTAGAGCGCGCTATTCCAGGTGAACATTGATGCTCAACTGTGTGTTCTGGTTCCAAGCACTGCCTCTTCCATCCCAGAGGCATCCCCACTTGGCCGCAGCCTGGGCCGCTCATCAACCTCCCACAAGACCTCCGCTGTCTCCGGTGACGATTCCTCCTGGAGGGATGCCTCCCCCCGCAACCCCCCTCTACTAGGGAGAAGGCAGGCGCCCATGGGGAGTTTGGGCCCCACGGGGAGAAGGAGGATGTAGGGACTGCACATATATTGGACCTTCTCAACAGCACTCCTCAGTGATATCTAGGCACAATTCAGGTCCATGAAGGCATCATCTTGATCAGCAAGCATAGTTCAAAATCTGAAGTAAATGTAAGATATTCACAGTGGCTCTGAGATAAGAATTCCTTCAGTGACAGCTCCTCCTAAACATGTTGCTGACACTATATTAATTCAATCATATATCCCTATTTATAAGACATGATTGTTGTTAGCTTATATTTAGACTAATATCGCTATGGCAGTGGACTTGCAAATTCTCACAATGGCATGTTAATCAAAGCCAGCATTACTACACGTAACATGTAAGTAACAGTAATTATGGCCGCTGACCTTTGTGTCCTCTCTGTATTGATGATCCTTATGTTTAGCGGGTTCTGGTTACAGTGGTGTAGTGACCACATATGACCCTAGTAGATGCTATGCATCATCATCATTATGCAGTATTACATTTCCCCCTTTAGATATACCATTTTTCCCAAAGAGCCTCTTGCCCTTCCAGGATCTGCCCACACCACACCCATGGTATTAATGCACAGATTTTTTCTGATTGTGCTCTGTATACAAATAAAGTTTTGTTATACTGTGTTTTCAATGGTTGGGGTTTTGGGACATCCACATACATTACATTTCTGTCACGTTCATATATCTGTAAACTAATCGGCCTAATTACTGTTATGTGAACAATCCAGACCATTACAGTGACAGAGGCGTGATTTCAAAGTGGTCACATTTATTAGTCATGACTATAGGTTTGATTCTTGGCATTGGGATATCATACTTGCAGAACATTCTTGGTGAGGCTTGTGAGTTAATACACATATAAATTGTGATAGTGTTGAGAACTAACACTCCCCTGAAGGGTTGTTCAAAAAAGGACAGCTGATATTATGAATTCATTGATACAAGAACACTTGATATGGGTTCACAACATGATAATAGGTATATGTACTGGCACATGGCCAACAGCCAAGAGGTGGGACTTTACGAGATAGGTGCAGCCAAGATTGACCCTGATGGAGGCGAGTTGGCTGTTACTCCATGTGCCTCTGCACAGTCACCATGTGTGTTTGCGGCACTTCCCGGTGGGTTGTACTACATAAGTGTGGTGTATGTTCCACTAGTACTTGATTTATGTTATGTGGCGGTGTAATTTTGCCACTGGTTATATTTCCATTATAGATCTGATGAGTGACATGTATAACTGAATATATTATTAATTTTAGGGTCCACATTTAAGCCTCTGTGAGTGTAAGGGATCATTTGTCAGGCAGTTTCATGTTTTTGTGTTGCAATTTAGTCATGTAGTGTGTCTTTAATTGCTTTATGCATTTTGCAGCAACATTTTTCATATTGGCATATGCATGACCATTCAAAATTATTAAAAGAAATACAATATTTTTTGAGGCCTATTTGTTCCTTTGGGATTGTTGTGCAATTAATTATAATGCCCTCAACTGGTTTCCCAGTATTTTAAAGTACATTAGTGTGTTTATATTTGCTTTTGCAGTGTTAAGAACCCACTTGCGAGTACTATTTGTATCCCATAAGATTTTTTGCTACTTTTGCCATTTAAGGGTTTGAAAGCAATTGCGGGTTCGTGGAATTGTTACAATTGGATTGAGATTTTAGTGATTGCAACTTTTGCGGCCTTGAAAGATCAAAGGATATGGGTCAGAGTTGCGATTTTGACAATCCACACGATGTTGGAGGTTTTAACCAGCAAATCTAATGCGTTTAGATAGAAGAGGCCAGTTGAATATCAGTAAATTTACAGGCTCCATTACGGACTCCAGTAAATACAATTTGGTCAATTGAATTGGGCCTAGGTTTCTCAACTCTTGCCTCATCCATTTTATATTCCTTGACTCAGCAGACCAAGATTTTCACATGTAGACCTTTTCTTCACTAGATTCCACCTTTGCCATGGTCCCCATCTTACAAGGGTCTAGACCTCATTCAGTAACAACATCCCTGATATTGTAAACCTATCAGGGATAATATTTGGGGAATATTCGGTGCTTGCATGTACAAAAACAAATAACATTGGGTTTGCAGTTTAAGTGGTACCAAAGAGTGGACACTGATGGGTGGACACCAGAATATCAAATTATGTAAATATGGTGTATGTGATCAGTGAGTGGCCTGGGGACACACTTTTTTGTTCATAGATATTTTATTGAACTGATTTTTTTGGTCTCTGTTACATTAGACAGACGGACAGACGGACAGACAGACAGACAGAGACGGATTTATCTTGAATTTCTTGAACTGCAGAATTTCTGGATTTCCACACCTTCTGACATGAAAACATCTGATGTCTTGTCCTAAAGAGAAAGGGAGCGTGTGTCAACCCTTTCATGCAACATGCCCGCAGAGTATTGCAGTTTTAACCCTTTCATGTCACAGAGATTTGTTGGGTTAACCCTTCTGCCATAGACTTGCTGCATTGAAGAGAGAAAGTGAGAATGAACAGGAGAGAGAAAGAGGGGAGAGTTGGGACAGCTGTAACCTGGGGGTGAGAAGGTTTATGGCGAGGAAGCAGAGTTTGGAGAGAGAGTGCAGAGGAGAGAAATGCAGAGGAATGGAAAATGAGACATTAATCATGAGGAGTATAAATGGAAAATACGTGACAGACAGATAAGTGGTGACAGACATGGGGGGCATGGAGTACATCCACTGAGAGACTGCACTAGTGATAGGAGACCACTCCCACGTCTATGTTATTTTGAGGAGTCTGTTTTGTGAAGTTGGAGATATCTCTGCATTTATTAGAGAGATCTCAGTTCACTATGGAGAAAGCCATGATTTTAGGGAAAAGTGGGGGGTCTCGATTTGCCTGTACTTACTCTTCAGATTCAGAAGCTGGAGATGTTCTCTACCCCAAATTCATCCAATCTCTTTCCAAATCTATAGGGAAACAGAGAGAGAAATCATAATGGAGCCCCACCAAATCTCATCACTAGATACACAGGATCATCTTTGTCCTGATCCACTTAATCCTTTCTCACAGATATATAAGACCTCATCTTACCAAATACACAGTATACCAACTCGCCAGATGCACCAGACCCCAACTCACCAGATACACAAAACCTCATCTCACCAGATACACAAAACCCAATCACACCAGATAAACAGGATCCCATCTAGCCAGATACAGAAACCCATCTCACCAGATGCACAAGATCCAATTTCACCAGATACAGAAGACCCCATCTCACCAGATACACAAAATCCCATCTCACTTAATACAGAAGATTCCATCTCACCAGATACACAAGACCCCAATCTCACCAGACACAGAAGACCCCCTCTCACCAGATACCCACACACCCATCTCACCAGATACACAAGACCCAAACTCATCAAACACACAAGACCCCATATTTGTTCTGTTTTGTTTTGGTGTAAGTATTATAACACTGATGAACACATCAATATAAAACTTCGGAAACCCATTAAAGCCCCATGAAATTGTGTTCCTGCATCAAAAGTGCCAGAAACAAGGGCACAAATCCAGTAGAGACTAATAGTTTGTCACATGTGGTATCAGAAAGACCTGGTACAAGCAACTGCAGCCCAACAGCCTCAAACCGCAAAGGACAGAGCCTTTATGGCACAGGCCTTGGCGGCAAAACAGGGCCGAGCTGCAGAAGACAGAATACTTCAGTGGGGAAAAAAACAATTAGATGGGTTTATTGCGGATCAGAGAGGTCTCACCTTGGGCGTGTCATAAAGGTGATGTACTCATACAGGTCTTCATAATATTTAGTCATCTCCTGTGGTGAGGCATGGCCTCCTGGGTGTCGAGGTTCACTGGGGGCCCCTGAGGATACACAGCTCAGAACCAGCAGGAGAAGGAGGATGGCAGAGAGGCGACTGATCAGGGAGGACATCTGCAAAATGGAAGGAGACAGTGACATTTTACCCTCACTGGGGGGGTCCCACTGCTAACCATCTATATACACACAGTGTCACTGACCAGCTGAACACACCATGTCACTAGATAAATACACACCCACAATTACATTGTGTCATTTACCCCCAAGACACATACACACAGTGTCACTGACCACCTGGACACATACACACAGTGTCACTGACAACTTGAACACATTGTGTCACTGGCCAGCTGAACACACCATGTCACTGGACCCTGGACGCATAGTGTCACTGACCACATACACACAGTGTCACTGACCACTTGAACACATTGTGTCACTGACCAGCTGAACACAACATGTCACTAGACCCTGGACACATACACACACACTCACATTGTGTCACTGGCCTCCTGGACACATACACACAGTATCACTGACCACCTGGACACACAGTGTCACTGACCACCTGGACACATACATACAGTATCACTGACCACCTGGACACACAGTGTCACTGTCCCCTGGACACATACACACAGTGTCACTGACCACTTGAACACATTGGGCCACTGGCCCCCTGGATACACACACAGTATCACTGACCACCTGGACACACAGTGTCACTAACCACCTGGACACACAGTGTCACTGTCCCCTGGACACATACACACAGTGTCACTGACCACTTGAACACATTGTGCCACTGGCCCCCTGGATACACACACAGTGTCACTGGCCACCTGGACACACAGTGTCACTGGCCACCTGGACACACAGTGTCACTGACCACCTGGACACACAGTGTCACTGACCACCTGGACACACTGTGCCACTCACCTCTGGACACACAGTGTATCACTGCCCCCCAGCACACACTCATACACAATGTCACAGACCCACTGGTTGCACATGGTATCACTGACCTTCAACACAAGCACCCAAATACAGTGTCACTGACCCCTGGACACATACATATAATGTCACTGACTATCTAGACACACAAACAGCTTCACCCCAATCCCCTGGGCAAACACACAGTGCCAACAACCTAAAGGAGATAGTCTAAAATAGTGCCTGATCTCAAAGACAAAACCTTCTTGACCTGAACAACATAGATTAGCCCGGGGGCTCTGACCCTCGTGACCTATGTCTGGCTGGTTATCTCCCAATGCTCATGGTCACTGCCTCTGAGATGCAGAACATTTTGAACAAGGTGATACACTAAATATGAATCTAGTTTTGCACTAATTAATAATCAATAATCCACCTATAACTATGACTAATGGTTGTGATGGGTCTCAAGTGCCAAACCCTACTCAATCTTCTTTGTTGCTGAGGACCAGCAGAAAAGGAATTGGTAGGGTCCAACACACTTAATCAATGTAAACCATCTTGATGCTTTATTAAGACATTTAGGTAGATAAAATGTGCCAAATAAAGGGGCCTGTTTGGTTCTCTTCTGCTGTTAAATAGGAGTGATCTCCCTATTTCCATAATCTGCCACATTGTGCCCACCGTATAATACAGATGGCCTCTACCTTCCTAATTCATGCTATTCATTCTTTACCTGTCTCAGGTGATATTGCCCCAGCTGCCCCTGTCCCTCTGGAGGTCTCACACCTGTCCCCCCTGTCACCTGGCCAGATTAATGGCATGGCCTGAGCTGTGCCAAGGCTGTAACCCTTGCAGTGCTGGCTGCACTCAGCGTCCTTACCTTGGCAGGTCTAGAGGTCTTTGTGAGACCCTGAAAAGACTGAGCTGATTTTATTTCAACTTCAGACCCCTCCCAGCATTTCATCAGCACCCCACCCCCAACACACCAGTGTCCCCCTTCTGTCCCCCTGTCAATGTGTCAGTTTTCCAGATGAGCAGACACCATTACCTGCACTTCCACACTTACTGGATGTTCACGGTTGAAATGACCAGTACATTAATAGGGAAGTAGTCATGTCTGTGTAATCAGAGGGACGCTTGTTACAAGTGGGCCTTATATGGGAAATCATGGTATGTATTATTACAAGACTAACTGTTCCTATTGCGTCAATCAGCTGGTCCATATAACTACATCTATTGTGTTTACATGTGATCCTCTCACCAGGCAGACACCAAAAAAGGAGAGGAAACCCAAAGGCGTCAATCATGATTTCTTTTATTATATTTTTTTACAAGCATGGAGACCACAACAAGTTTTTTACCATGCTATGGGCCATTCCATTATTATGTCGGCTAAGAACAGAGGAAGAGAAAACAAATATGGCCACAGGCTATTCTTGCTCAACCTATTAATAAGCTATATACAGTATGGTCACAAGATATCTAGAAATATGAAAATGTCAGCACTCACAAACAACACACTTACAAACTGTCTTTTACAACTGGATGTATGGTGACAATATAGCTGATGTAATAAACAAAGTACAATGTGGCTTTACCGGCTGTAATTAGGGCCTTACCGGTTCTAGTGGGACTTATTATCAGTCAGACTGGTGTTGGGATCTGCTGGGCCCTAATTGGGGTTAATTGTGAGAGGACAGAGTAATGCGTTTCCCATTTGTATTTGGTCAGCCATGTTCCTTAGCTGGATGCCATCTTGACTGTTTCTTGGCCCTTGGTTGTATAAAATGCACAGATGTTTTGACAACAAGAGCTATTTATTCCTTCAGATAAACACAAGGTATTGTAACCAGGACCCTCCCGGAAAGCTCAGTTATCTCAGAGGATCGTAAAATTCAGAAGAGGCCAGACCTTGGAATCTGGGCCAGTTGGAAATCTGACCCCCACTTACCTAATAACAGCACGAAATACCAGATGAAAAGATCCAACAAGTTATTAGCATTGGGGCACAGCCTTGTTTGTGCAAGAGGGTTGGGCTATACTAGGTGATGGGTTTTATGGGTGTTAAATAACTGGGTAAGAAGAATAATGTAGAGTCTGTCTGTACACTAATCGATGGTGAGGGCTACTTCTTGTATTATGTGCAATCCTAATTAAAGGGACTATGTTCCTGGTTGTCAGTTCAAACATACATAAACAAAGTATATTTTTTATTTTGAGGAAATTCTAATCACTGGAATTATTATTACGGACTCTGCCTGGAACTATACTCTTAACTACTTAGGGTACCCCTGCTAAGCCTGTTCCTGTGCTTGCTGGGTATCTGTGGCAATTTGGTGCTGTACTGGGTTCATTCCTGCTATCAGGTATACCCAATGAACCCCACAACCTACTGGGTGAGATTGATCTAGGATCTTTCTGAGACCAACTAAGGGATTGGTTGTGACACTGTCCCCACTTCTCTATCCTTGTTCTGCTGGATCTCTCCTCTGTCTTTGAAATAGTTGACCATCGTCTTCTTATCAAAAATGGAATCCGTGACACAGCTCTCTCATGGTTCACATCATATCTAGAAAACTGAACATTTAGTGTCTCCATCTCTTGCACCCCTTCGTCGGCTTGCCCTCTGACTGTCAAGGTTCTGTCCTAAGTCCTCTCCTTTTCTCCATCTACACTTCCTCGCTTGGTACCCTAATAAACGCTTTCTATATGCTGATGACACCCAAATCTACCTCTCAGCACCAGATCTATCCCCCTGGATGTCTGCCCGTCAACTCAAACTCAACATGTCACGTCTCAGAATTAATGGATAAAGTGGAAGACTTGGAGAATCGTTCCCGCAGGCATAACATCAGGGTACGGGGAATCCCAAGACCGATCCAAGATGTAATGGCCTATCTAAATTACACCATTGCCAGTATTATTCCTGACCTGAACAAGGGTTTATGAGAGATAGAACGAGCTCACAGAGCCTTGGGAGGAGCTAGGAACCCTGAGGTACCTAGAGATAGTTATTGTATGCAACAAGCCCGGGATCTCCTGCTCGATGCTACCAGGAAAATCCGGTCCTGATGATTCCATTCTCCAAATGTACACTAATCTGTCACCGAACACCCAGGCTCGAAGTAGATCCATGAAGCCAGCCTTATCAATTCTAATACAACATAAGAAACTATATCGCTGGAACTTTCCCTTTGCACTCACATTTAATTATCAGGGTTCCACATATACCACTCACTCTCTTGAGGACTGCCTCGCAACCTTACAATGCCTACATATTGGTGCGTCTGAGTCACTGGAAAAGAATCGGGGACGGTCACCCCCTCCTAATCATAGCAGCCAGAGGAGTACAGTTCCTCCTCAAAAGTGGACAAAGGCACCCTCATACCCTGGAAATACTGGAGCCATTGATGTTGGTCCGGGCAAAGAACAGAGATGGGATGCTGATCCTCCCTTGTCTGGCCCTCCAAAACTTAGTAATGTCTAATATGGGACTCTTTTATTTGCCTATGTTTTACTTGAAAATGTAAAGCAGTTTAGAAAAATAGAGATTGTCTTGAATGCATTATCTATATATTTAGACTGTATCCCCTTCCTACTAACTGTTGATAAAATATTATTTTCTTTTTCTCTAGTTCTTGCATTGATCTTAAGTGATTAGTTTTGAATAGATTATTAGATCACAAAATGTGTTAGGTAAGACCCCCTATTCAGTTAGTACCTAACGTGTTCTCGCCGTTAAATTACATAGTTACATAGTATTTAAGGTTGAAAAAAGACTTTCAGTCCATCAAGTTCAACCTTTTAAGATCTCCTTTGATCTGCAATATGCGGATTAACTATTAATTCATTAGTTGTTAATTAATTATTAATCAATTATTTAATGTTTTTTTTTTTTTTTTTTTTTTTTGTCTAAAGGGGAAATGTTAAATTTGGATCATTACTGTCTCTCTAATTATCCATGATAACCCTGAATACCCTTTTTAATTAGAAAAAAATCTAGTCCCCTTTAAAAGTTATCTATCGAATCCGCTGTCACCACCTCCTCTGGTAGAGAATTCCACAGATTAACCACCCTTACTGTGAAGAACCCTTTTCTTTCTTTGAGGTGGAATCTTTTTACTTCTAACCTCAAGGGATGTCCTCTTGTCAGTTGAAAACCTCTTGGCACAAAAAGCTCCCCCGACAAATCTTTATACTGACCCTGGATGTATTTATATAAGGTAATCATATCTCCTCTTAGATGCCTTTTTTCTAGAGAAAATAAGTTTAATTTGGTTAGTCTTTCTTCATAACTTAGCCCCTCCATTCCCCTTATTAGTTTGGTTGCCCTTCTCTGTACCTTTTCCAGCTCTAAAATGTCCTTTTTATGAAGTGGTGCCCAAAATTGTACTCCATATTCCAAATGAGGGCGTACTAGAGATTTGTATAGTGGCAGAATTATATTTGCTTCCCTGGCTTCTATACCTTTCTTAATACATGCTAATATTTTATTTGCCTTTGCAGCTGCTGCTTGGCTTTGAGCACTGTTACCTAGGTGGTTGTCCACAAGCACTCCCAAATCCCTTTCAATATCTGATACACCTAGATTTGCTCCATTAAGATTATAAATTGCATGGCTATTTTTTCTTCCCAGATGCATAACCTTACATTTATTCGTATTAAATCTCATCTGCCATTTAGATGCCCATTCCTCAATTTTATGTAAATCCCCTTGGAGGGAAAGCACATCATTTTCTGATTTAATTACCTTGCACAACTTTGTGTCATCAGCGAAAATGGAGACACCACACTCCAATCCTACCTCTAAGTCATTAATAAATATGTTAAAAAGGAGAGGACCTAATACTGAACCCTGAGGAACCCCACTTACCACATTAGTCCAATCGGAGTATGTTCCATTTACAACAACCCTTTGCTTCCTGTCTTTTAGCCAGCTCTCAATCCATGAGCAGATATTTACTGCAATTCCTGTATCCCTTAGTTTGCTCAATAGTCTCCCATGTGGCACTGTATCAAAAGCCTTTGCAAAATCCAAAAAGACTACATCCACTGAGTTGCCTTGATCCAGGTTCCTACTAACCTCCTCATAGAAACTAATTAGATTTGTTTGACATGACCTATCCCTCATAAACCCATGTTGACTCCTACTTATAATCCTGTTCAAATATACATATTCTTGTATATTATCCCTTATTAACCCTTCTAAAAGCTTCCCCACTACAGAAGTGAGGCTCACTGATCTATAATTCCCCGGATTTGCTCTTGCTCCCTTTTTAAATATAGGTATCACATCAGCTTTTCTCCAGTCATCTGGTAGAGACCCTGTGTTGAGTGAATCTTGAAAAATTAAATATAATGGTTTGGCTATTACAGAACCCCGTTCCCTTATTACCCTTGGATGTATTCCATCAGGACCCGGGGCTTTATTAACATTTATTTTTTCCAACCTCTTTTGGATTACTTCCTGTGTTAACCAATTATTTGGCAAAGGTAGTGTAGCCCCATTATGTCGCAGTGTCCCAACCACTGGTACCTCCCTTGTGTATACCGAGGAAAAGAACCTATTTAGCTCATCTGCCTTTTCCTGGTCACTAATTTTCAGACAGCCTGTTTCACATTGTAATGTTCCTATAGCTTCCTTCCTCGCCTTCTTCCCATTAATATACTTAAAAAATATTTTAGGGTTAGTCTTACTCTCTTTTGCAATTAATTTTTCATTTTCTATTTTAGCCAGTCTAATCGCGCTTTTGCAAGCCTTGTTGATTTCCTTGTATTCCCGTAAAGCAGTCTCTGTCCCCTCTTGTTTGTATAATTTAAATGCCTGTTTTTTACTCCAAATCTTGATCTTTAAATCATTGTTAAGCCACATGGGTTGTGATTTACTCCTTTTACTTTTATTCCCACACGGTATATGCCGATGTGAATGTATATTTAGTAAGGATTTAAATGTTGTCCATTTATGTTCAGTGTTTTTACCTATCAGTTCTCTGTCCCAGTCTATACTTTGTATTGCTGCCCTTAGACCGTTAAAATCTGCCCTTTTAAAATTAAGAGTTTTTGTTGGCCCCTTAAAATGTTGTTTTTTTAATTCAATCTCAAATGAGACTGTTGTGATCACTGTTTCCCAAAGGTTGCCCTATTTCAACATTTGATACAATATCAATATTATTTGTAATGAGTAAATCTAAGATAGCTTCATTTCTAGTAGGCTCCTGTATAACCTGGGCCAGATAATGATCCCTGAGTGTACTCAAGAACCTGCTCCCCTTAGCTGAACTGCTGGTCTCATTTATCCAGTTTATTTCAGGGTAATTAAAATCTCCCATTATTAGAACTTGCCCGTGCTTAGCTGCATTTCCAATCTGTAACAATAATTGTATTTCCTCACTTTCAGCTATATTTGGGGGTTTATAGCATACTCCTACTAATATTCTTTTGGAATTTGCTGCTCCGCTATTTAACTCTACCCACAAACATTCAACTTTATCACTAGGTCCACCATAAATATCTTCTCTGACTATAGCCTTAAATTCAGGCTTAACATACAGACAAATCCCTCCTCCTCGTTTACCATTGCCTCTATCTTTCCTAAATAGGTTATAACCATCCAGATTAACAGTCCAGTCATGAGATTCATCCCACCACGTTTCAGTAATGCCTATTAAATCCCATTTTTCATTAATTGCTAATAATTCTAACTCTCCCATTTTTCCTGGCAAGCTTCTGGCATTAGCAAGCATACACCTTATGTTATGAGTCTGTAGTCCGGAAGTGCCTGCCACTGTACTTGAATTACTTAGTACTACCTCCCTATTGACTATACTACCCCTCCCCCCATCTCCTCCCATATGAGTTGTTAATTCATCCCTTATACCCTCTACACTTTCTACCCCATTACTTATATCTAGTCCCTCCCCCCCACCTACTAGTTTAAAAACTCCTCCAGCCTTTCTACCATCATATCCCCTAGTACAAAAGCTCCCTCATCATTAAGGTGCAATCCATCCCTACTGTAGACATTGTACCGAAGTGAGAAGTCAGCCCAGTGCTCTAAAAAGCCAAACCCCTCCCTAGTGCACCACATCTTTAGCCACGCATTAACCTCCCTAATCTCCTTCTGCCTCCCTGGGCTAGCACGTGGCACTGGTAGTATCTCAGAAAATACTACCTTGGAGGTCCTTGCCTTCAGCTTATTACCTAGTTCTCTAAAATCATTCTTTAGGACACTCCATCTTCCACTAACTTTGTCATTGGTACCAATATGTACCAAGACCGCCGGTTCATTTCCAGCCCCTCCCAATAATTTGTCTACCCGATCCACAACATGACGAACCCGAGCACCCGGGAGACAGCAAACTGTTCGATTGCTGGGATCTGGGTGACAAATCACCCTGTCTACCTTCCTAATAATAGAGTCCCCTACAACCAAAACCTGTCTGTTCTGCCTATTCTGCCCTCCCTCTTCTCCAGTAGAGCTGTTCGCCCGGCTGTTAGAGGGAACAGCTCTATCTGGCATTGCCATTCCTGAATGGACATCGCCAACAGTTTCACTCAATCTGGCAAATCTGTTGTTGTTTGCCAACTCAGAACTGGCCTGCCTCCTCCTGTTCCCCCTGCTTCCCCTTGTAACTGTAACCCAGCTGCCTCCCTGGACATCCTCACTAGCCCCAGCTCCACCCTCCATGCTAGGCCCAGCTAAACTGTGCTCAGTGAGCACCAACCCCCTTTCCAGTGGAGCAATATCACTAAGTGCTGCAATTCTCCTCTCCAGATCTCCAATTTGAGCTTCCAGAGAGGCAACATGCTCACACCTCTCACAGAGGTATGGACCCTGGATCATCTGTTCCAGTATTGCATACATATGACAGGATGTACACTAAATAAGGTTGCCACTGGACTGACTCTTAATTATTATTATTGTCTACAAAATTTCAGTGTGAAAAATAAAGAATATAATATTATATATTTATATAAAGTTTTCCTCCTTTGCACTATAAATCTGCCCTCCCTTTTCTTTGAAGGCCCTCCTTTTATTTAAACTCCTAGGCTTTTACTAGAATTGCACTTGATACTGAAAATGTTTGCAAGCTCACAAGTTCCCCTTCTCCGGTTTCTATTAATTTCTGCCTTCTCGCCTGGGAAGAATTAGTGCACTCTGCAATTTATCAGCCTTTACTTGTAAGGTAAATCCACTTGTAAACAGGCCCCAAACCAGCTCACAAATCCTTTATCCTAGTTTAACAGTCAAGCCACACCCCTCTCACCTGGGCACACTTAGTGCACTCTGCAGTTTATCAGCCTTTACTTGTAAGGTAAATCCAATTGTAAACAGACCCCAAACCAGCTCACAAACCTTTTATACAAGTTTAACAGTCAAGCCACACCCCTCTCACCTGGGCACAATTAGTGCACTCTGCAGTTTATCAGCCTTTACTTTTTAAGGTAAATCCACTTGTAAACAGACCCCAAACCAGCTCACAAACCTTTTATACAAGTTTAACAGTCAAGCCACACCCCTCTCACCTGGGCACAATTAGTGCACTCTGCAGTTTATCAGCCTTTACTTTTTAAGGTAAATCCACTTGTAAACAGACCCCAAACCAGCTCACAAACATTTTATACAAGTTTAACAGTCAAGCCACACCCCTCTCACCTGGGCACAATTAGTGCACTCTGCAGTTATCAGCCTTTACTTTTTAAGGTAAATCCACTTGTAAACAGACCCCAAACCAGCTCACAAACCTTTTATACAAGTTTAACAGTCAAGCCACACCCCTCTCACCTGGGCACAATTAGTGCACTCTGCAGTTATCAGCCTTTACTTTTTAAGGTAAATCCACTTGTAAACAGACCCCAAACCAGCTCACAAACATTTTATACAAGTTTAACAGTCAAGCCACACCCCTCTCACTTGGGCACAATTAGTGCACTCTGCAGTTATCAGCCTTTACTTTTTAAGGTAAATCCAATTGTAAACAGACCCCAAACCAGCTCACAAACCCTTTATACAAGTTTAACAGTCAAGCCACACCCCTCTCACCTGGGCACAATTAGTGCACTCTGCAGTTTATCAGCCTTTACTTGTAAGGTAAATCCACTTGTAAACAGGAAAAATGTATTTAAATGTATTTATTTTATTTTTTCCTCTCTTTACTACTCATTGACTTGATAGGCTAGTGAGGAAGAATGCTTTTATTATCTCTAAAATGCTGTTGTTTTTTTTATATCTGCTGGGGGGGGGGGTTTCTTCAATGCCTTGCTGATGCATTGCTTTTTTTTCTTCTCATCCTTTTCTGATAAACTAAAATATCCCTCTCAAACCTTCGGTACCTCTTGGGGGATAGAGCCGGGACTCTGGATTCCCCTTCACCTCCGTGTTGTAGAGCTCCACACTGCAGGTAAACATCTGTACAATCACTTTTCCCCATAGATGACTGTGACTTATTATAATTTTATAACATATAACTAGAGATGTCCCGAATAGTTCGCCGGCGGACTGTTCCCGCGAACATAGCATGTTCTCGTTCGCGGCGAACTGCGAACATATGCGATATTCGACCCGCCCCCTATACTTTATCATTGAGCAAACTTTGACCCTGCATGTCACAGTCAGCAGACACATTCCAGCCAATCAGCAGCATACACTCCCTTCCAGAGCCTTCTAACTCATGGACAGCAGCCATTTTGGAATCATAACTAAGTTGCAGTCTTACTGAGAGGAGGCTGAGTGTAGGTGATACTGCATCAATAGGGAAAACCGTAGCTAGGCTACTGTACACAGTGTGCAATACAGTCCTGAAGGACTCTTTTGATCTCTGCTGCAAGGACACCCCTGTGTCTCTTCCCCCCCTTATCATCATCCTCCCCTCACCTTAGCACCCAACCCTAGCACCCCTCACACTTATCCATAACACCCATCAACCTAACACCTAACACCCCTCACACTTATCCCTAACACCCCTCACCCTAACACCTATCCCTAACACCCCTCACCCTAACCCTAACACCCCTCACACTTATCCCTAACACCCCTCACCCTAACCCTAACACCTCTCACACTTATCCCTAACACCCCTCACCCTAACACCTAACCCTAACACAACTCACCCTAACACTAACATCCCTAACACCTAACCCTAACACCTAACCCTAACACCCCTCACACTTATCCCTAACACCCCTCACCCTAACACCTATCCCTAACACCCCTCGCCCTAACCCTAACACCCCTCACGCTTATCCCTAACACCTAACCCTAACAACTAACCCTAACACCCCTCACACTTATCCCTAACACCCCTCACCCTAACACCTATCCCTAACATGCCTAACCCTAACCATAACACCCCTCACACTTATCCCTAACACCCCTCACCCTAACACCCCTCACACTTATCCCTAACACCCGTCACCCTAACACCTATCCCTAACACCCCATCACCCTAACCCTGACACCCCTCACACTTATCCCTAACACCCCTCACCCTAACACCTATCCCTAACACCCCTCACCCTAACCATAACACCCCTCACACTTATCCCTAACACCCCTCACCCTAACCCTAACACCACTCACACTTATCCCTAACACCCCTCACCCTAACACCTATCCCTAACACCCCTCACCCTAACCATAACACCCCTCACACTTATCCCTAACACCCCTCACCCTAACCCTAACACCCCTCACACTTATCCCTAACACCCCTCACCCTAACACCTATCCCTAACACAACTCACCCTAACACTAACACCCCTCACACTTATCCCTAACACCCCTCACCCTAACCCTAACACCCCTCACACTTATCCCTAACACCCCTCACCCTAACCCTAACACCCCTCACACTTATCCCTAACACCCCTCACCCTAACACCTAACCCTAACACTCCTCACCCTAACCCTAACACCCCTCACACTTATCCCTAACACCTAACCCTAACACCTAACCCTAACACCCCTTACACTAATCCCTAACACCCCTCACCCTAACACCTATCCCTAACACCCCTCACCCTAACCCTAACACCCCTCACACTTATCCCTAACACCCCTCACTCTAACACCTATCCCTAACACCCCTCACCCTAACACCCCTCACACTTATCCCTAAGACCTAACACCCCTCACACATATTCCTAACATGCCTCACCCTAACACCCCTTACACTTATCCCTAACACCCCTCACCCTAACACCCCTCACACTTAGGCCTAACACCCCTCACCCTAACACCTAACCCCCTCACCCTAATCCCTAACACCCTTTACCCTAACACCCCTCACACGTATCCCTGTGTCTCTTCCCCCCCTTATTATCAAGGGAGGGGGGAGGATGATGAGGGAGGGAGGAAGAGACACAGGGGAGGATTATGAGGGAGGGGGTAAAAAAAAACAGGGGAGGTTGATGAGGAAGGTGGGAGGATGATGAGGGAGCAGGGATGAGACACAGGGGAGGGTGATGAGGAAGGGGGAAAAGAGACACAGGGGAGGATCATGAGGGAGGGGGGGAAGAGACAAAAGGGGAAGATGATGAGGGAGGGGGAAAAGAGACACCGGGGAGGATGATGAGGGGGGAGAGACAAAGGGGAAGATGGTGAGGGAGGGGGAAAAGAGACACAGGGGAGGATGGAGAGGGAGGGGGGGAAGAGACAAAGGGGAAGATGATGAGGGAGGGGGAAAAGAGACACAGGGGAGGATGATGAGGGAGGGGGGGAAGAGACACAGGGGAGGATGATGAGGGAGGGGGGAAAGAGACACAGGGGAGGATGATGATGGAGGGGGGAAGAGACACAGGGGAGGATGATGAGGGAGGGGGTAAAGAGATACAGGGGAGGATGATGAGGGAGGTGGGAGGATGATGAGGGAGGGGGTGAGACACAGGGGAGGGTGATGAGGAAGGGGGGAAAGAGACACAGGGGAGGATGATGAGGGAGGGGGTAAAGAGATACAGGGGAGGATGATGAGGATGATATAACTTCTGCAAGTGCACAGTGCCACTCATATCTGTTGTCACTGTAGCTTGCACGCATAGTACCAATCTGTCAAAACCTGTAATGATGAATGAGGTCTAGAGTAGCCTGATTCCCTTATCCTCTACAGGTTGAGACCTAATGTTTGGGTGACTCCAGACCAACACATGAGTACAAGCAGCACACAAACTCAAAGCCGCCATCCTCCTCCTGGTCCAGCATCATCAGCCACATCAACCACTGCTGTCCTCCTTGCCCCCTCTCAACCATCCGCCACTCCATCTCTCGCCTTGAGCAGTTCCTGCTCATCTGCCCATAGTCAGGTGCATCTTTTTCCATCACAAAGCATCTTTTTCCATCTCCCGGTTCTAAAAATCCAGGCCTTATACACGTGCCCTGATAGGTGACGTAACAAGTATTAAACTGATAAGAGTAGTACTTACAAACACGCCACTCCTATCTGGTGGCACCTTTGATTGCACGCGCCGTGCCCCAAATTTGAAGTGATATGACCAACCAAGTATCTTTTTCCATCTCCCGGTTCCAAAAATCCAGGCCTTATACACGCCCCCTGATAGGCGACGTAACAAGTATTAAACTGATAAGAGTAGTTCGTACAAACACGCCACTCCTATCTGGTGGTACCTTTGATTGCACGTGCCGTGCCCCAAAATTGAAGTGATACGACCAACAAAGCATCTTTTTCCATCTCCTGGTTCTAAAAATCCAGGCCTTATACATGCCCCCTGAAAGGTGACGTAACAAGTTTCAAACTGATAAGAGTAGTACTTACAAACACGCCACTCCTATCTGGTGGCACCTTTGATTGCACGCGCCGTGCCCCAAAATTGAAGTGATACGACCAACAAAGCATCTTTTTCCATCTCCCGGTTCTAAAAATCCAGGCCTTATACACGCCCCCTGATAGGTGACGTAACAAGTATTAAACTGATAAGAGTAGTACTTACAAACACGCCACTCCTATCTGGTGGTACCTTTGATTGCACGTGCCGTGCCCCAAAATTGAAGTGATATGACCAACAAAGCATCTTTTTCCATCTCCTGGTTCTAAAAATCCAGGCCTTATACACGTGCCCTGATAGGTGACGTAACAAGTATTAAACTGATAAGAGTAGTACTTACAAACACGCCACTCCTATATGGTGGCACCTTTGATTGCATGCGCCGTGCCCCAAATTTGAAGTGATACGACCAACCAAGTATCTTTTTCCATCTCCCAGTTCCAAAAATCCAGGCCTTATACACGCCCCCTGATAGGCGACGTAACAAGTATTAAACTGATAAGAGTAGTTCTTACAAACACGCCACTCCTATCTGGTGGTACCTTTGATTGCACGTGCCGTGCCCCAAAATTGAAGTGATACGACCAACCAAGCATCTTTTTCCATCTCCTGGTTCTAAAAATCCAGGCCTTATACACGCCCCCTGAAAGGTGACGTAACAAGTTTCAAACTGATAAGAGTAGTACTTACAAACACGCCACTCCTATCTGGTGGCACCTTTGATTGCACGCGCCGTGCCCCAAAATTGAAGTGATACGACCAACAAAGCATCTTTTTCCATCTCCCGGTTCTAAAAATCCAGGCCTTATACACGCCCCCTGATAGGTGACGTAACAAGTATTAAACTGATAAGAGTAGTACTTACAAACACGCCACTCCTATATGGTGGCACCTTTGATTGCACGAGCCGTGCCCCAAATTTGAAGTGATACGACCAACCAAGTATCTTTTTCCATCTCCCGGTTCCAAAAATCCAGGCCTTATACACGCCCCCTGATAGGCGACGTAGCAAGTATTAAACTGATAAGAGTAGTTCTTACAAACACGCCACTCCTATCTGGTGGTACCTTTGATTGCACGTGCCGTGCCCCAAAATTGAAGTGATACGACCAACAAAGCATCTTTTTCCATCTCCTGGTTCTAAAAATCCAGGCCTTATACACGCCCCCTGAAAGGTGACGTAACAAGTTTCAAACTGATAAGAGTAGTACTTACAAACACGCCACTCCTATCTGGTGGCACCTTTGATTGCACGCGCCGTGCCCCAAATTTGAAGTGATACGACCAACCAAGTATCTTTTTCCATCTCCCGGTTCCAAAAATCCAGGCCTTATACACGCCCCCTGATAGGCGACGTAACAAGTATTAAACTGATAAGAGTAGTTCTTACAAACACGCCACTCCTATCTGGTGGTACCTTTGATTGCACGTGCCGTGCCCCAAAATTGAAGTGATACGACCAACCAAGCATCTTTTTCCATCTCCTGGTTCTAAAAATCCAGGCCTTATACACGCCCCCTGAAAGGTGACGTAACAAGTTTCAAACTGATAAGAGTAGTACTTACAAACACGCCACTCCTATCTGGTGGCACCTTTGATTGCACGCGCCGTGCCCCAAAATTGAAGTGATACGACCAACAAAGCATCTTTTTCCATCTCCCGGTTCTAAAAATCCAGGCCTTATACACGCCCCCTGATAGGTGACGTAACAAGTATTAAACTGATAAGAGTAGTACTTACAAACACGCCACTCCTATATGGTGGCACCTTTGATTGCACGAGCCGTGCCCCAAATTTGAAGTGATACGACCAACCAAGTATCTTTTTCCATCTCCCGGTTCCAAAAATCCAGGCCTTATACACGCCCCCTGATAGGTGACGAAACAGGTATTAAACTGATAAGAGTAGTTCTTACAAACACGCCACTCCTATCTGGTGGTACCTTTGATTGCACGTGCCGTGCCCCAAAATTGAAGTGATACGACCAACAAAGCATCTTTTTCCATCTCCTGGTTCTAAAAATCCAGGCCTTATACACGCCCCCTGAAAGGTGACGTAACAAGTTTCAAACTGATAAGAGTAGTACTTACAAACACGCCACTCCTATCTGGTGGCACCTTTGATTGCACGCGCCGTGCCCCAAAATTGAAGTGATACGACCAACCAAGCATCTTTTTCCATCTCCCGGTTCTAAAAATCCAGGCCTTATACACGCCCCCTGATAGGTGACGTAACAAGTATTAAACTGATAAGAGTAGTACTTACAAACACGCCACTCCTATCTGGTGGTACCTTTGATTGCACGTGCCGTGCCCCAAAATTGAAGTGATATGACCAACAAAGCATCTTTTTCCATCTCCTGGTTCTAAAAATCCAGTCCTTATACACGCCCCCTGATAGGTGACGTAACAAGTATTAAACTGATAAGAGTAGTACTTACAAACACGCCACTCCTATCTGGTGGTACCTTTGATTGCACGTGCCGTGCCCCAAAATTGAAGTGATATGACCAACAAAGCATCTTTTTCCATCTCCTGGTTCTAAAAATCCAGGCCTTATACACGTGCCCTGATAGGTGACGTAACAAGTATTAAACTGATAAGAGTAGTACTTACAAACACGCCACTCCTATATGGTGGCACCTTTGATTGCATGCGCCGTGCCCCAAATTTGAAGTGATACGACCAACCAAGTATCTTTTTCCATCTCCCGGTTCCAAAAATCCAGGCCTTATACACGCCCCCTGATAGGCGACGTAACAAGTATTAAACTGATAAGAGTAGTTCTTACAAACACGCCACTCCTATCTGGTGGTACCTTTGATTGCACGTGCCGTGCCCCAAAATTGAAGTGATACGACCAACCAAGCATCTTTTTCCATCTCCTGGTTCTAAAAATCCAGGCCTTATACACGCCCCCTGAAAGGTGACGTAACAAGTTTCAAACTGATAAGAGTAGTACTTACAAACACGCCACTCCTATCTGGTGGCACCTTTGATTGCACGCGCCGTGCCCCAAAATTGAAGTGATACGACCAACAAAGCATCTTTTTCCATCTCCCGGTTCTAAAAATCCAGGCCTTATACACGCCCCCTGATAGGTGACGTAACAAGTATTAAACTGATAAGAGTAGTACTTACAAACACGCCACTCCTATATGGTGGCACCTTTGATTGCACGAGCCGTGCCCCAAATTTGAAGTGATACGACCAACCAAGTATCTTTTTCCATCTCCCGGTTCCAAAAATCCAGGCCTTATACACGCCCCCTGATAGGCGACGTAGCAAGTATTAAACTGATAAGAGTAGTTCTTACAAACACGCCACTCCTATCTGGTGGTACCTTTGATTGCACGTGCCGTGCCCCAAAATTGAAGTGATACGACCAACAAAGCATCTTTTTCCATCTCCTGGTTCTAAAAATCCAGGCCTTATACACGCCCCCTGAAAGGTGACGTAACAAGTTTCAAACTGATAAGAGTAGTACTTACAAACACGCCACTCCTATCTGGTGGCACCTTTGATTGCACGCGCCGTGCCCCAAAATTGAAGTGATACGACCAACAAAGCATCTTTTTCCATCTCCCGGTTCTAAAAATCCAGGCCTTATACACGCCCCCTGATAGGTGACGTAACAAGTATTAAACTGATAAGAGTAGTACTTACAAACACGCCACTCCTATCTGGTGGTACCTTTGATTGCACGTGCCGTGCCCCAAAATTGAAGTGATATGACCAACAAAGCATCTTTTTCCATCTCCTGGTTCTAAAAATCCAGTCCTTATACACGCCCCCTGATAGGTGACGTAACAAGTATTAAACTGATAAGAGTAGTACTTACAATCACGCCACTCCTATCTGGTGGCACCTTTGATTGCACGCGCCGTGCCCCAAAATTGAAGTGATACGATCAACAAAGCATCTTTTTCCATCTCCCGGTTCTAAAAATCCAGGCCTTATACACGCCCCCTGATAGGTGCTGTAACAGGTATTAAACTGATAAGAGTAGTACTACTTAACACACCTTATAATAATGCAGAGAGAGGCAACGCAGTGAGAGGAGTCTGCAGAAGAGGAGTCAGAGGAGGAAGGTGGCTTTGAGCAGGTGGAAGACCAAACACAGCAGGCGTCCCAGGGGGGTTGTTGTCACCTTTCGGGAACCCTTGGTGGCTGGGTGGAGGAAGAGACCTTCAATGACATCAGTGAGGACAATGAACGGGACATGGCTAGCTTGGTATCCAACCTTGTGCAAATGGGGAGTTTGCGGTTGTTTGCTGTGCATTAAACGGAGAGATTGGTCTGTCACTGTGAAGCGGTCCTAACCCTTACACTACCTGATCGATACAACATCATACCTGATGTTTTAAAGCATGTTATTCCAAACAATTTAGGAATGTTATATAATTTATGCCCTTTATGGCTTCAAACCAGACTCTGCATCAACTATGTAATTTTCAGTGGGAGTTTTGCCATGGATCCTCCTCCGGCATGCCACAGTCCAGGTGTTAGTCCCGTTGAAACAACTTTCCCATCACTATTGTGGCCAGAAAGAGTCCCTGTGGGTTTTAAAATCTGCCTGCCCATTGAAGTCTATGGCGGTTGGCCGGGATCGCCGGCTCGCGAACATTTGCGGCAATTCGCGTTTGCGGTTTGCAAACCGAAAATGTTATATTCGCGACATCACTACATATAACATTAAGGGTTTCAATTCTCCCTTCAAGAGAAGGAAGGCATGTATCTTTTATAAGACATATAGACCCTCAGTTCTCTTCAGGAGTCTCATTTTTCTCATGATAAAAATGTTTTTTACACAAGGCGTATTCCATTTTTTATGCAACAACCCAAGCTTCCAAGATGGCTGGTTTTGCCCTTCTTCTACAGAAAAAATGTTCCTTTTCAACTAGAATCTGAGACAACGGCTCAGTGTGGCAGCAATGTATCTATTACAGGTAGGATCTTAGGTACTAAATTATCCCTCGTTTCAGTTTACGCCCCCAGGACCTCTCATCATAAAACAATGCTCAAAATTTTACATGAGTTTGAAGCACAAGATATGGGTAGATTAATAGTTGGTGGTGACTTTAAGCTTGCCTTTAATCCCTCCTTAGATAGGTCTGGGTATTCCCTGGGCAATAAATTCATAAACAAACTGAGTCAAATCAACAATATAATGGACAGGGTGGGCTTGGTTGACATCTGGAGGGGGCATCACCCGGGAAAGAGTGAATATACATATTACTCCCCAAACCATGTTACATATTCAAGAATAGACACAAACCTAACTAGCTGGACTCTTTTTGATTCTACTCACAGAGTAGAGATGATCCCTTGCCTGTGGTCGGATCACTCAGCCGTGTTAATGCATATGGACCTTGGTCCAAATATAACCCCCCCCCCACCACCACCACCACCTATACATGGAAAATAAACAAATCTTTACTATCAAATCCTACTCATCTAGATCTGATTTCCAAAGATATAGAATAATTCTTTGAGACTAATTCTTCCCCGGAAACAGAAATTGGCTGGTTATGGGTATCTCATAATATAATATTAAATTAGCGGCCACCCATAAAAAGACCATTAGGCAAAAATAGGTAGATTTAACAACTACACTGGGCCATCTAGAGCTGCAGAATCAACAAAATCCTGCCAGGGCAACCCGCAGACAAATTTATAAAGTTAGGGTAAACCTCGACAACATTCTTTCATATCGCACTGAAAATGCACTAAAAAAGACTAAACACCTTTTTTAGTGGAAAGCCGACAAACCAGATACCCTGCTAGCGTGGAGGCTAAACTCTAAATATACCCAAAGTAGAATAAATTAGATAAGATCTCCTAGTGGCCTGACTACTTTTAGCCCAAATACAAATCAAAGGACATTTCAGGATTTTTACTCTTCCCAACTTGATACACCAAATCAGACCTACAATCTTTTTTGGATATGTATGACCTTCCCTCTGTGTCTGAACAGCAATTGACTGATCTAAATTCAGATATATGCCAAGAGCAAGTTAAAGTTTTTATTAAAAGCCTTAAAATAGGCAAGTCACCGGGGCCACACGGTTATACAAATCTATATTACAAAAATGTTTAACTCTCCTTAGTCCGCACCTCACTTCCTTTGTTAATGCAATTCTAAATAGGGATCATATGCCTCTATAGTTTAACCTGAAATAGTAATTATCCCCAAAGATGGAAGAGATCCTCTCAAAGTCAAGAACTATAGGCCGATTTTGTTGATGAAAGGGTACATAAAGATTTTATCTAAGATCATGGCGCACACAAGTTTTTGCCTGACCTTATACATAAGGATCAAGCTGGGTTTATGCCATTTAGACAAGCAAGGGACAATATTAGGAGTTTACATATTCTGCATCAAGCACAAAGGTCCTCTACTCCAATGAGCCTATTGGCTCTTGATATTGAGAAGGCCTTTGACACGGTTGAGTGGTCCTATCTCTACAAGACATTACAAAAGTTTGGCTTCAAAGAGCATTTTATTAATCTTCTTAAATGATACTATGAATCTGCGACTGCCAATATCAAACTGGCTGAAGAACATAGGGTCCTCTAATCCAATGAGCCTATTGGCTTTTGATATTGAGAAGGCCTTTGACATGCTTGAGTGGTCCTATTTCTACAAGACATTACAAAAGTTTGGCTTCAAAGGGTGTTTTATTAATCTCCTTAAATGCTACTATGAAGCTTCGACTGCCAATATCCAACTGGCCTTGATCTCCATCCAGATAGGTACGAGGCAGGGCTGCCCGCTATCACTCCTTCTATTTGCCCTTGCAATAGAATCACTGGCACAGGCTATTAGGTCGACTCCAGAAATTCAGGGCCTTAGAGTGGGTTTACAGCAGTTCAAATGCTCGCTTTTTGCCGACAATATACTATGTGGATTAGCCAACTCGCGTGGTTCTATCCCTGGTCTCATGACCGCAATTGATCATTTTAGTAAAATCTCTGGTCTTAGTCTAAATTTAGAAAAAACTGAGGCTCTAGGAGTAGGTATCCCTCAAAATGATTTAGGGGATTTAAAATCCACTTATAAATGTATTTGGTCCAAACATCACATCAAATATTTAGGAGTCAATATCACAGCGAAAATATCAGACAAGTATAAAGCTAATTACCTCCCCCTTCCCCATTAATAATACTCTTGCAGCTGATATGCGGAAATGGGATAGATATCGAAATTAACTTATTACCAAAGTTATTGTATTTATTCCGATGCTTACCTATACCTCTTAACTTAAAAGAACTAGATAGATTTCAAAATAATATTTCCAGATTTATATGGATTATATATTTCCAGATTTATATGGAAACGCCCCTGTATAGCTAAAAAATAATGTATAGGCACAAAGACATAGGAGGACTTTCTAGCCCAAATTTGAGACACTACTTTAAAGTGGTCTTATTAGAGGACCAAAAATTGAAACCACATTCTTGGGATAAACTCCCCTGGATACAGAAAGGATTAATACCCACTTTAACTTACTCTAACCCGATGATTCAGCTAACGTTAACTTCCTGGAATTGGAATCCAGATGTCAAATTGCCCCTTGTTTACCTCTTCTATTATCAGTATTATCTTTTCCACATATATTAGGAGACTCAAGTGTAGTCTCAAGGCATTGGTGGGTCTCTAGGATCCTAGATAGATTAGGATCTTGGTATCTTAATGGAACCCTTTTGACATATGATCAAAATCACGCTATACATAATATTCCCAACTCAGAATTTTGTAATTATCTAAAAATCAGGAATTTTTTAGAGATATGGGAGTTCCAAAGACATCATTGTGGCAAAAAATAGCCACCTAGTCTTATTACAAAGACATTGTGTTATTGGCATGTGTTAATATACAGAGAGCAGGGTGTAATACACAGAGCTAGAGGGTACGGCAGGGGAAGGGTTAACCTTTGCCTTGCCAGAGTCATGGGGGATTACATGGTAGCTATCTGGTAGACCTTGTGGAGACAGATAGGGTAAAGGGAGGGATGATCCTATAAATCCCAGTTCTATATGGTAATAGTTACATAGTTACATAGTAATTGAGGTTGAAAAAAGACTTTTAGCCCATCAAGTTCTACATTTTAAGATTTGTTAATTAATTAATTAAGAGTTGTTAATTGATCCAGGGGAAGGCAAAAAAAAACAAAAAAACAGTGAAACGTTGCCAATTGTCTCAAAAGGGGAAAAAATGAATTCCTTCCTGACCCCAGATACTGGCGATCGGATTTCTCCCTGGATCAATACTCCCTCTCTAATTAACCAGGATAACCCTGAATGCCCTTTTAATAAAAAATATATCCAATCCCTTTTTAAAGTTATCTATTGAATCCGCTGTAACCACCTCCCTTGGTAATGGAAATGGTATGGAAAATTCCATAGATAAACAACCCTTACTGTGAAGAAACCTTTTCTTTCTTTAAGGTGGAATCTTTTTAGTTCTAACCTCCAAGGATGTCCTCTTTTCAGTTGAAAACCTCTTGGCACAAAAAGCTCCCTTGACAAATTTTTATACTGACCCTGGATGTATTTATATAGGGTAATCATATCTCCTCTTAGTCGCCTTTTTTCTAGAGAAAATAAGAAAATAAGTTTATTTGGATAGTCTTTCTTCATAACTTAGCCCCTCCATTCCCCTTATTAGTTTTGTTGCCCTTATCTGTACCTTTTCCAACTCTAAAATGTCCTTTTTATGAAGTGGTGCCCAAAATTGTACTCCATTTCCAAATGAGGGTGTACTAGGGATTTGTAAAGTGGCAGAATTATATTTGCTTCCCTTGCTTCTATACCCTTCTTAATACATGCTAATATTCTATTTGCCTTTGCAGCTGCTGCTTGGCATTGAGCACTGTTACCTAGGTGGTTGTCCACAAGCACTCCCAAATCCCTTTCAATATCTGATACCCCTAGATTTGCTTCATTAAGTTTATAAATTGCATGGCTATTTTTCCTTCCCAGATGCATAACTTTACATTTTTTCATATTAAATCCCATCACTATTTTATTGCCCATTTCTCTAATTTATGCAAATCACTTTGGAGGGAAAGTACGTCATTTTCTGATTTAATTACCTTGCACAACTTCGTGTCATCAGCAAAAATAGAGACACTACATTATTTTAAGTCGTTAATAAATATGGTAAAAAGGAGAGGACCTAATATTGAGAGCTGAGGAACTCCACTTATCACATTAGTCCAATCGGAGTATGTCCCATTTACAACAACCCTTTGTTTCCTGTCTTTTAGCCAGCTCTCAATCCATGAGCAGATATTTACTGCAATTTCTGTATCCCTTATGTGACGAAGTGCCCTTCGCCACTTTTTCTTGGAGAGGACTGTTTGCCAGCCTGCTGCCCTGCGACTATGGCCCTGGTCCATATTGCCCTTCAAACACAGTATTCGGCCATACCAGAGTGTATGTCACTCATTCCGGCCCTTTACATACAGGGGGGGTCATTCGGTACTTGCCCTGTGTGAACCATGATACCACAGATAGCTATGCCATGGAGCCCATTCATATAATGAAAGACTATGGGAAAGACTTTAGCTACATGGCAATTGAACTGTGTGAAGATGATCTGACCGCTATTCTGTAGTTTTGTGCGCTCAGATCCCAGCTGTAACGGAACCCATCACTGTTTTACCCTGTTTATGGTTATTTAATTCTTGGTTAAAATATGATCCTAGTAATATACTGTATGTATGTTGGTTTATGCTCTGCAGAATATTGGCCCCAGGCTAGTGCAGACCTTGGCAGGAGAGATAATCCTGTTACAGATAAGGACGTCTATTCATTCTTAAACATAAGAACAAAGACGGCTGATTTAATCATTGTCTGATTATATCAAGGAGCCTCAGGGAGGGGTGACCACACCTATTGTTCTCTTTATGTGTATTGTGTGGCCCCTGTTTTTGGGGTACATCCAGAATGTGGTTAAAATTGTGTCTGTTTTAATTGTGTTACCTGTTATCTGAGGGGAGGAGACGTGGGGGTTGAACCATGTATCTAATTGGCTGCGATAATTATGTGGGTGTAGCCCTTCAGAGGGTACCATTGCATAAAAGGAGATCCCCTGTCATTAAAGAGAGTACTACTTGACCCTTCGAAACGTAGCCTCGTCTCGTTATTGGAGGGGATCGCTATATTACTGGGGATTGCTATGCTTTTGCATACTCCCTGGGAGCTTTAAGCTACGGTGGTTGTGGTGTCTGTGGTAGTGTGGTGTCCGGTGCGGTGCTTGTAGGCCTCGACGCAAACTAGGACGCGTCCATCAACGGAGGTACCCGGTCGGGGTGCCAGGAGATCCGTTACACCTTAGTTTGCACAATAGTCACCCATGTGGCACTGTATCAAAAGCCTTTGCAAAATCTAAAAAGACTACATCCACTGAGTTCCTACTAATATCCTCATAGAAACTAATTAGTTTTTTTTGACACAACCTATCCCTCATAAATCCATGTTGGCTCCTACTTATAATGCTGTTTGAATAGAACTACTTTTGTATATTATCCCTTATTAACCCTTCTAAAAGCTTTCCCACTAGAGAAGTGAGGCTTACAGGTCCATAATTCCCCGTATTTGCTCTTGCCCCCCTCTTAAATATAGATATCACCTCTGCTTTTCTCCAGTCATCTGGTAGTGACCCAGTGTTGAGTGAATCATGAAAAAAGAGATATAATGGTTTGGCTATTACAGAACCCCGTTCCCTCAGTACCCGTGGATGTATTCCATCAGGACCTGGGGCTTTATTGACATTTATTTTTTCCAACCTCTTTTGGATTTCTTCCTGCGTTAACCAATTATTTGGTGAAGGTAGTGTAGCCCCATTATGTTGCCGTATCCCAACCACTGGTACCTCCCTTGTGTATACCGAAGTAAATAACCTATTTAGCTCATCTGCCTTTTCCTGGTCACTAATTGTCAGATGGCCTGTGTCACATTGTAATGCTCCTATAGCTTCCATATAGCTGCCTGTTATTGTGTAACAGTTGCCAGCTAGGCACCGGGAGATGTGTGATGTGACCGCAACTATTGTTCTCTCTCTGTACTGTGTGGCCAAATATGGGCATATGTTTATTTACCTGTGTTGATTTCCTGTTTTCCCAATATATATATATATATATATATATATATATATATATATATATATATATATCTGTGTGTGAGAAAATAAATGTGTGTTTTCTTTTCTCCCAACTGTGTATCGTCCAGTATGGGGAGATTGGGATTATGAGACTGTACAGTGCTTCTCTTAGATATTTTACAGTCTACCAGCGGAGTTATTGAGTGTAATATTGCATCTCCGCTACATTGGTGGCAAGTGACGGTATACAAGCCTTGCAACCAAGCAGCAGTTCGTATACAAGCAGTGGGTCGCGTACAGTTCGTCTATATGAATGGAGATGAACTATGCAGCCCTAAAACCTACAACTTTAAAGGAACTTTTGGAAGCAAGGGGCAAGATAGTCAGCAAAAAAGCAAAAACTATTCTGATTGCCGAACTGATGGAGGGAGACCGAGCCAGCAGAGCTGTACCTTCACCAGAGATGGAGGAAAGCGAAGTTGCAAGGAAACTAAGGATAAGGCTGGCATTTTACAGGGAACCACCATCAGGAGAAACTGTAACAAGAGTGATGGTGGAGGTACAAGATTACATATTGGCCAACAGACAACAGGCAACACCGCTATAACTAGCAGATCACCAATCCAGAGAGGGGTCACCAGCATTATCGGTCACCACACATGGAAAAGCGTATATAAAGCCGTCACAGTCACAGACACAGAAGAGGATATTGATGGGTACCTACAAGATTTTGAAAGACTGTGCCATTTACATGACATTGGACGAGCAGACTGGGTACATCTTTTGGCAAGCAAATTGCCTGGCGGTGCCGCAGAGGCGGACCGGGCAGTACCAGATGAGGACAGCAAAGATTACCACCTGGTGAAGCAGGCCATCTTAACGCAATATGCTATCACCCCAGAGGCATACCAACACTGATTTCGGGAGCTCAACAAACAGGAGAAGTACTCCCATGCTGATTGGGCTTATCGACTGAAGAGAGCTACCATTGGATGGGTTCAAGCTATCCGAGTCACAACCATGGAAGAACTGCTGGAATTGGTTTTGCTAGAGCAGTTCTTCAGTGGACTGACCCCAAAGGTGCAAGTATGGGTAAGGGACCGTAACCCCCTTACCCTCTCCGACGCTGCTCGGCTGGCCGATGAACACTATGATGCATGGCGCCACCACCGACCACCACCTCGCCCATCGTACAGGCCCGCAGTGCCAACCCCTGCACCCCTGGCCGTAGGCCCACCCTGTCAGGGCAAGGGAAACGGGTTCAACACCTCCACTCCCAGGTACCAACATTGTGCCAATATCCGGTGTCACCTATGCCAGCATTTGGGACATGTACAGAGGGAATGCAGGAAAACATGGGTTCATCCAGACCAACCACCGCCAAACAGAGCAGCAGCCCATTGCTACCGCACCAAGATCGGTACCCACAATGCCGAACCCCACTACCAGGAGGAACAACTAGGGGTTTTACATGAAGTCGACCCCGTCCAGGCTGCATCGGACCACCGACAACACCATGGGCAAACCGTATATCTGGAGGGGAAGAATGTTGAAGGGCTAAGGGACTCCAGAGCCACGTTAACCCTTGTCAAACACCACTTGGTCCCAGACAAACTTAATACCGGCTAACTCAGAACTTTTTCTTGCCGGGGATTTTGAAAGATATTCGTCAATACTGTCAGACTTGTGACACCTGTCAGAGGGTAGGTAAGAGAGGGGACCGCCATAAAGCAAAACTTCACCACCTTACCATTATCAAAGAACCATTTAGCATGGTAGCCGTAGAGTTGGTAGGGCCCCTAACTAGACCGAGGCCTTTCGGCAAGAAATACATCCTGACCCTAGTAGATTATGCCACTAGATACCCAGAGGCGGTTGCGCTGACCAATGTCCACGCTGAGAAGGTCGCGGATGCCCTGATGCAGATTTTTTCTCACATGGGATTTACCCGAGAGATTATTTCGGATCAGGGCACCCAATTTACCACCAAAGTCACTCACCAACTCTGGAGACTATGCAGAATCAATCCCATAATACTCAGCATACCACCCCCAGTCCAATGGTCTCTGCAAACTTTTTAATGGGACTCTAAAACAAATGCACTTAACATTCGCAGACACTAGGAAAGACTGGGAAAGATTCTTGCCCCACCTTCTATTTGCGTACAGGGAAGTGCCCCAAGAATCCACTGGATTCTCCCCCTTTTAACTACTGTTCAGTAGAGGGGTTAGAGGTCCGTTAGACTTAATCAGAGAGCATTGGGAGGGAGAGGTTAGAGCAGATGGTACCCCTATCATCCCATATGTGTTGGAGTTTTGGGACCACCTGGAGGAGTTGACACAGACGGTACGATCCAATCTTCAGGCAGCCCAACAATGTCAGCACCGATAGTACGATAGGGGAGCCAGGGGCCGCAGCTTTCAAGTGGGACAAAAAGTATTGATTTGAAACCTATCCACAATGACAAGCTGCAGGCCTCCTGGAAGAGCTCATACCAGGTGGTAGAACAAAAATGCAATACCACCTATGTGATTGGCCAGTGCTCAGGAGTTGGGGGAAGATGCATGCTCCATGTGAATATGCTAAAACCCTATCATGAGGGCACAGAGGATGTGGCAACTATTTGCGCCCCAGCCTCCAAAGATTTTGAGAACCTCTCTCTACCAGACTTCTTAGAAAAAGGAGACCAGATAGAGGGCCTCGGATAGGTACAGCTAGGAGAGTGGCTGAGCCCACAGGAGCATGCCCAGTCGCAGGAGTTGATCAGAGCCAAGGAGGGCACCTTCTCCACTCTGCCTGGGTACACACCACGCACCGCGTAGACACCCCCGGCCAATTACCATTACGCCAAACTCCCTACCGCATCCCTGAATCTGTAAAGGAGAATATGCGTAAAAAGATTCAGGAGATGCTTCAGCTAGGGGTTATTGAATATTCTTATAGTCCCAGGGCATCCCCGGCAGTGCTAGTACCAAAGCAGAACGGAGCAACCCAATTTTGTGTGAACTATAGGAGGCTAAATGACACAACGGTGTCTGATGCCTATCCAATGCCCAGGATAGATGAACTTTTAGACAAAATGGCGCAAGGGCTGTACCTCACTACAATAGATCTTTGTAAGGGGTATTGGTAAATTCCCCTAGCCAAAGAAGCCATACCCAAGTCGGAGTTTGTCACCCCGTTTGGCCTGTACCAGTTTCGAGTCATACCCTTCGAGATGAAAAACGCTCTTGCAACTTTCCAGCGGAGGGTAGATTGGCTATTGGACGGGTTCCAGGAGTACGCTTGCGCCTACCTGAACGATATAGCTATTTACAGTGACACTTGGTCAGAACACCAGACCAACGTAGGAGCAGTGTTAGACCGTGTCAGGGAAGCAGGGTTGACCCTCAAACCTTGTAAGTGTCTCATAGGGATAGCTGAAGTGCAGAACCTCGGCCATCGAGTGGGTAATGGTCAACAGAAACCAGAACCAGCCAAGATAGAGGCTGTAGCCAAATGGCCGACCCCCCTTACGAAAACTCAGGTCCTAGCTTTCCTGGGAACAGCAGGTTATTATTGTAAATTTATGCCCAACTATAGTGCCCTGGCCAAGCCCCTTACTGATTTGGCCCATAAGAACCTCCCTATGCAGGTAGTCTGGGCCCCGGAGTGTGAACAGGCATTTCAGCAACTGAAAACTGCTCTAATCAAGGCCCCTGTACTGGCTGCTCCTGATCCCACCAAATGCTTTCTTGTTCATACAGACGCTTCTATGTTTGGATTGGGGCCGTATTGAGCCAAGTCGGAGCAGATGGCGGCGAACACCCAGTGGCTTACTTAAGCAGAAAATGATTACCCCGAGAAGTAAGCTACGCCGCCATTGAAAAAGAATGCCTGGCCGTGGTTTGGGCCCTCAAGAAGCTACAGCCGTATTTGTATGGGAACACTTTTCCTTACTCACAGATCACAACCCGTTAGTGTGGCTCATCAGTCTGTCAGGAGACAATGCCAGACTGCTTCGCTGGAGTCTAGTGCTGCAGCCCTTTGACTTTACAATAAACTACTGCCCTGGAAAACAAAATGGCAAAGCTGACGGGTTATCCAGACAAACTGAACAGGAAAAGTGATCTGCGAGGACTTCCCCAGACATCCCCAAGCCGATCTGCTGGGATCAGACTGGGTATGCCGGCTTGTGGTCACGGGGGAGCTGTGTGGCAAACACCAGCCACCTAGTCTTATTACGAAGACATTGTGTTATTGATATGTGTTAATATACAGAGAGCAGGATGTAATACACAGAGATAGAGGGTGTGACAGGGAAAGGGTTAACCTTTGCCCTGCCAGAGTCATGGGGGATTACTTGGTAGCTATCTGGTAGACCTTGTGGAGACAGATAGGGCAACGAGAAGAATGATCCTATCAGTCTCTGTACCATATGGTAATGCCTGTTATTGTGTAAGAGTAGCCAGCTAGGCATTGGGAGATGTGTGATGTGACTGCAAATATTGTTCTCTCTCTCTGTACTGTGTGGCCAAATATGGGCATGTGTTTATTTACATGTGTTGATTTCCTGTTTTCCCAGGATATATATATATATATATATATATATATATATATATATATCCCAACTGTGTATCGTCCAGTATGGGGAGATTGGGATTATAAGACTGTACAGTGCTTCTCTTGGATATTTTACAGTCTACCAGCGGAGTTATTGAGTGTAATATTGCATCTCCGCTACAATCATGGTTCTCCCTCATATGCCAAAAATCCCCATTAACAAAATGGATCATAGGATCACTCTATGATACTTTCAATAGATCTAAGATGATTGAAAAAACCCAAATTCATGATGCAATGGGAGGATGACCTGGGACGTGAATGGGAAATAACTAGGTGGTCAGAAGCCTACTCAAACTTAAATAGGGGATCATTTAATTATAGCATGTTGAAGACTATTGTACGCCGGATAAACTACACAAAATGAATCCCCTAGAGAGTAACCTGTGTTATAGGGGTTGTCAAACCTTGGGGACAAATAATTCAACTCGCTTCTACACTTTTGAAATCCCCGACTCCATTGACAATGGAATCATGTCTATTGGGGATACACGTTGCTAGCTTAACCTCTTCCCAAAACAAGTTACTCCAGCTTATGGTATTGGCGACCAAAACTCATATATCTGGCAGCTGGAAGCTACCGACCTTAAACTTTTCAGAAGTTATACTAAAAATTAACTATATACTAATAAATGAACTCTAAACCCATAGTATATCAGGTAATTTACCCCAGTTTCTAAAAACATGCGAACCATGGATAATGAATCCAATTAGTATATCCCTCATATAACTTTTACTTGCTAATATCCATATTCATAATCTGGCATGTGAGGCGGAGAGGATCTGAGACGGGACGTTACCCAAAGGTACGGAAAGGAAAGTTAAGTTTAAAAGATAGCAGATTTTTATTTTCATTTTTATTTATTTTTATTTATATTTTTCTTTTTTTTTTTTCTCCATTACCCTCCTCGTTTCTTTTCCCCTACTGGAAGGATGCATTTCTCTTATATATTACAATGAGTTAGATATTCTGCACTCATAGCTCTCTCAGTATTATACTCTGATTTATTGCTTTTGTTCTTTATAGTTACGATTATTGTTATAATCAAAAATGTGAAAAAAGACAAGGCGTAGAAGGTATACATATAAATAATGTTTTATTTACATAGTACAATATGATGTAGCAAGTACTTTTAAAATGTACACTGTACCATTTATAAATGCTTATGTTACTCATGTATGTGAAATGCAATGATGTACTATTATATGCCTTTAAGAAATATATATTTAAAAAATAAAAAATAAATCAACATGTCAACTCCTAATCTTTCCACCCTCTACTACAGTTTCCACTCTTCACATATCTCTCACCGTTGACAATGCCATCATCACTCCCACCTCTCAGGCCTTTTGTCTTGTGAGAGATATATGAGGAGTGGAAGCTGTAGTAGAGGGTGGGATGATTAGGAGCACCATCTCCGACATGTTGAGTTTAAGTTGACAGGCAGACATCCAGGAGGATATGATTGAGAGGCAGTTGGCAACTTTAGTGACTTCATCTATCCATCTCCACCTCTGCCGACCCTTCTTCTTGTGCCTTCAATCTTTCCCAACATGAGAGTCTTCTATAAGGAATTCTACCTTCTCATTGTGTAGATCCCAAAAAGGGGATGCATTTAGCTACAGACAATCCCTGCCTTTGGCCACAGGAATTCCCCTCTAAATAGGCGATCTTCGTTTAAGGAATGGGCTGCTCGGTATCCGGCTAACGGATCAGTGACATGTACATGTGCTTTAGATCAGGAAAATAATAAAAGCCTTCCCTTGTAAATGAAACACACCATCCTCTATGCATTCCAAGAAACAACAACCTTTATTTCTTACAGCAATCTATATATTAAATTTTTCATGCTGGTGGGAGGAATCCCCTCCCCGATCAGGATCATCCATTAAGAGAATGGCAGCTGGGGGGGTATGGGCAGACTTGGGGGATTAGAGCCAATCAGGGACAGATGTATATGGGGGCTAGGCTTGTTCTCCCCAGGGTGGGTCTAGGTGAGGTACTTCCCAGTGGAGGGAACCAATTTGCCACCCACACAAAGGAAAATCAGTACCCTGTCATGGCCACAAGATATCACTAACTGTCCCCAGCTCAGCAGTGATTAGACAAATGGCTGCACAATTAGAGAGTCTCCTGGCCAGAGAACAGACCGTCACTATTGATCTTCACAACCACTCTCCCTGTGACTTAGCAAAGAGGGGGCAATCTCCCCGGATTACCCCTGTTGAGCGGGCTGATCACCAGTCCTCTTGTCGGGACAGCACCTCAGCGTTCTGTTTGGCACTTTTTTCCCGTCTGTGCTTAATTACAAAGTCCTGTGCCTGGAGTGCAAGACTCCACCGCAGCAGCCTCCCATTGTCTCCAGCTACTCGGTGAAGCCAGCACAGTGGGTTGTGGTCTATGATCACCATAAAAAGATGTCCATATAAATAGGGTTGGAGCTTTTTGAGGGCCCACACTACCACCAAGCACTCTTTCTCGATAGCTGAATAGGCTACTTCCCGGTCGACTAATTTATGGCTTAAGTAAGCAATAGGATGCTCCTCCCCTTGCTGATTGACCTGGCTGAGGACAACCCCCAGTCCATAGGTCAAAGCATCCATGTGAACCAAAAAGGGTCGGGTGTAATCCCTGGTAGCGAGTACTGGTGCTCGGACCAAGGCATCCTGTAGCCGGGATCCAGTCCACCGTTTGGGCCATCCTTTTCTTGGTTAGGTCCGTCAGGGGCTTTGGGATCATGCTGTAAGAAGGAACATTTTCACGGTAATACCCTGCTGTGCTCAGGAAAGCCATTACCTGCTTCTTACTTTGGGGGTGGGCCATGATGCTATCCTTTGAATCTTAGTTGGCTCTGGTCGGATCTTGCAACCCCCTACCCAGTGTCCCAGGTACTGCACATCAGCCCCAGCACACTGACACTTGTCTGGCCGAATGGTAAGCCAAGCATCCCTAATCCAGTCTAACACCTGCTGGATGTGGGCAAGATGTTTGACCCAGGAAGAGCTAAAGATGACTATGTCATCTAGGTACACCTGGGCATAGGTATGACACCCCTGTAACAGCTGGTTGACCATCCTGAAAGGCATCACCATGAACTGGTAGAGCCCAAATGGGGTCATAAAGGCAGAATTTTCCCTAGCCGAGTCCGCAAGAGGGATCTGCCAATAGCCCTTTGATAGGTCAAGGGTAGTAAGGTATTTGGCTGACCCCAACCTATCTAAGAGCTCATCCATCCTAGGGATTGGATAGGCATCAGTCTTAGTTTTATAATTTAACTTACGGTAGTCCACACAGAACTGTGTGGTACTGGCTTTCTTAGGGACAAGTACTACAGGGAAGGCCCAAGGGCTGCTAGAGGGTTCCATAACTTTCATCTGGAGCATCTCCACTAACTCCTCATGAATGGTCTCCTGGACCGCCTCGGGGGCTCAATAGGGGGGCTGTCATAGAGGGGGGCATAATCTCGGGTATCTGGTCATGAGATTCGTTAGCTGACCCTGTCATGGCCACAAAATGTCACTACTTTGCACACAGCGATCCATCTATTGGTCAAGCATCAGTTCTTAAGGTGCATATAGTAATTGCACATTATACTCATATAATCCTAGAGAATAAGTGTGGTAACACCGTATAATTAGTATATAAGTCTCACTGTGCAATTGAAAAACATATAATACGGCCAAATTCTCATGTATTATTCAAACATCAAATTCTGTTACATTGAGTAAATTAGGTAACCAATCTGATATATATTGTATGCTTAAGTAATAGAGATATCCACAATATTAAACATCAGAATAGCAATATTGTGACTAATCTTTTCACCACAATGTGCAAAGCAATGTCTCAATATAAATTAAAATAACAATGTAACATCTATAAGCAGTATAAATATACTAATCTTTGAATAGTTATAATGTAGCTTCTTGTTACAAAAATTGGTAGAGAGTCCGTTTAGTATGTAAACAGTTCAGTTTCCAATTTACGTGGACAGATTTGCGGGTCTGTCGGCATGTGACGTCATCAGAAAGCATCTTGGAACAGGTCGACGCCCGTTTCGCGTGTGCTTCATCTGGACCTCGTCATCACTGAATACAAAGAGCACTCACTAATTTTTTATATTTATTATATATTCATATATTCTTATATATTTATAGAGTAGTAACTACTCCCTAAATGTATCACTTTATATTTATTTAGCACTACACACTAATATTTATTCAGGTGGTCGTTGTTTTAGGGTGTAGAACCACATAAGCTGTTTTTTATCCATTAGTTTGGGATTTGATATTGAAATAATTTCTAAATTAAAGTCTTTGTTTCTCAAGAGAGTCCGAGATTACTCTATTGAAAACAGTCCTTTATTTTATTATTTTTGTTTTATACATGTTGATTATTCTTTTTTTTAATTTGACTTAATAAAAGATATATTTTAATATAATATTTCCTTGTAATTATTGATAATAGGGATGAATTAATTAGATTAAGTGTTTTTTTCTTTTCTCTTTTTCTTTTTCTGATGATTCATATTTAAACACGCGCTAATTGATCCGGGTGTCAACCAATTCATATTATTGATATATAAAGGGCACCATTCCGCTAATTAAACAAATGGTTTCTTATTGCCTGTAACTTAATTTATGTATAGCGCTACGGAATATGTTGGAGCGTTACAAATAAACGATAATAATAAAAAGAATAATAATAATATAAAAAAAATATATAAAATATATTACCTGTAGTATTACATTTGGCCACAAGATGGTGCTGCTACAATAGACAAGAATATTAGAAGCAGCAGCTGTAACAGTGGGGACTATGGGGTTATTTTTTACTTTTGCTACATATTTAATAGAGCCACCTTAATGTTACAACACTCTACAATATAATATTCCAGGAACATAAATATTACAATATACTTATACTAACACTTTGATATAAAAGTTGCAACATGTAAAAGTTGTGCTTCTAAATATATATCTTATAACTTTCTGGTGTATAATGTTATATTCAATTGTCTGTTCTGTCTCTCCCTGTGAGCTCTCTGTCTCTCTTTGTGCTGTCTCTCTCTCTATCTGTGAACCCTTTGTCTCCCTCTTTGCCCTATTTATGCATGTGACCTCTTTCTCTGTGCCCTCTGTCTCTTTCTCTCTCTCTCTCTTTCTCTCTCTCCTTTCTCTCTATTTCTCTCTCTCTTTCCATCTCCATCCCCCTCTCTCTCCCTCCCTCTCCCTCATTCTCTGCCTCCCCCTCTTTCCCCCACCCTATCTACTTCCCTCTCTCTGCCTCCCCCTCTCTCTCTCCCTCTTTCTCCCCCTTCCCTCTATCTCTCCCTCCCTTCCTCTCTCTCCCCCTCCCCGCTCTTTCCCTCCCTCTCTCTCTGCCTCCCCCTCTTTCTCCCTCTCTACTTCCCTCCCTCTCTCTCTCTCCCTCTTTCTCTGCCTCCCTCTCTCACGCTCTCTCTCCCTCCCTCCCCCTCTCTCTCCCCTCCCCTCTCTCTTCCTCCCTCTCTCTCCCCTTATCTATCCCTCCCTACTTCCCTAACTCCCTCTCCCTCCCTACCTCCCTCTCTCTGCCTCCCCACTCTCTCTCTAGTCCCTCTCTCTCCCTCCCTCTCTCTGCCTCCCCCCTCTCTCGCCCTTCCTCCCTCTCTCTCTGTCTTTCCTGTCTCTCCCTCCCTACTTCCCTCCCTCTATCTCCCTCCCTCGCCCTACCCCTCCCTCTCTTTCTCCCTCCCTCTCTCTCCCTCCCTCTCTCTCCCCTCCCTCTCTCTCTGCCTCCCCTCTCTCTCCCTCTCTACCTACCTCCCTCACTCTCTCTCCCCCTCTCCCTCCTTCCCTCTCTCTCCCTCCCTCTCTCTGCCTCCCCCTCTCCCTCCCTCCCTCCCCCTCTCTCTCCCCTCCCCTCTCTCTCCCTCCCTCTCTCTCCCCATATCTCTCCCTCCCTACTTCCCTGACTCCCTCTCTCTCCCCTTATCTATCCCTCCCTACTTCCCTAACTCCCTCTCCCTCCCTACCTCCCTCTCTCTGCCTCCCCACTCTCTCTCTACTCCCTCTCTCTCCCTCCCTCTCTCTGCCTCCCCCCTCTCTCGCCCTTCCTCCCTCTCTCTCTGTCTCTCCTGTCTCTCCCTCCCTACTTCCCTCCCTCTATCTCCCTCCCTCGCCCTACCCCTCCCTCTCTTTCTCCCTCCCTCTCTCTCCCCCTCCCTCTCTCTCTGCCTCCCCTCTCTCTTCCTCTCTACCTACCTCCCTCACTCTCTCCCCCTCTCCCTCCTTCCCTCTATCTCTCTACCTCTCTCTCCCTTCCTCCCTCCCTTTCTCTCCCCTTCTCTCTACCTCCCTACTCTCTCTCTTTCTCCCCCTCCCTTTCTCTTCCTCCCTACATCTCTCTCTCCCTCCATCTCTCTCTCTCCCTCCCTACCTCCCCTCCTCTCCCTGCATCACTCTCTTTCCCCCTCCCCTCTCTCTCCCTCTCTCCCTCACTCTCTTCCTCACTCTCCCTTCCTCCCTCCCTTTTTCTCCCCTTCTCTCTACCTCCCTACTCTCTCTCTTTCTCCCCCTCCCCCTCTCTTCCTCCCTACATCTCTCTCTCCCTCCCTCTCTCTCCCTCCCTACCTCCCCTCGTCTCCCTGCATCACTCTCTCTCCCCCTCCCCGCCCTCTCTCCCTTCCTACCTATCTCTCCCTCCCCACTTCCCTCCCTCCCTCTCCCTCCCTACTTCCCTCCCTCCCTCTCCCTCCCTCCCTCTCTCTCCCTTCCTCCCTCTCTCTCTGCCTCCCCTATCTCTCCTCTCCCTCTCTCTCTCTCCCTCCCTCTCTCTCCCTCCCTTCCTCTCTCCCTTCCTCTCTCTCTGCACCCCCCCCCCCCCACACACCTACATTTGGATGGCTGCGCAGCGCATGAGCCCATACCACATAGTTGCGCAGTTGCACGATTCCCGCAGCTTGCGGCGCCTGCGCAGGTTTTACTCACAGCTGATAACTATTATAATAGATAAGTATCTGAAGAAAATAAACCTAGTACCGGTTTTAGGGACGGTGTAAAGCCGGAAAGGAACGGAACAGGCCAGAACAGGCCATTTAAAAAAGAAATCAATGACAATATCACTGGGATATGTAGATATTATTGAGAACAATATTTAAGAACCAAAACAAATTCAATATAATACTTTTTTAACCCTTTAAAAACCCCAAAATCAAACGGAACATGCAAAAACAGGCCGGAACGCACACTTTATGAAGGGAATCCATGCTAAAATCATTGGGATGTGTTAAATATATTTGAGAACTATATGGAAGAGCTAACCCCAATCTAATAGTATGCTTTATTAACCCTTTAACATGCCAGAATACAATATTTAAAAAAAAATGACCCAGAACGGCGGCTTTCCAGATGGTCAAAAATACCAAATTCACCAAATACACAGAACTAGGTGGGATTCATGTAATAACCTTCATAAATTCCACAGAAAATAATTTCAAGTACCCATTCCGGGCTAAAATACAATATTTCGCAAAATGACCCGAAACGGCGACTTTTTAGAGGCTCAAAAATACCAAATTCACCAAATACACATAACTAGGTGGGATTCATGTAATAACCTTCATAAATTCCACAGAAACTCATTTAAAGGGTTAATAAAGCATACTATTAGATTGGGGTTAGCTCTTAAATATAGTTCTCAAATATATTTAACACATCCCAATGATTTTAGCATGGATTCCCTTCATAAAGTGTGCGTTCCGGCCTGTTTTTGCCTGTTCCGTTTGATTTTGGGGTTTTTAAAGGGTTAAAAAAGTATTATATTGAATTTGTTTTGGTTCTTAAATATTGTTCTCAATAATATCTAACACATCCCAGTGATATTGTCATTGATTTCTTTTATAAATGGCCTGTTCCGGCCTGTTCCGTTCCGTTCCGGCTTTTACACCGTCCCCCGGTTTTACATCTTAAGTAGCGGTGGAGAACGGCTCTTATCTTCCACTCAGGTAACTGCTTAATTGTCGCAATTCAAACATGTTCACCATTATTGGGCTGAATGGCAGATCTATTAATTTACAAGAGCATACCCCTGACAAAATAACAGATATGAGCTGCTGATAAACTAAAATGGATTGCTGCAGTCCATGAATCATAGGGGAAAAAAGATGAAAATATAAAGGCTGCTCTAATTGGATGTGGCCCAGTTTGAAGCCTTAGTGTTCTCCTCGCATGTTGTCCATTATATCTACTCTGTGACCACTGAGACATTTCCAGCAGTCTCTGCAGTATTTGTGACAATCTATATCTTCTTCTCTTAATCTTCTCGATCTCCTGCTCCACTTCTGTCTCTCTCTTTTCTTCTCTCTTTTTCCTACTCATTTCACTTTCATTCCCATTTTTCACCCCCTTTCCCACTTCACACGCCGACTTCCCACTTTTTCTCCCTCTTCTCTTGCTCCCTTTTCCCTTCTTTCTCTTTTACCTATCATCACTTATTTGCCCTCTCCCAATTCTCTTCCATCCCTTTCCTCTCTTCCCCTCTGCTGATTCTCTCTTTTCGAACCCATTCTCCTTCTCCTTTCGATCCCCACCTGTCTCCCATTCCCTCTTATCTTCCTTTCCTTCTTTCTTTCCAACCCCCTCTTCTCCCTCTCCCCTCCTTCTCCTTCTCCCACACTCCTCCCTCTGATCCCCACTTCTTCCTCTCCCCTCCAACCCATTCCATTCTTTTGCTTGTTCAATGTCTAACTTCTCCCCCCCTTCTGTTTATCTCTCCCACCTTTTCCCACTCTTTCTATCCTTTTTTACCCATTCCCCATCCACCCATCCCTCTTCTGCCTGTAATCTCTTCTCACACCCTCTTCTCCCTCTTCCTCTCCCACCCAATCCCCTTTTCTTCCCACCCCTCTTCTCCCTCTCCCCTCTTCCACTCCTCTTCCCTCTCCCCATCCCCTCTTCTGCCTGTTCTATCTCTAACCTCTTCTCACCCCCTCTTCTCCCTCTTCCTCTCCCACCCAATCCCCTTTTCTTCCCACCCCTCTTCTCCCTCTCCACTCTTCCTCTCCTCTTCCCTCCCCCCATCCCCTCTTCTGCCTGTTCTATCTCTAACCACTTCTCACCCCCTCTTCTCTCTTTTCATCTCCCCTGCCACCCAACCCCCTCTTCTTCCCATCCCTCTTCTACCTCTCCCCTCTTCCTCTCCCATCCCTTCCTCCCCCTCTTCCTCTCCCACCCAACCCCATCTTCTTCCCACCCCTCTTCACCCTCTCCCCTCTTCCTCTCCTCTTCCCTCCCACCCATCCCCTCTTCTGCCTGTTCTTTCTCTAACCTCTTCTCACCCCTCTTTCTCCCTCTCCCCTGTCACCCAACACCCTCTTCTCCCTTTTCTTTCTCTAACCTCTTCTAACTCTTCCTCTCCCCTCCCATCCAACCCCCTCTTCTTCCCACCCCTATTCTCCCTCTCCCCTCTTCCTCTCCTCTTCCCTCCCACCCATCCCCTCTTCTGCCTATTCTATCTCTAACCTCTTCTCACCCCCTCTTCTCCCTCTTCCTCTCTCATCTCCCACAAATCCCCTCTTCTTCCCACCCCTCTTCTCCCTCTCCACTCTTCCTCTCCTCTTCCCTCCCACTCATCCCCTCTTCTGCCTGTTCTATCTCTAACCTCTTCTCACCCCCTCCTCTCTCTCTTTCTCTCCCCTCCCACCAAACCCCCTCTTGTTCCCATCCCTCTACTCCCTCTCCCCTCTTCCTCTCCCGCTTCCTCTCCCATCCAACCCCCTCTTCTTCGCACCCCTCTTCACCCTCTCCCCTCTTCCTCTCCTCTTCCCTCCCACCCATCCCCTCTTCTGCCTGTTCTTTCTCTAACCTCTTCTCACCGCTCTTTCTCCCTCTCCCCTGTCACCCAACACCCTCTTCTGCCTTTTCTCTGACCTCTTCTCACCCCCTCTTCTCTCTCTTCCTCTCCCCTCCCACCCAACCCCATCTTCTTCCCACCCCTCTTCTCCCTCTCCCCTCTTTCTCCCTCTCCCCTGTCACCCAACACCCTCTTCTGCCTTTTCTTTCTCTAACCTCTTCTCACCCCCTCTTCTCTCTATTCCTCTCCCCTCCCACCCAACCCCAACTTCTTCCCACCCCTCTTCTCCCTCTCCCCTCTTCCCCTCTTATTCCCTCCCACCCATCCCATCTTCTGCCTGTTCTATCTCTAACCTCTTCTCACCCCCTCTTCTCTCTATTCCTCTCCCCTGCCACCCAACCCCCTCTTCTTCCCATCCCTCTTCTACCTCTCCCCTCTTCCTCTCCCATCCCTTCCTCCCCCTCTTCCTCTCCCACCCAACCCCATCTTCTTCCCACCCCTCTTCACCCTCTCCCCTCTTCCTCTCCTCTTCCCTCCCACCCATCCCCTCTTCTGCCTGTTCTTTCTCTAACCTCTTCTCACTCCTCTTTCTCCCTCTCCCCTGTCACCCAACACCCTCTTCTCCCTTTTCTTTCTCTAACCTCTTCTAACTCTTCCTCTCCCCTCCCATCCAACCCCCTCTTCTTCCCACCCCTATTCTCCCTCTCCCCTCTTCCTCTCCTCTTTCCTCCCACCCATCCCCTCTTCTGCCTGTTCTTTCTCTAACCTTTTCTCACCCCCTCTTCCTCCCTCTCTCCTGTCACCCAACCACCTCTTCTGCCTTTTCTGTCTCTAACCCCTTCCAATCCCCCTCTCTTCCCTCCTAGCCATTTCCCCTATTTCCCCTCTCCTCCAATCCCTTCCATCTTCCTTCGTTGCCTCCCTTCTCCTCTTGCAAGCACTCCATTCTATACTCCTCTTCACCCTCCAATCCTCCTCTTTTGCCTCTGTGATGTATTGTTTTTATGTGTAATGTAATGTGGGTCACAATAAGGAATGTTAGCGTTACTATATGATGTTATATGCACTCTAATAGAGCATTACCAGAGGGGGGTTGGCTAAATAAAGTGGGGAGGGTGATATGTGGGTTCATTGTTTGGTTTAAATGTGTCTAAAAGGAAGAAAAGGAAGAATAAACAGTCAGTCTGTCTCTACACTAAATGAATGGTGTTGCTCCTCTGATTTTTCTGCTTCTCCATGAATTATGTTCTCATCTGAATTGTTGGGTACTGAGATCATTATGAAGTCACATCTGGAGAATGTTCTTCTAAACTAAGACAGCAGAAATAGGGGCATGTGGGTCATGACATATTGGTGGCAGCGGTGGGATCACAGTGCAGTAACTAGCAGCAGGATGGCTACCTACAAGGACATGGTGGAAACAGAAATCTCCTGCCAGGCTTGGAGGAGACAGAGAAGAGAGCCAGAGGACAAGAGAGGCAAAGGACTGTAAGGGAATGGTCCTTCTAAAGCAATGGATGGCATTCATGGGACTGTGGCAGGGCCATGAGCTGTCAGCCTGGCTGGAGGAAATGGTATGGAAAGAGATTGCCTTGGAAAGGGCCTGTTGGTGCCCTTGGAGGGGATTCCTATTTTCGATTGGATGGCTTTGGGAGAGACCATGGACTCAGAAAGAGGTGAGTGCTATGCCCAGGTGGTGATTTCAGAGGGAGGGGGATGTGATATGCTGATCCCGGTACAACCTCAAGTATTGGAGCCTCCAAAACTGGCCACCATATTGGGTGCTGGCTTCTAGACCGGGCAGATACATTCCTCCTTGCATTTACTATTTTTCTGTGCTCCCATGGGGAGTATTTTACCCATTGAGTGGGGAAGAAGACTCCACCCACAGCCCCCACACCTCTCTCCCTCTACCCACAGCCCCCACATCTCTCTCCCTCCACCCCCAGCCCCCACATCTCTCTCCCTCCACCCCCAGCCCCCACATCTCTCTCCCTCCACCCCCAGCCCCCACACTTCTCTCCCTCCACCCACAGCCCCCACACCTCTCACCTTCCACCCACAGCCACCACATCTCTTCCCCCACCCACAGCCCCCACACCTCTCTCCCTCTACCCACAGCCCCCACATCTCTCTCCCTCCACCCCCAGCCCCCACATCTCTCTCCCTCCACCCCCAGCCCCCACACTTCTCTCCCTCCACCCACAGCCCCCACACCTCTCTCCTTCCACCCACAGCCACCACATCTCTTCCCCCACCCACAGCCCCCACATCTCTCTCCCTCCATTCACAGTCCCCACAACTCTCTCCCTCCACCCACAGCCCCCACACTTGCATCTCTCCCTCCACCCAGAGACCTACATATTTCCTTCCACCTCTCTCCCTGCATCGACTACTCCTTCTCTCACCCCCTCACATCACATTCTCTATTTCTCTCACATCCTATTTCTCTCCCTCCACCACAGCTCTCTGCCACCCACAGCCATCTGCCACCCACAGCCCTCTGCCACCCAAAACCCTCTGCCACCCACAGCCCTCTGCCACCCTCTCAAACCAATCACAGAGTCAGTTGATTTATTTTCCATTAATCTTGCTTTTAATTCTGAACATAGCGAATCTCTCTCCGACACGAGACAGTCTGTGTATGAGGAGAGAGACCGCTCTGATGGGATGGCGCTCACTCACACAGCACATGCTCACATCACCCCGTGAGGGCACTCCTCCCGCCTGGCACCTGCTTGCGGTATGGGGGGTGCCCGGCAGGACTCACTCACAATGCAAGATGGCATAAAAATAATCAATACATTAAAAAGAAGGAAGAAGGGGAGTGGACACCCAGGGGAGGTGGGACGGGGCGAGAGACGGGTCTGAGGGTCACCAGTTGTTGGAAGAGTCATCAAACCTAAAGAAAAAAAGGAGAGACGGGTCAGGACTGGGAATGCTGAGGAAGGAAAGCTGCGGGGTGTCTGTCTCATCTCTCTCTCACACTCTATATCTCTCCCTCTTCTCACCCCTCACATCCTCCCTCTTCCTTTCTCCATCCATCCCTTCCTCTTCATCCCATTTTCCTATTCTCTCTTTCATCCATCTCCTTTTCTTTCTCAGTCGTTCTCTCCTTTCATTGTATTTTTACCCCTTCTTCTCTTTTTTGCCCTGTTCTTCTCTTCTTTCTGTTATCGTTTATTTCTACGCTCGCTTCTCAATCTCTCCACCTGGCATGGAGTGTCAGATGGCCAATATGAGAAGTTATAGGGACAGGTTATTATACAAACTATATAGAGATATTATATTGAGTATTATAGGGAGAGGTTATATAAAGCACAATATGGAGAGCTTATATGGAGCATTATAGAAATAGGTTATATGGAGCATTATAGGGAGAGATCATTTAAGGCACTATAGAGAGATGGTATATGGAGCACTATAGGGAGAGGCTATATGAAGCACTATAGGGAGATGTTATATGGAGCACTATATGGAGAGGTTATATGGAGCACTATCTCTCATCACGTCTCTCTCTCTCTCACACACAAGCTCTCTTCTCTCTTTTCTTTCTCTCTCACCGTGATCTGCTGTTGTGGTTGCCGTTGTCTCCATACAGAAGCTCAGATAGTAGACTCTCAGCTGGACTGTCTCTCTTTCCATATCTGCCGAACAAAAAAAGAGAGTTTGGAGAAAAGCTCAGCATTTAAGAACAGCACTATCCATATAAAGAGTTAAAATAACACTATAGTCATATAAAGTAACACTATAGTCACATATAGTCACATAAAGTAAAAAATACTATAGTCACATATTGTCATTACCAGAAAGTAAGTAAAACTTAACTTTTATTATTCCAGGCAAAATCTCCATATAAGAGGGAAAAAAAGTTGATCTAAATTAATTATAAATATATATATATTTTTTTTTTTTGCTTAGTTTCTATTGCAGCCTTTGAAAAAGCTTGCTGGGCAATTATCTACTGAATAGATGATTTGGCAAAGAAGTAGTGTGCTGCACATAGTGTGAAACGACCGTCAGGCTTGCCATTGCTGAGCAAATTATGTTTGCTGTTTTCTAGGATTTTAACCAAATTTGACTAATTTGTGAAACTACTTAGCCCCTACATTTGCAATGTTAAATTATTGGGGCTTTATGTTTTCCTAATTTGCTGTTCAATTATCAGTTACTTACAGCCTTCCTTATTAAATTGTGATTTGGCCAATTGAATAGGGCTCTATATAAGCACATAGCATATTTTTTACAGAAGAGTTGTAGTTTGTGAAGACCTTGCTTTTGGATAGAAGTTCACTAACTAAAAACTTCTATAAAAACAATATGCTATGTGCTTATATAGAGCCCTACTCAATTGGCCAAATCTCAATTTAATAAGGCTGATAGTGTCAACATTACCTTTATATAGAAGCATTATGCCCTGGGTACAGTGGCATTATAGCTTTAATTTAGGGAGATTCATATGTCAGTGGCATTATTCAATGTCCCATAATTTTATTATTATAGGGATTAAAGCCAGATTTGAGGTCTTTACAAGTTGTTAAGCCTTCCAGGAAGGAGGTACCCTTTTGGGATCATGGACTGGCACTATCTCTGTAAATACATTTGTATCTTTTAATTTGTACTTACTATATGTACGTTGGTGTCAAGCACATGAAAAATAGGTAATATTTGTATTCCCACTGTTAGATTGTTAGACAGCCATGGACTGCCAGATAGCCATGAACTATTAGATAGACATGGACCGCCAGATAGCCCTGTGCTGTAGTGAAGCCACTCATGTCCAGAAATCCATGGAGTGCTAGATGACTGTAAAATGGCCATGGAGTGCAAGATGACTGTCAGATGGCCATGGAGTGCCAGATGACTGTGAGATGGCCATGGAGTGCCAGATGACTGTGAGATGGCCATGGAGTGCCAGATGACTGTGAGATGGCCATGGAGTGCCAGATGACTGTGAGATGGCCATGGAGTGCTAGATGACTGTCAGATGGCCATGGAGTGCAAGATGACTGTCAGATGGCCATGGAGTGCAAGATGACTGTCAGATGGCCATGGAGTGCCAGATGACTGTCAGATGGCCATGGAGTGCCAGATGACTGTAAGATGGCCCCTCACTGCCAGATAGCCATAAAGTGCCAGATGACTGTCAGATGGCCATGGAGTGCCAGATGACTGTGAGATAGCCATGGAGTGCCAGATCACTGCCAGATGCCCCCTCACTGCCAGATAGTCATGGAGTGCCAGATGACTGTCATATGGCCCCTCACCGCCAGAAAGCCATAAAGTGCCAGATGACTGTCAGATGGCCATGGAGTGCCAGATGACTGTGAGATAGCCATGGAGTGCCAGATCACTGCCAGATGCCCCCTCATTGCCAGATAGTCGTGGAGTGCCAGATGACTGTCAGGTGGCCATGGAGTGCCAGATGACTGTCAGATGGACCCTCACTGCCAGATAGCCATGGAGTGCCAGATGACTGTCAGATGGCCATGGAGTGCCAGATTACTGTCAGATGGCCCTCACTGCCAGATAGCCATGGAGTGCCAGATGGCTGTTAGTTAGCCATGGAGTGCCAGATGACTGTCAGATGGCCATGGGGTGCCAGATGACTGTCAGATGGCCCCTCACTGCCAGATAGCCATGGAGTGCCAGATGCCTATGAGATGGCCCCTCACTGCCAGATAGCCATAGAGTGCCAGATGACTGCCAGATAGCCATGGAGTGCCAGATGACTGTCAGATGGCCATGGAGTGCCAGATTACTGTCAGATGGCCCTCACTACCAGATAGCCATGGAGTGCCAGATGGCTGTTAGTTAGCCATGGAGTGCCAGATGACTGTCAGATGGCCATGGAGTGCCAGATGACTGTCAGATGGCCCCTCACTGCCAGATAGCCATGGAGTGCCAGATGCCTATGAGATGGCCCCTCACTGCCAGATAGCCATAGAGTGCCAGATGCCTATGAGATGGCCCCTCACTGCCAGATAGCCATAGAGTGCCAGATGACTGCCAGATAGCCATGGAGTGCCAGATGACTGTCAGATGGCCATGGAGTGCCAGATTACTGTCAGATGGCCCTCACTACCAGATAGCCATGGAGTGCCAGATGGCTGTTAGTTAGCCATGGAGTGCCAGATGACTGTCAGATGGCCATGGAGTGCCAGATGACTGTCAGATGGCCCCTCACTGCCAGATAGCCATGGAGTGCCAGATGCCTATGAGATGGCCCCTCACTGCCAGATAGCCATAGAGTGCCAGATGACTGCCAGATAGCCATAGAGTGCCAGATGACTGTCAGATAGCCATGGAGGCCCAGACGACTGCCATATAGCCATGGAGTACCAGATGACTGTCAGATAGCCCTGTGTCTCCAGCGCTCTCACCTTTGCCGTGTCACCAGGTTGATGTAATGCCTCAGGGCGGTCAGGTATTTGGTCATCTCCTCGGGGGAGGCTTCCTCTCCGGGGTTCTCTGGTTTTGGGGGGTACCCCTCCACTATCGTCCCCAGACACACCAGGACACAGACACCCACTGCTACCATCAGGGGCCACAGCTTCAAAGAGGTCACCATCTAGGGGCGAGAAAGAGGAGTATGAGTATGGGCAGCATATAACTCCTCCCTATAACTGCTTGTTTTACTTATTTGTAATAGTTATTAGAAGAGTTATAATCAGGGGTTTTATGGACTAGTAGAAAAGCTTATATAAGCCAATATGAGAAGTTATAGGGACAGGTTGTTATACAAAGTAATGGGGTATAGAATGGGGTATTGGGGATAATAGGAGTAGTTATAAATAGGGTTATATGTTGGAGTTATAAGAGGGTAATGAAACAATAGTATGGTGACAGATTTTATCACGAGCAAATGGAGGAGTTATAGGGAGAAGTTAATTGGATCAGTAGGATGTGTTATAGCATATATGGGGCACAACAGTGAGAGATTATATGGAGCACTATAGAGAAAGGTTACATGGAACACTTTTGGGAGAGGTTATATGGAGTAATATAGGGAGATATTATATGGAGTATTATAGGGAGAGGTTATATAAAGCACTATATGGAGAGGTTATATGGAGGATTATAGAAATAGGTTATTTGGAACATTATAGGGAGAGATTATATAAGGCACTATAGAGAGATGGTATATGGAGCACTATAGGGATATGTTATATGGAGTACTAAAAGGTGAGATTATATGGAGCACTAAAGAGAGATGTTATAAGGTCTCTCTCCCATTTCTTTCTTACTCCCCTATCTTCCTGTACTGTCTGACCCCAATCCATTCTCTCTCTTTCTTTCAGTGCAAATTCACTCTGGTTTTAAGGCCTACTACATCTGTGAGATTCTCAGAATATTTCCCTTCCTCCCTCCCCCACCCTAACTCAGATTAAATTTATAGAGCCATGGAAATCACCTGACTTCCTACTTGCAGATATATCATCTCAACACTAGGGGTCAGCCAACACACTAGTCTTTCACCTCAGATCCCTCCCCTCTTCCTCTAAAATAAAACTCTTTCTATCTTTCACTTTCTTCCTGACCCTTGCTATTCCTATTTGTTACTCTTCCCAGTTCTCTGCCCTTTAATTCCCTTTAGATTGTAAGTAGCAAGTTTCCAGTCTTGTAGGGTGCTTTGGGATTAAGCACTTTCTGCTAAGATTCGAAGCTCAAAACAGGGCCCTTCAACTTTGAATTTGTTAAACGTGTATTTCCCCAGTTCTTATCCCCTGTACAGCGCTACGGAATATGTTGGCGCGATACAAATAAAATATAATAATAATAATAATAATATGGAGCACTATAGGGAGAGATTATATGGAGCACTATAGGGAGAGATTATATGGAGCACTATAGGGAGAGGTTATATGGAGCACTATAGGGAGAGGTTATATGGAGCACTATATGGAGAGGTTATATGGAGCACTATAGGGAGAGGCTATATGAATCACTATAGGGAGATGTTATATGGAGCACGATAGGGAGAGATAATATGGAGCCCTATGGGAAGAGATTATATGGAGCACTATAGGGAGATGTTAAATGGAGCACTATAGGAAAGGGTAATATGGAGCACTATAGGGAGAGATTATAAAGAGCACTATAGGGAGAGATTATATGGAGCACTATAGGGAGATGTTATATGGAGCACTATAGAGAAAGGTTACATGGAACACTATAGGGAGAGATTATATGAAGCAATATAGGGAGATATTATATGGAGTATTAGAGGGAGAGGTTATATAAAGCACAATATGGAGAGTTTATATGGAGCATTATAGAAATTGGTTATATGGAGCATTGTACGGAGAGATTATATAAGGCACTATAGAGAGATGGTATATGGAGCACAATATGGAGAGATAATATGGAGCCTATGGGAAGAGATTATATGGAGCACTAAAGAGAAATGTTATATTGAGCACTATAGGGAGAGATTATATGGAGCACTATAGGGAGAGATTATATGGAGCACTATAGAGAAAGGTAACATGGAACACTATAGGGAGAGGTTATATGGAGCAATATAGGAAGATATTATATGGAGTATTTTAGGGAGAGGTTATATAAAGCACTATATGGAGAGGTTATATGGAGCATTATAGAAATAGGTTATATGGAGCATTGTAGGGAGAGATTATATAAGGCAATATAGAGAGATGGTATATGGAGCACTATAGGGAGAGGCTATATGGAGCAGTATAGGGAGATGTTATATGGAGCACAATATGGAGAGATAATATGGAGCCCTATGGGAAGAGATTATATGGAGTACTATAGGGAGATGTTATATGGAGCACTATAGGGAGATATTATTTGGAGCACTATAGGGATATGTTATATGGAGTACTATAGGGATGTGTTATATGGAGTACTAAAAGGTGAGATTATATGGAGCACTAAAGAGAGATGTTATATTGAGCACTATAGGGAGAGGTTATATTGAGCACTATAGGGAGAGATTATATGGAGTACTATAGAGAAAGGTAACATGGAACACTATAGGGAGAGGTTATATGGAGCAATATAGGAAGATATTATATGGAGTATTTTAGGGAGAGGTTATATAAAGCACTATATGGAGAGGTTATATGGAGCATTATAGAAATAGGTTATATGGAGCATTGTAGGGAGAGATTATATAAGGCACTATAGAGAGATGGTATATGAAGCACTATAGGGAGAGATTATATGGAGCACTATAGGAAAAGGTAATATGGAGCGCTATAGGGAGAGATTATATGGAGCACTATAGGGAGAGATTATATGGTGCACTATAGGGAGAGGCTATATGAATCACTATAGGTAGATGTTATATGGAGCACAATAGGGAGAGATAATGTGGAGCCCTGTGGGAAGAGATTATATGGAGCACTATAGGAAAAGGTAATATGGAGCGCTATAGGGAGAGATTATATGGAGCACTATAGGGAGAGATTATATGGTGCACTATAGGGAGAGGCTATATGAATCACTATAGGTAGATGTTATATGGAGCACAATAGGGAGAGATAATGTGGAGCCCTGTGGGAAGAGATTATATTAAACACTATATGGAGATGTTATATGGAGCACTATAGGGAGAGGATATATGGAGCACTATAGAGAAAGGTTACATGGAACACTATAGGGAGAGGTTATATGGAGCAATATAGGGAGATATTATATGGAGTATTATAGGGAGAGGTTATGTAAAGCACTATATGGAGAGGTTATATGGAGCATTATAGAAATAGGTTATATGGAGCATTATAGGGAGAGATTATATAAGGCACTATAGAGAGATGGTATATGGAGCACTATAGGGATATGTTATATGGAGCACTATAGGGAGATGTTATTTGGAGTACTATAGGGATATGTTATATGGAGCACTATAGGAATATGTTATATGGCGTACTATAGGAATATGTTATATGGAGCACTAAAAGGTGAGATTGTATGGAGCACTAAAGAGAGATGTTATATGGAGCACTATAGGGAGAGATTATATGGAGCACTATGGGAAAAGGTAATATGGAGCACTGTAGGGAGAGATTATATGGAGAACTATAGGGAGAGGTTATATGGAGCACTATAGGGAGAGGTTATATGGAGCACTATAGGGAGAGATTATATGGTGCACTATAGGGAGAGACTATATGAATCACTATAGGTAGATGTTATATGGAGCACAATAGGGAGAAATAATGTGGAGCCCTGTGGGAAGAGATTATATTAAACACTATATGGAGATGTTATATGGAGCACTATAGGGAGAGGATATATGGAGCACTATAGGGAGAGGTTATATGGAGCAATATAGGGAGATATTATATGGAGTATTATAGGGAGAGGTTATGTAAAGCACTATATGGAGAGGTTATATGGAGCATTATAGAAATAGGTTATATGGAGCATTATAGGGAGAGATTATATATGGCACTATAGAGAGATGGTATATGGAGCACTATAGGGATATGTTATATGGAGCACTATAGGGAGATGTTATTTGGAGTACTATAAGGATATGTTATATGGAGCACTAAAAGGTGAGATTGTATGGAGCACTAAAGAGAGATGTTATATGGAGCACTATAGGGAGAGATTATATGGAGCACTATGGGAAAAGGTAATATGGAGCACTATATGGAGAGGTTATATGGAGCAGGATAGGAAAAGGTAATATGGAGCACTTATAGGGAGAGATTATATGAAGCACTATAGGGAGAGGTTATATGGAGCACTATAGGGAGAGGTTATATGGAGCACTATAGGGAGAGATTATATGGAGCACTATAGGGAGAGGTTATATGGAGCACTATAGGGAGAGATTATATGGAGCACTATATGGAGAGGTTATATGGAGCACTATAGGGAGAGATTATATGGAGCACTATAGGGAGTGATTATATGGAGAACTATAGGGAGAGGTTATATAGAGCACTATAGGGAGAGATTATATGGAGCACTATAGGGAGAGGTTATATGGAGCACTATAGGGAGAGATTATATGGAGCACTATAGGAAAAGGTAATATGGAGCACTATAGGGAGAGATTATATGGAGCACTATAGGGAGAGGTTATATGGAGCACTATAGGAAGCGATTATATCGACACTATAGGGAGAGGTTGTATGAAGCACTATAGGGAGAGGTTATATGGAGCACTATAGGGAGAGATCATATGGAGCACTATATGGAGAGGTTATATGGAGCATGATAGGCAGAGGTTATATGGAGCACTATAGGGAGAGGTTATATGGAGCACTATAGGGAGAGGTTATATGGAGCACTATAGGGAAAGATCATATGGAGCACTATAGGGAGAGGTTATATGGAGCACTATAGGGAAAGATCATATGGAGCACTATAGGGAGAGGTTATATGGAGCACTATAGCATCTATATAGATCTAGCTCTGCAGAGCCTATGATATAATAAACAGATACATTATGTCACACCCAGACCCCTTCCTACGACTCTGGTGTATTATCTAATATCTGAGTTTGATACAAAGTGACTGAGACAGAAGAGACATCAGACATCCAGTAATGAGCTGTCAGAGAGAGACCGCAATCTGGGGCGCGCTCCTCGGGGTGATCGGAGGGATCCTGGTCTGAGTTTACTAAGTGATGACGCAGCCGCTATAACGAATCAATTACTAATTACATCCCCCCGGAATTAGCATAAAGCTTTGTATTTAATTGGGGCTGTGGCTTAAACTTTATTAATTAACTAATTATTAATAAATTATTATCATCATATAAATTCCTATTTTACCTGGAAGATGAGAAGCCAGTCAGATATAGAGAGGTACTAATGTCACTGTATAGACCCCCAGTCACATATAGAGAGGTACTAATGTCACTCTATAGACCCCCAGTCACATATAGAGAGGTACTAATGTCACTGTATAGACCCCCAGTCAGATATAGAGAGGTACTAATGTCACTCTATAGACCCCCAGTCACATATAGAGAGGTACTAATGTCACTCTATAGACCCCCAGTCAGATATAGAGGTACTAATGTCACTGTATAGACCCCCAGTCAGATATAGAGAGGTACTAATGTCACTGTATAGACCCACAGTCAGATATAGAGAGGTACTAATGTCACTCTATACACCACCAGTCAGATATAGAGAGGTACTAATGTCACTGTATAGACCCCCAGTCACATATAGAGAGGTACTAATGTCACTCTATAGTCCCCCAGTCAGATATAGAGAGGTACTAATGTCACTGTATAGACCCCCAGTCAGATATAGAGAGGTACTAATGTCACTCTATAGACCCCCAGTCAGATATAGAGAGGTACTAATGTCACTCTATAGACCCCCAGTCAGATATAGAGAGGTACTAATGTCACTGTATAGACCCCCAGTCAGATATAGAGAGGTACTAATGTCACTCTATAGACCCCCAGTCAGATATAGAGAGGTACTAATGTCACTCTATAGACCCCCAGTCACATATAGAGAGGAACTAATGTCACACTATAGACCCCAGTCAGATATAGAGAGGTACTAATGTCACTCTATAGACCCCCAGCCAGATATAGAGAGGTACTAATGTCACTCTATAGACACACAGTCAGATATAGGGAGGTACTAATGTCACTCTATAGACCCCCAGTCATATATAGAGAGGTACTAATATCACTGTATATACAGCAGTCAGATATAGAGAGGTACTAATGTCACTCTATAGCCCCCTAGTCACATATAGAGAGGTACTAATGTCACTCTATATACCCCCAGTCAGATATAGAGAGGTACTAATGTCACTCTATAGACCCCCAGCCAGATATAGAGAGGTACTAATGTCACTTTATAGACCCCCAGTCAGATATAGAGAGGTACTAATGTCACACTATAGACCCCCAGTCAGATATAGAGAGGTACTAATGTCACTCTGTAGACCCCCAGTCAGATACAGAGAGGTACTAATGTCACTCTATAGTCCCCCAGTCAGATATAGAGAGGTACTAATGTCACTCTGTAGACCCCCAGTCAGATACAGAGAGGTACTAATGTCACTCTATAGACCCCCAGTCAGATATAGAGAGGTACTAATGTCACTCTATAGACCCCCAGTCAGACACAGAGAGGTACTAATGTCACTCTATAGTCCCCCAGTCAGATACAGAGAGGTACTAATGTCCCACTATAGACCCCCAGTCAGATATTGAGAGGTACTAATGTCACTCTGTAGACCCCCAGTCAGATACAGAGAGGTACTAATGTCACTCTATAGTCCCCCAGTCAGATATAGAGAGGTAGGAACGTCACTCTATAGTCCCCCAGTCAGATACAGAGAGGTACTAATGTCCCACTATAGACCCCCAGTCACATATAGAGAAGTACTAATGTCACTCTATAGTCCCCCAGCCAGATATAGAGAGGTACTAATGTCACTCTATAGACCCCCAGTCAGATATAGAGAGGTACTAATGTCACTGTATAGACCCCCAGTCACATATAGAGAGGTAATAATGTCACTATATAGACGTCCAGTCAGATATAGAGAGGTACTAATGTCACTCTATAGACCCCCATTCAGATATAGAGAGGTACTAATGTCACTATATAGACGTCCAGTCAGATATAGAGAGGTACTAATGTCACTCTATAGACCCCCAGCCAGATATAGAGAGGTACTAATGTCACTCTATAGACCCCCATTCAGATATAGAGAGGTACTAATGTCACTATATAGACGTCCAGTCAGATATAGAGAGGTACTAATGTCACTATATAGACGTCCAGTCAGATATAGAGAGGTACTAATGTCACTATATAGACGTCCAGTCAGATATAGAGAGGTACTAATGTCACTATATAGACGTCCAGTCAGATATAGAGAGGTACTAATGTCACTCTATAGACCACCAGCCAGATATAGAGAGGTACTAATGTCACTCTATTGACCCCCAGTCAGACCTCACCTACATACCATGTTCATTTCTGGAGACTGTATCTAATGAGCATATTATATCAACCTTATTAAGTCTGTTCCAGGATATTTTGCTAGTTCTGGTTCTATGTTTGTGATGAGTTGAATTGTGGAAATTGTTGAAAATGTGGAAAACCAAGTTTTATAACCCTAGAGGTCTCCAATAATAGACAGTGTGAGATGTCAGTAGTTTCTAGGAGTGAAATGCTGTGGACATCTGGTGGGGTTAAGAAAAAGACTGGGAGTGAGGACTTGGGGAGAGAACCTAGAAAATAGTAGTTGGATGATAGGGCTTGGAAGATTGAGGTTAAGATATGGAAGATCAGAAATAAGGTCTAGATGAAGGGGCTTGGCAAATTGGTACTAAATGATGGGGCTTGGCAAATGGAGGCTAAGAGATTGAAGATAAAAAATGAGGACTTATGGATGGCGGCTAGAGGATGGGTAATAGAGAATGGACTTGAAAATGGCATTTAAGAGATCAAAGATAACAAATAAGGACTTAAGGATGGGGCTAGAGGGTGGAGGATAGAAGATGTGGCTTGTTGGAAGGTAGCTTGACTATGGAAGCTTAGGTCCAGAGGTCTGGGAATGAAACCCTGAAGATGGCGTTTCTAGGAGATTGGCAAATAAGTATTGGGATGATGGCTGTGGGACTGGTGTCTTGTGATGGAGACTTGGTGAGGGAGGGTAGAGGATGGGGCTTGATGAATGGTAGCTTGACTACAGAAACTTAGGTCTAGAGGTTTGGGCATGAAACCCTGCAGAAAGAGTTTTTAGTATGGTGGCTTGGGGGAGTTGGAAATAAATATTGGGATGGAGGCTGTGGATTGAGTGTTCGGGATGACATCTTGGGACAGTTTTGTAAATGAGTTTTGTAGATTAAGGTTTAGGGGTAGGAACTAGATGGCTTGAGAATTTGCGATTAGACTAAGATGATGGAGATGTTCATTATACTTGGTTTTCCCAATGTTGGAAGCATATAGGTCTTGGAGATATGATTTTGGATACTCGCTGTGCGCTTGATTGTTCCAGTGCTCTGAAATGTGCATTATGGGATGAGGGTTAAGTATGGAACCTAGAGGAACAAATCAATTGGAGATGACTAGAGGCTACCGTTTATATGTAGTTGAAATACTCATTGTGTTTTAGCAGGATACAAGACTTGGAGATGCAGAATAGGATAGCAGGGCATGAGGATGGGGCCCAAGGAAAGGGAAACTCATTGACATTGGGGTAAAGGATTGGAGATGGAGGCTTTTGGTTCCAGGTATGCGTATGGTGCCTAAAGGCATGATGATATTCAGCACAATACAATATTGGGAAATGGGACTATAGGAATGTTGGTGTCTGGATGAAGACTAGAGGACCAAGAGAAGGGTAGGGGCAGAAGGCTAGAACCATTAAATGTTCCTTATTGATGGCGTCTTGGATATCAAGGCATGGGGAGGGAGCTCAAAGCTGAGACTTGAATGTGCATTCTTGTATTAGAAAGATGCAGTGCATAAGAATATACACTAGGAAATGGAGCCTTGGGAAACAGTGGCTAAATAAACACAAGAGTATGGGAAGGATGTGGTGCTTGGGAATGGAGGTTTGAGGATGAAGGTTAGAGTCTTGGATACTCACTGTATTAGAAAGAAGCAGTGATTAAAGATAGACACTTGTAGATGGAGGCTTGGAGATACTCGTACTGGGATGGAGTTGAGGGCATGGTATGACATCCTTGGATAGTCACAGTGTTAGATATAGTGACAGGGGATGGAGTTGAGGACATGGTATGACATCCTTGGATGGTCACTGTGTTAGATATAGTGATAGGGGATGGAGCCGAGGACATGGTATGACATCCTTGGATGGTCACTGTGTTAGATATAGTGATAGGGGATGGAGTTGAGGGCATGGTGTGACATCCTTGGATAGTCACAGTGTTAGATATAGTGACAGGGGATGGAGTTGAGGACATGGTATGACATCCTTGGATGGTCACTGTGTTAGATATAGTGATAGGGGATGGAGCCGAGGACATGGTATGACATCCTTGGATGGTCACTGTGTTAGATATAGTGATAGGGGATGGAGTTGAGGGCATGGTGTGACATTCTTGGATGGTCACTGTGTTAGATATAGCGATAGGGGATGGAGTTGAGGGCATGGTGTGACAACCTTGGATGGTCACTGTGTTAGATATAGTGATAGGGGATGGAGCTAAGGGCATGGTGTGACAACCTTGGATGGTCACTGTGTTAGATATAGTGATAGGGGATGGAGTTGAGGGCATGGTATGGCAGCCTTGGATGGTCACTGTGTTAGATATAGTGATAGGGGATGGAGCTAAGGGCATGGTGGGACTTCCTTGGATACTCACTGTGTTAGATATAGTGATAGGGGATGGAGTTGAGGACATGGTGGGACTTCCTTGGATACTCACTGTGTTAGATATAGTGATAGGGGATGGAGCTGAGGACATGGTATGCCATCCTTGGATAGTCACTGTGTTAGATATAGTGATAGGTGATGGAGCTGAGGACATGGTATGACATCCTTGAATGGTCACGGTGTTAGATATAGTTTCAGGGGATGGAGTTGAGGACATGGTATGACATCCTTGGATAGTCACTGTGTTAGATATAGTGATAGGTGATGGAGCTGAGGGCATGGTATGACATCCTTGGATGGTCACTGTGTTAGATATAGTGATAGGGGATGGAGCTGAGGACATGGTATTACATTCTTGGATAGTCAATGTGTTAGATATAGTGATAGGGGATGGAGTTGAGGACATGGTGGGACTTCCTTGGATACTCACTGTGTTAGATATAGTGATAGGGGATGGAGCTGAGGACATGGTATGACATCCTTGGATGGTCACTGTGTTAGATATAGTGACAGGGGATGGAGTTGAGGACATGGTATGACATCCTTGGATGGTCACTGTGTTAGATATAGTGATAGGGGATGGAGCTGAAGAAATGGTATGACATCCTTGGATAGTCACGGTGTTAGATATAGTGACAGGGGATGGAGTTGAGGACATGGTATGACATCCTTGAATGGTCACTGTGTTAGATATAGTGATAGGGGATGGAGTTGAGGACATGGTCCGGGGATACTCACTGTGTTAGATATAGTGATAGGGGATGGAGTTGAGGACATGGTGGGACTTCCTTGGATACTCACTGTGTTAGATATAGTGATAGGGGATGGAGCTGAGGGCATGGTGGGACTTCCTTGGATAGTCACTGTGTTAGATATAGTGATAGGGGATGGAGCTAAGGGCATGGTATGACATCCTTGGATGGTCACTGTGTTAGATATAGTGATAGGGGATGGAGTTGCGGACATGGTCCTTGGATACTCACTGTGTGTAGTTGGAAGGATGTAGAGTTGTAGGCACTCAGGACTGTTCCTCTCGGAGTTGCACAGGATTCTTGGGGGTTCCTTCTCTGGTTCTCGGGGGTCCTTGATCCCTGCCTGTGCTCGGTGTATTCTGCTCTCTGCAGACTCCTCTCTGGGTTTTTATCTCTGGTGATTGCAGACATTGGCAGCTCCTCCTCCTCAAACTTCTCATCTCCCTCCTGACCAGACTCTCACTCATCGCTGATTGATCAGAGTGTCCAGGGTGGGGGGGCTGAGTGGGGAGGGGGGCAAGGTGTATTGGGGGGGGGGGGGGGGGGCAGATAGTCTATTAACCTTCTGAGGGTGAGATAATCTGCTTTTACAGCCCAATTATCTCTGTGTTATCAGAGGAGAGTCATTAATGGCTTAATGTGGAGACTTCATATTCAGGGAGGGGAAGAATTTGTGTTATTATTCCTTTTAAAGAGTAGTACTTACAAAACAGCACCCTATAACTCCTCCATATAACCTCTTTCTATAACACCTATAGAACTTCTAACCAATATCTCCTCCTATAGCTCAATGTAACTCTTCCTTATAACTCCTCATAATGCTCCATATGACTCATTTATATAAAACCTATCACTAAAAAGCATCCAATTACTCCTTATAATTACTTGTATTGCTAAGAATTACCTCTACATATAACTCCTCCTATTACTGTATATAACTACTCCATATAAACCGTTCAATTGTTCCATATAACTTCTCCCTATAACTCTTCCTTTTGCTACCTGTAAAAACTCTACCCTATAATATTAACTGCAACTCCATAGTTCCCCTCCCTATAACTTCTTCAAGAAAAATCATATTACAGTATATCTCCTTGAAATCCTCAGTACAGCTCTCCCTTTTGCTTCATATAACTACTCCCTCTCACATTGATTCATATAACTCTCCATATATCTTCTTCTATTGTTGCTCCATTTAACTCACCATGTAACTCCTCCTAATGTTCCATATAAGGTCTGGCTTCTACGCTTTTCCTTGCTCCATATAACTTCTCCCTATAATTCCTATTAATGTTCCATATAACGCCTCTTTCAGACTAAGGACCCCATGGCAGGTTCCAGACTAAGGACTGCAGGGTGAGCAGCACTCGCTTATCATTCACAGAGGGACCCGCGCGCCTGTCTGTCCACTGATCCCCTGTCATCCCTCTCTCTTAGCCCCCCACCTCTCTCTCTGTTTTCTCTCTCACTTTCATACACCTGATGTCTCTCTCTCTCCTTTTCAGCCCCCTTGTATTCCTTCTCTCTGCCCTTTGTCTCCCAGCCCCTGTCCTCTATCTCACATCACCATGTCCTGTGTCTCTTAGCCCCTAGAACTCTGCCTCTCAAACCTCTGCCCTCTGTTTCTTAGCCCCCTGCCCTCTTTCTCTAAGCCCCATGTCATCTGACTCTCAGCCCCATGCCCTCTGTCTCTCAGCCCCATGCCCTCTGTCTCTCAGCCGTCTGCCCTCTAAGACAGAGGGCAGGGGGCTGAGAGACATACACCAGGTGCTGAGAGAGAGAGAGCATGGGGCTGAGAGACAGAGGGCAGGGGTCTGAGAGACAGACGCCAGGTGCTGAGAGAGAGAGAGAGCATGGGGCTGAGAGACAGAGGGCAGGGGTCTGAAGGATAGAGGGCATGGGGCTGAGAGACAGAGGGCAGGGGTCTGAAGGATAGAGGGCAGGAGGCTGAGAGACAGAGGGCAGGGGTCTGAAGGATAGAGGGCAGGGGGCTGAGAGACAGAGGGCAGGGGGCTGAGAGACAGAGGGCAAGGAGCTGAGAGACAGAGGGCAGGGGGCTGAGATACAGAGGGCAGGGGTCTGAGAGACAGAGTGCAGGGGGCTGAGAGACAGAGGGCAGGGGGCTGAGAGACAGAGGGCAGGGGGCTGAGAGACAGAGGGCAGGGGACTGAGAGACAGAGGGCAGGGGGCTGAGAGACAGAGGGCAGGGGGCTGAGAGACAGAGGGCAGGGATTGAGAGACAGAGGGCAGGTAGCTGAGATACAGAGGGCAGGGGGGGGTGAGAGACAGAGGGTATGGGCTGAGAGATAGAGGGTATGGGCTGAGAGATAGAGGGTATGGGCTGAGAGATAGAGGGAAGTGGCTGAGATACAGAGGGCAGGGGGCTGAGATACAGAGGGCAGGGAGCTGAGAGACAGAGGACAGGGGGCTGAGAGACAGAGGGCAGGGGGCTGAGAGACAGAGGGCAGGGACTGGGAGACAGAGGGCAGGGGACTGAGAGACAGAGGGCAGGGGACTGAGAGACAGAGGGCAGGGGACTGAGAGACAGAGGGCAGGGGGCTGAGAGACAGAGGGCAGGGGGCTGAGATACAGAGGGCAGGGACTGAGAGACAGAGGGCAGGGGGCTGAGAGACAGAGGGCAGGGGGCTGAGATACAGAGGGCATGGGCTGAGAGACAGAGGGCAAGGAGCTGAGAGACAGAGGGCAGGGGGCTGAGAAACAGAGGGCAAGGAGCTGAGAGACAGAGTGCAGGGGGCTGAGATACAGAGGGCATTGGCTGAGAGACAGAGTGCAGGGGGCTGAGATACAGAGGGCAGGGGGCTGAGAGACAGAGTGCAGGGGGCTGAGAGACAGAGTGCAGGGGGCTGAGAGACAGAGTGCAGGGGGCTGAGATACAGAGGGCAGGGGGCTGAGAGACAGAGGGCAGGGGGCTGAGAGACAGAGGGCAGGGGGCTGAGATACAGAGGGCAGGGGGCTGAGAGACAGAGGGCAGGGGGCTGAAGGATAGAGGGCATGGGGCTGAGAGACAGAGGGCAGGGGTCTGAAGGATAAAGGGCAGGTAGCTGAGATACAGAGGGCAGGGGGGTGAGAGACAGAGGGTATGGGCTGAGAGATAGAGGGCATGGGCTGAGAGACAGAGGGCATGGGCTGAGAGATAGAGGGAAGTGGCTGAGATACAGAGGGCAGGGAGCTGAGAGACAGAGGGCAGGGGGCTGAGAGACAGATGGCAGGGGGCTGAGAGACAGAGGGCAGGGGGCTGAGAGACAGAGGGCAGGGGGCTGAGAGACAGAGGGCAGGGACTGGGAGACAGAGGGCAGTGGGCTGAGAGACAGGGCAGGGGCTGAGAGTCAGAGGACAGTGAGAGGGAAGGACAGAGGCTGAGAGACAGAGGGCAGTGTGTTGAGAGACAGGGGACGGGGACAGGGAGCTGAGAGACAGAGGGCAGAAAGCAGGGGGCTCAGAGACAGAGGGCAGGGAGCTGAGAGATGAGAGACAGAGGGCAGGGGGTTGAGAGACAGAGAGATAGAGAGAGATAGAGAGATAGAGAGATATATAGATAGATAGATAGATAGATAGATAGATAGATAGATAGATAGATAGATAGATAGATAGATAGATAGATAGATAGATACAGTGGATATAAAAAGTCTACACACCCCTGTTAAAATGTCAGGTTCCTGTGCTGTAAAAAATTAGACAAAGATAAATAATTTCAGAAATTTTTCCACCTTTAATGTGACCTATAAACTGTACAACTAAATTGAAAAAAAAAACTGAAATCTTTCAGGTAGAGGGAAGAAAAATTATAAAAATAAAATAATATGGTTGCATAAGTATGCACACCCTTAACCTAATACTTTGTTGAAGCACCTTGTGATTTTATTACAGCACTCAGTCTTTTTGGGTATGAGTCTATTAGCATGGCACAGTTTTACTTCTTCTTTGCAAAAACACTCCAAATCTGTCAGATTGCGAGGGCATCTCCTGTGCACAGCCCTCTTCAGATCACCCCACAGATTTTCAATCGGATTCAGGTCTGGGCTCTGGCTGGGCCATTCCAAAACTATAATCTTCTTCTGGTGAAGCCATTCCTTTGTTGATTTGGATGTATGCTTTGGGTCGTTGTCATGCTGAAAGATGAAGTTCCTCTTCATGTTCAGCTTTCTAGCAGACGCCTGAAGGTTTTGTGCCAATGTTGACTGGTATTTGGAACTGTTCATAATTCCCTCTATCTTAACTAAGGCCCCAGTTCCAGCTGAAGAAAAACAGCCCCAAAGCATGATGCTGCCACCACCATGCTTCACTGTGGGTATGGTGTTCTTTTGGGGATGTGCAGTGTTGTTTTTGCGCCAAACATATCTTTTGGAATTATGGCCAAAAAGTTCAACCTTGGTTTCATCAGACCATAACACCTTTTCCCACATGCTTTTGGGAGACTTCAGATGTGTTTTTGCAAAATGTAGCCTGGCTTGGAAGTTTTTCTTCGTAAGAAAAGGCTTTCGTCTTGCCACTCTACCCCATAGCCCAGACATATGAAGAATATGGGACATTGTTGTCACATGTACCACACAGCCAGTACTTGCCAGATATTCCTGCAGCTCCTTTAATGTTGCTGTAGGCCTCTTGGTAGCCTCCCAGACCAGTTTTCTTCTCGTCTTTTCATCAATTTTGGAGGTATATTTAATGCCTTGGAAATTATTTTGTACCCTTCTCCTGACTGATACCTTTTAACAATGAGATCCCTCTGATGCTTTGGAAGCTCTCTGTGGACCATGACCTTTGCTGTGGGATGCGCCTAAGAAAATGTCAGGAAGGACCAACTAGAGCAGCTGAACTTTATTTGGGGTTAATCAGAGGCACTTTAAATGCTGACTCCTATTTAACACGATTTGGAATGTGATTGCTTAATTCTGAACACAGCTACATCCCAGTTATAAGAGGGTGTGCAGACTTATGCAACCACATTATTTTTCTTTTCTTTTTTTCTTCCTTCCACCTAAAAGATTTCAGTTTGTTTTTCAATTGAGTTGTACAGTTTATAAGTCAAATTAAAGGTGGAAAAAGTTCCGAAAGGATTTATCTTTGTCTCATTTTTTTACAGCACAGAAACCTGACATTTTAATAGGGGTGTGTAGACTTTTTATATCCACGATAGATAGATACATAGATATATAGATATATAGATAGATAGATAGATAGTTAGATAGATAGATAGATAGATAGATAGAGGGATAGATAGATAGATAGATAGATAGATAGATAGATAGATAGATAGAGTTATTTAAAATACCCAATTTTCTCACTTTTCCAATTGTAATTCTATCTATTGATATATTTATATTTATTTATAATTTTCATGTGTGCATCTGGGACCTTTGCTGTGTCCCTCCATGCTGTGTGGATGATGGATCTGTCAGGGGCTTCTCATCCCCACGACCCGAGGCATCTCCAGACAAATCTATTACTGTCTGTAGTTGAGAGATTTCTTATTTTAGTTAAGTGGCCGTTTCCTCTTGGTGAGGGAGACGGATGATAGATCAGGGTCTAAGATTGAATCGTCTTCCTTCAATTGTCCCCGAACATCTCACAAATCTCTTCCCTCTCACTTCCTGCGTCTTGCTCCATCCAAGACATAAACCATCATCTGTGTCATCATAAATGTCTGAGTGCAGGTGACATCGGTGACAGGTGGCACCAGTCATCGTGTGATGGCTCCGTGACCTTTCCATGGCTCATCATCTGGTTAGACTCATCTCCTCCTCGTGGTCATCAATTCTCCAGAAACTTCATCACTTCTGTGGCCATCTAGTAATGGAGCTAGAGAATGGAGGGCCCTGGTGCAAAAAAAGACCCCCCCCCCCCCTCCTCTAGGGGTGTTTATAAACATTTTTGCATTGCATCCCCCCCCCCCCCCCGATACCAATACACTCAGTGCCCTTCCCCAGGACCCATTCGTGTAACAGCTCCCAAGACCCTGCCCCCCAAGAGCCATTTCTATAGTTGATCCCATTCCCCTACCTCCTGCCTGCGCAAAGCTCCTCTGCCCGCAGCATAGCTCCACTTTCAGTTGACACGTAACATAATGAAGGCCCTACACTACACTACAGAAATATATATATATATATATATATATATATATACCCAGTCTCCACCTCCACACAGCACCCAACCCTCTTAGCATCCATCCCTATATAGCACCCAGTCCTTGTCTGCAGCCATCCCCTCTCAGCACCCACATCACACAGCACCCATCCATATCTGCTTTGCTCCGTCCTCACAGAACCCATGCCCTCCTGTACATTACTGTTACTTTGCAGCCCTTGCTCTCTCACCTCTTTGCTGACACACATCCCCAGTGTTCTGAACTTCTCAACACTGACACTTCTTGGAGCTTCAGTAGAAATGCTATGTTTTTAAACAGGCATGGACCAATTTACGGCCAGAGTGACCAAGGGACCCGAAGGGGGGGGGGGGGGGGGGGCAGGGGGCTTTGGAGGGTTGGGCCAGGGTGAGGGGGCCCCTACATTACAGGAAAAAAGTTGAATACAAAAAAAGTACTCAGCACTGCTTCCCCCCTGGTGCACCACCTGCATCGTTGGTACCTCCGCCCCTGTATTTATCTATCTCTCTCCTCCCTCTCTCTCACTTCTCTCTCTCCTCTCTACAGTATCTCTCTCTCTCACTTCTACAGTATCTCTCTCTCTCTCACTTCTCTCTCTCCTATCTCCTACAGTATCTCTCTCTCTCACTTCTCTCTCTTCTCTCTTTCTCCCCTCTCCCCCACTCCCTCCCCTCTCTCTCTCTCTCTCCTCTCTTTCTCCCCTCTCTCTCTCTCCTCTCTTTCTCCCCCTCTCCCCCCACTCTCTCTCTTTATATATATATATATATATATATATATATATATATATATATATATATATATATACATAGTGGCTGTCTCTTATCATGCTGTTGGGTATCTCACTTTATTTATTACACACTTGGTTATTAGCAATCCTGACAATACAGGGTTAATTACCTGGAAGTGTGAGTTTACTCTGGACTAATAACTGTGACAGGTTGGAGGGGCCGAGGGAAATGAGCTCGAGCCTGGAGGGGATGAGTAATAAGAGGGTAAACAGACGGAGCAAATACATGGAGTCCCCTGTTTGTTCTGATCATGGAGAGTCACCGAGGCAGGAAATATCATAGAGAAAAGCATAGGGGGGCTGGGGGGGCGGTGTGACCGTGTCATTAGGTCACTCTGCTCCTACATAGGACTGACCATTTAACCCATCAAACACATCCTGGGCCTTAGGTCACTTTGTCCTACATGGGACTGACCATTTAACCCATTAAGCACATCCCGGGCATTAGGTCACTTTGTCCTACATGGGACTGACCATTTAACCCATTAAACATGGCCCTGTCATTAGGTTGTTTTGTCCCTACATGAGACTGACCCTTGAACTCGTTAAACACATCCCGGACATTAGGTCACCTTGTCCTACATTAGAATGACCCTTTAATCCATTATACACATCCCGGTCATTAGGTTACTTTATCCTACTTGGGATTGACCCTTTAATCCATTAAACACATCCCAGGCATTAGGTCACTTTGTCCTACACAAGACTTACCTTTTAACCCATTAAACATGGCCCTGTCATTAGGTCACTTTGTCCTACATGGGACGTACCCTTTAATCCATTAAAGACATCCCGGGCATTAGGTAACTTTGTCCTACACAAGACTTACCCTTTAATACGTTAAATACATCCCGGTCATTTGGTCACTTTGTCCTACATGGGACCGACCCTTTAATCCGTTAAACACATCCCGGGCATTAGGTCATTTTGTCCTACACAGGACTTACCCTTTAACCCATTAAACACATCCCTGTCATTAGGTCACCTTGTCCTACATGAGAATGACCCCTTTAATCCATTATACACATCCCGGTCATTAGGTCACTTTATCCTACATGGGATTGACCCTTTAATCCATTAAACACACCCCGGTCATTAGGTCACTTTGTCCTACATGGGACTGACCCTTTAACCCATAATGTCCCTGTCAGTATGTCCCTTTTCTCCTACTTTGCACTGGCTCTTTAACTCATGCACCTGGCCCTTCAGGAGTTAAGCTGCCCGCTCTGTAACATATAACAGCCCCCCTGATGTCGAGGACCGGACTCTGCTTTCATTCAGTTTTAATGATGTATTTTCCCAAGAAGAGCCCAGTAATTGACTTATGTGATGAGATTTGTCACTGACCCCGGGGCGTCCCTGTCAGGGGTGTACTGTGGAGATTTGTCTCCGATCCTCACGTCCCCGCTGCCAGACACAGATTTATACAGATGGAAATAAAATGAGCGCCGCGTCCAGGGAACCAAACCGTCCGTCATAGAGAGGTTAGAGCGCTGGGATCTAGGTCAGCGAGAGGTTAAATGACCACTGGCCTCAATATGGCTCTAAATGTGTCAGTAATAAAACCTAATAACGGAAAATGCTTAGAAAGAAAAATAAACGCAATTTATATGTTTTGTTTATACACAATACATTTATATATCAGTTTAACTTATATACTTTAAGGCATGGCTGTATTTTACTGAGCTGATTCTGTCTGCTACTTTCTCCAGAAAGTGGGTTCTTAGAATTAAAAGAGCTTTCCATTAGTCCTATTAACAGCACTGACACAGCTGCTGTAATTCCCATTGTGCAAGTGGAAGGTTCAAAGTTTCTTCACAGCTCAGGAGGTTAATTAGCAGAAACCAATATGGTAAACTCCACTGTAAGTTTCCCTGTCTCTATCATTACATTTCTTTCTCTCTTTCTCTGTGTGAGCCCTCTCTATCTGGGGTCTCTCTCAGGGTTTCCCCATCTATATCATTATCTCTCTCTCTCTTTCTCTGGGTGAGCCCTCTCTGTCTGCGGTCTCTCTTGGGTTTCCCTGTCTCTATCATTATCTCTCTCTCTTTCTCTGGGTGAGCCCTCTCTGTCTGGGGTCTCTCTCTCTGGGTTTCCCTGTCTCTATCATTACATCCCCCCCTCTCTCTCTCTCTCTGGGTGAGCCCTCTCTGTCTGGGGTCTCTCTCGGGTTTCCATGTCTCTATCATTATCTATCTCTCTCTCTCTCTCTCTCTCTCTCTCTCTCTCTCTCTCCCTCTCTGGGTGAGCCCTCCCTCTCTGTGGTCTATCTCGGGTTTCCATGTCTCTATCATTATCTCTCTCTCTCTCTCTCTCTCTCTCTCTCTCCCTCTCTGGGTGAGCCCTCCCTCTCTGTGGTCTATCTCGGGTTTCCATGTCTCTATCATTATCTCTCTCTCTCTCTCTCTCTCTCTCTCTCTCCCTCTCTGGGTGAGCCCTCCCTGTCAGGGGTCTCTCTCGGGTTTCCATGTCTCTATCATTATCTCTCTCTCTCTCTCTCTCTCTTTCTCTCTTTCTCTAGGTGAGCCCTCCCTGTCTGGGGTCTCTCTCGGGTTTCCCTGTCTCTATCATTATCTCTCTCTCTCTCTCTCTCTCTCTCTCTCTCTCTTTCTCTGGGTGAGTCCTCCCTGTCTGCGGTCTCTCTTGGGTTTCCCTGTCTCTATCATTATTTCTCTCTCTCTCTCTTTCTCTGAGTGAGCCCTCCCTGTCTGTGGTCTCTCTCGGGTTTCCCTGTCTCTATCATTATCTCTCTCTCTCTCTCTCGCTCTCTTTTCCTGAGTGAGCCCTCCCTGTCTGTGGTCTCTCTCTCGGGTTTCCCTGTCTCTATCATTATCTCTCTCTCTCTCTCTCTTATTCTGAGTGAGCCCTCCCTGTCTGGGGTCTCTCTCTCGGGTTTCCCTTTCTCTATCATTATCTCTCTCTCTCTCTCTCTTTTTCTGTGTGAGCCCTCCATGTCTGGGGTCTCTCTCGGGTTTCCATGTCTCTGTCATTATCTCTCTCTCTCTCTCTCTCTCTCTCTCTCTCTCTCTCTCTCTCTCTCTCTCTCTCTCTCTCTCTCTCTCTTTCTCTCTCTCTCTCTCTCTCTCTGAGTGAGCCCTCCCTGTCTGTGGTCTATCTTGGGTTTCCATGTCTCTATCATTACATCCCTCTCTCTCTCTCTTTCTCTGGTTAGCCTTCTCTGTCTGCGGTCTCTCTTGCGTTTCACTGTCTCTATCATTACATCCCTCTCTCGCTCTTTCTCTCGGTGAGCCCTCTCTGTCTGTGGTCTCTCTTGGGTTTCCCTTTCTCTATCATTACATCCCTCTCCCTCTCTCTCTCTCTCTCTCTCTCTTTTTTTCTCTGGGTGAGCCCTCTCTGTCTGGGGTCTCTCTCGGGTTTCCATGTCTCTATCATTATTTTTCTCTCTCTCTCTCTTTCTCTCTTTCTCTGAGTGAGCCCTCTCTGTCTGGGGTCTCTCTCGGGTTTCCATGTCTCTATCATTATTTTTCTCTCTCTCTCTCTTTCTCTCTTTCTCTGAGTGAGCCCTCCCTGTCTGGGGTCTCTCTCGGGTTTCCCTGTCTCTATCATTATTTCTCTCTCTCTCTCTTTCTCTGGGTGAGCCCTCCCTGTCTGGGGTCTCTCTCGGGTTTCCATGTCTCTATCATTATTTCTCTCTCTCTCTCTTTCTCTCTTTCTCTGAGTGAGCCCTCCCTGTCTGTGGTCTATCTCGGGTTTCCATGTCTCTATCATTCTCTCTCTCTCTCTCTCTCTCTCTCTCTCTCTCTGGGTGAGCCCTCTATGTCTGTGGTCTCTTTCGGGTTTCCCTGTCTCTATCATTATCTCTCTCTCTCTCTCTCTCTCTCTCTCTCTCTCTTTCTCTGGGTGAGTCCTCCCTGTCTGCGGTCTCTCTTGGGTTTCCCTGTCTCTATCATTATTTCTCTCTCTCTCTCTTTCTCTGAGTGAGCCCTCCCTGTCTGTGGTCTCTCTCGGGTTTCCCTGTCTCTATCATTATCTCTCTCTCTCTCTCTCGCTCTCTTTTCCTGAGTGAGCCCTCCCTGTCTGTGGTCTATCTCGGGTTTCCCTGTCTCTATCATTACATCCCTCTCTCTCTCTCTCTCTCTCTCTCTCTCTCTCTTTCTCTGAGTGAGCCCTCTCTGTCTGTGGTCTCTTTCGGGGTTTCCCTGTCTCTATCATTATCTCTCTCTCTCTCTGGGTGAGCCCTCTCTGTCTGGGGTCTTTCTCAGGGTTTCCCTGTCTCTATCATTACATCCCTCTCCCTCTCTCTCTTTGGGTGAGACATCTCTGTCTGGGGTCTCTCTCGGGTTTCCCTGTCTCTATCATTATCTCTCTCTCTCTCTCTTTCTCTGAGTGAGCCCTCCCTGTCTGTGGTCTCTCTCGGGTTTCCATGTCTCTATCATTATCTCTCTCTCTCTCTCTCTCTCTCTCTCTCTCTCTCTCTCTCTCTCTCTCTCTCTCTTTCTCTCTTTCTCTGAGTGAGCCCTCCCTGTCTGTGGTCTATCTCGGGTTTCCATGTCTCTATCATTATCTCTCTCTCTCTCTCTCTCTCTTTCTCTGAGTGAGCCCTCCCTGTCTGTGGTCTCTCTCGGGTTTCCATGTCTCTATCATTATCTCTCTCTCTCTCTCTCTCTCTCTTTCTCTGGGTGAGCCCTCTCTGTCTGGGGTCTCTCTCAGGGTTTCCCTGTCTCTATCATTACATCCCTCTCCCTCTCTCTCTTTGGGTGAGACATCTCTGTCTGTGGTCTCTCTCGGGTTTCCCTGTCTCTATCATTATCTCTCTCTCTCTCTCTCTTTCTCTGAGTGAGCCCTCCCTGTCTGTGGTCTCTCTCAGGTTTCCATGTCTCTATCATTATCTCTCTCTCTCTCTCTCTCTCTCTCTTTCTCTCTTTCTCTGAGTGAGCCCTCCCTGTCTGTGGTCTCTCTCGGGTTTCCATGTCTCTATCATTATTTTTCTCTCTCTCTCTCTTTCTCTCTTTCTCTGAGTGAGCCCTCCCTGTCTGGGGTCTCTCTCGGGTTTCCCTGTCTCTATCATTATTTCTCTCTCTCTCTCTTTCTCTGGGTGAGCCCTCCCTGTCTGGGGTCTCTCTCGGGTTTCCATGTCTCTATCATTATTTCTCTCTCTCTCTCTTTCTCTCTTTCTCTGAGTGAGCCCTCCCTGTCTGTGGTCTATCTCGGGTTTCCATGTCTCTATCATTCTCTCTCTCTCTCTCTCTCTCTCTCTCTCTCTGGGTGAGCCCTCTATGTCTGTGGTCTCTTTCGGGTTTCCCTGTCTCTATCATTATCTCTCTCTCTCTCTCTCTCTCTCTCTCTCTCTCTCTTTCTCTGGGTGAGTCCTCCCTGTCTGCGGTCTCTCTTGGGTTTCCCTGTCTCTATCATTATTTCTCTCTCTCTCTCTTTCTCTGAGTGAGCCCTCCCTGTCTGTGGTCTCTCTCGGGTTTCCCTGTCTCTATCATTATCTCTCTCTCTCTCTCTCGCTCTCTTTTCCTGAGTGAGCCCTCCCTGTCTGTGGTCTATCTCGGGTTTCCCTGTCTCTATCATTACATCCCTCTCCCTCTCTCTCTCTCTCTCTCTCTCTCTCTCTCTTTCTCTGAGTGAGCCCTCTCTGTCTGTGGTCTCTCTTGGGTTTCCCTGTCTCTATCATTACATCCCTCTCCCTCTCTCTCTCTCTCTCTCTCTCTCTCTTTCTCTGAGTGAGCCCTCTCTGTCTGTGGTCTCTTTCGGGGTTTCCCTGTCTCTAGCATTATCTCTCTCTCTCTCTCTCTCTCTTTCTCTGTGTGAGCCCTCTCTGTCTGGGGTCTTTCTCAGGGTTTCCCTGTCTCTATCATTACATCCCTCTCCCTCTCTCTCTTTGGGTGAGACATCTCTGTCTGGGGTCTCTCTCGGGTTTCCCTGTCTCTATCATTATCTCTCTCTCTCTCTCTTTCTCTGAGTGAGCCCTCTCTGTCTGGGGTCTCTCTCGGGTTTCCATGTCTCTATCATTATCTCTCTCTCTCTCTCTCTCTCTCTCTCTCTCTCTCTCTCTCTTTCTCTCTTTCTCTGAGTGAGCCCTCCCTGTCTGTGGTCTATCTCGGGTTTCCATGTCTCTATCATTATCTCTCTCTCTCTCTCTCTCTCTTTCTCTGAGTGAGCCCTCCCTGTCTGTGGTCTCTCTCGGGTTTCCATGTCTCTATCATTATCTCTCTCTCTCTCTCTCTCTCTCTCTTTCTCTGGGTGAGCCCTCTCTGTCTGTGGTCTCTCTCTCAGGGTTTCCCTGTCTCTATCATTACATCCCTCTCCCTCTCTCTCTTTGGGTGAGACATCTCTGTCTGTGGTCTCTCTCGGGTTTCCATGTCTCTATCATTATCTCTCTCTCTCTCTCTCTCTCTCTCTCTCTCTGGGTGAGCCCTCTCTGTCTGGGGTCTCTCTCAGGGTTTCCCTGTCTCTATCATTACATCCCTCTCCCTCTCTCTCTTTGGGTGAGACATCTCTGTCTGTGGTCTCTCTCGGGTTTCCATGTCTCTATCATTATCTCTCTCTCTCTCTCTCTCTCTCTCTCTCTTTCTCTGAGTGAGCCCTCTCTGTCTGTGGTCTATCTCGGGTTTCCATGTCTCTATCATTATCTGTCTGTCTCTCTCTCTCTCTCTCTCTCTCTTTCTCTGGGTGAGCCCTCCCTGTCTGTGGTCTATCTCGGGTTTCCATGTCTCTATCATTGTCTCTCTCTCTCTCTCTTTCACTGGGTGAGCCCTCTCTGTCTGGGGTCTCTCTCTGGGTTTCCCTGTCTCTATCATTACATCCCTCTCTCTCTCTCTTTGGGTGAGCCCTCTCTGTCTGTGGTCTCTTTCGGGGTTTCCCTGTC
>CM050174.1:79467676-79477676 GCA_027410445.1 Discoglossus pictus
CTCTATCATTATATCCCTCTTTCTCTCTGGGTGAGCCCTCCCTGTGTGCGGTCTCTCTGGGTTTCCCTGTCTCTATCATTATATCCCTCTCTCTCTCTCTCTCTCTCTGGGTGAGCCCTCTCTGTCTGGGGTCTCTCTCGGGGTTTCCCTGTCTCTATCATTATATCCCTCTTTCTCTCTGTGAGCCCTCCCTGTCTGCGGTCTCTCTTGGGTTTCCCTGTCTCTATCATTACATCCCTCTCTCTCTCTCTTTCTCTGGTTAGCCCTCTCTGTCTGCGGTCTCTCTTGCGTTTCACTGTCTCTATCATTACATCCCTCTCTCGCTCTTTCTCTCGGTGAGCCCTCTCTGTCTGCGGTCTCTCTTGGGTTTCCCTTTCTCTATCATTACATCCCTCTCTCTCTCTTTCTCTGGGTGAGCCCTCTCTGTCTGGGGTCTCTCTCTCTGGGTTTCCCTGTCTCTATCATTACATCCCTCTCTCTCTCTTTCTCTGGGTGAGCCCTCTCTGTCTGGGGTCTCTCTCTCTGGGTTTCCCTGTCTCTATCATTACATCCCTCTCTCTCTCTTTCTCTGGGTGAGCCCTCTCTGTCTGTGGTCTCTCTTGGGTTTCCCTGTCTCTATCATTACATCCCTCTCTCTCTCTCTCTCTCTCTCTCTCTCTCTCGCTCTTCATCTCGGTGAGCCCTCCCTGTCTGTGGTCTCTCTCGGGTTTCCCTTTCTCTTTCATTACATCCCTCTCTCTCTCTCTCTCTGGGTGAGCCCTCTCTGTCTGTGGTCTCTCTTGGGTTTCCCTGTCTCTATCATTACATCCCTCTCTCTCTCTTTCTCTGGGTGAGCCCTCTCTGTCTGGGCTCTCTCTCTCTCTGGGTTCCCCTGTCTCTATCATTATATTCCTCTCTTTCTCTCTCTCTCTCTTTATCTGGGTGAGCCCTCTCTGTCTGCTGTCTCTCTTGGGGTTTCCCTGTCTCTATCATTAAAACCCTCTCTCTCAGGGTGAGCCCTCCCTGTCTGCAGTCTTTCTCGGGATTCCCTGTCTCTTTCTCTCTCTCTGTTTGCCCACGGGGGGGGGGTAATGAGACCTCCTCCTATAACACAAACACTAGACAGGTCTCCTGGTGCCTGGAGAGCGCTGTGTAATGATTAGACATGTGTACTGAGTACATGGAAAATGACTCATGTGAGACAGCCACTAAATACTAGAGAGACCGCCAAGAGATAACTGTGTAAGAGAGACAGTCACTAGATCACTGTGTGAGAGAGACTACCACTAGATCGGTGTGTGAGGGAGACCACAAGAGATCACTGTGTAAGAGAGACCACCAAGAGATCACTGTGTAAGAGAGACCGCCAAGAGGTTACTGTGTGAGAGAGACCACCAAGAGATCACTGTTTAAGAGAGACAGCCAAGAGATAACTGTGTAAGAGAGTGTTGTAGCAAAATGATACCCACAAACCACATTTTACTCCGAAACCCAGCCATGATACCCAAACACAGAGGCCTCTGATTATTTTCTTATTATCAGATTTTATTTGATCACGTGTCAGCAACAGAGAAGCATCCAAAAATGTCTTCTATATCTGACTGACTATACACAAAACACAGCTTTTTATGATAATACATACAGAAAAATGGCATAGTCCATTATCACCCCTCCAGAACAAAATGACACAGTCCAACAACACCCATCTCTACACCAATAAAATAATATTTATATAAGGTGATCCAATAAAAATGGCACATGTGGTTAGCATGCATCAAGCATGCCTGGTACGTCACATTATCTGCGTACAACACCCCCAAGTTGCAATCTCTGCGCGTAGGTCAAGTGTTGGTCTTGGCTTTGGACTTGTGTACTGCTAAAGCACATTTTGTTTAGACTAAAGAATTGTTTACAGTTATAGAATAAAAACAATGAATTAAGTAAAAAGTATAATTAACTGTTTCATACCTCACTGACTGCAATGGAGAAATACTGGTTCCGAGCTTACATCTAGCAAAATATCACAAGTGCTACAAAAGTGATAAATGCTATATATATATATACACTAAATAATGTATGAATATTTGTATTTCTCCACAACAAGAGACAGCCAAGAGATCACTGTGTGAAAGAGACAGCCAAGAGATCACTGTGTGATAGAGACCGCCAAGAGATCACTGTGTGAGAAAGACTGAAAAGAGATCACTGTGTGAGAGAGATAGCCACTAAATCACCATGTGAGAGAGACCACCAAGAGATCATTGTGTAAAAGAGACTGTCATGCGATCACTGTGTAAGAAAGACCGCCAAGAGATCACTGTGTAAGAGAGACCACCATGAGATCACTGTGTGTGAGAGACAGCCACTAAATCACCATGTGAGAGAGACCAACAAGAGATAATTGTGTTTAAGAGACTGCCATGAGATCACTGTGGGAGAGAGACCACCAAGAGATCACTGTGTAAGAGAGACCACCATGAGATCACTGTGTGAGAGAGACAGTCACTAGATCACTGTGTCGTTGAGACAGCCTTTTGATCACTGTGTGTGAGAACCCTTCGACTTAGTACCTGGTGGCAAAACCCTTGTTGGCAATCACAGAGGTCAGACGTTTCTTGTAGTTGGCCACCAGGTTTGCACACATCTCAGGAGGGATTTTGTCCCACTCCTCTTTGCAGATCCTCTCCAAGTCATTAGGTTTCGAGGCTGATGTTTGGCAACTCGAACCTTTAGCTCCCTCCACAGATTAAGGTGTGAAGACTGGCTATGCCACTCCTGGACCTTAATGTGCTTCTCCTTGAGCCACTCCTTTGTTGCCTTGGCTGTGTGTTTTGGGTCATTGTCATGCTGGAATACCCATCCACGACCCATTTTCAATGCCCTGGCTGAGGGAAGGAGGCTCTTACCCAAGATTTGACGGTACGTGGACTGATCATTTCTTTGTCAGTGGACAAACTTTCAAAATCATCTGGGGATCAAATACTCCCCCCCCCCCCACACTGTATATGTACAGACACATGCCAGCCCATTCCAACTCAAACTATCCTATCCCAACTAAACCTACGACATCCTATAATATCCCATAATATTCAGTCACCCCAACACAACCCAGCCCAATCCTATACCATCTTAAGCTAACAAATCCTATACTATCTCAAGCTAAACAATCCTATACCTCTCAAGCTAACCCATCCTATACCACCCATCCTATCCATCTCAAACTAACCCATCCTATACCTGTCAAGCTAACCCATCCTATACCAATTCAAACTAACCCATCCTATACCTCTCAAGCTAACCCATCCTATACCACGCATCTTATACCATCTCAAACTAACCTATCCTATACATCTCAAGCTAACCCATACTTTACCTTCTCAAGCTAACCCATCCTATACCATGTCAAGCTAACCCATCCTATACCTCTCAAGCTAACCCATCCTATACCATCCATCCTATACCATCTCAAACTAACCCATTCTATGCCTCTCAATCTAACCCATCCTATACCACCCATCCTATACCATCTCAAACTTGCCCATCCTATTCCTCTCAAGCTAACCCATCCTATACCATCTCAAGCTAACACATCCTATACCATCTCAAGCTAACCCATCCTATACCATCTCAAACTAACTCATCCTATACCTTTCAAGCTAACCCATCCTATATCATTTCAAGCTAACCTATCCTATACCATCTCAAGCTAACCAACCCTATACCTCTCAAGCTAACCCATCCTATACATCTCAAACTAACCCATCCTATACCATGTCAAGCTAACCAATCCTATACCTCTCAAGCTTAACCCATCCTATACCATCTGAATCTAACCCATCCTACACCTCTCAAGCTAACCCATCATATACCTCTCAAGCTAACCCATCCTATACATCTCAAACTAACCCATCCTATACCATGTCAAGCTAACCAATCCTATACCTCTCAAGCTTAACCCATCCTATACCATCTGAATCTAACCCATCCTACACCTCTCAAGCTAACCCATCATATACCTCTCAAACTAACCCATCCTATACCATCTCAAACTAACCCATCCTATACTTCTCAATCTAACCCATCCTATACCATCTCAAACTAACCCATCCTATACCATCTCAAGCTAACCCATCCTATACCATCTCAAACTAACCCATCCAATACCTTTCAAGCTAACCCATCCTATGCCACCCATCCTATACCATCTCAAGCTAACCCACCTTATACCTCTCAAGCTAACCCATCCTATACCATGTCAAGCTAACCAATCCTATACCATCTCAAACTAACCCATCCTATACCTCTCAAGCTAACCCATCCTATACCATGTCAAGCTAACCAATCCTATACCACTCAAGCTTACCCATCCTATACCATCTTAAACTAACCCATCCTATACCATGTCAAGCTAACCAATCCTATACCTCTCAAGCTTAACCCATCCTATACCTCTCAAGCTAACCCATCCTATACCATGTCAAGCTAACCAATCCTATACCACTCAAGCTAACCCATCCTATACTATCTCAAACTAACCCATCTTATACCTCTCAAGCTAACCCATCCTATACCATCTCAAACTAACCCATCCTATACCATCTCAAGCTAACCCATCCTATACCATCTCAAACTAACCCATCCAATACCTTTCAAGCTAACCCATCCTATACCACCCATCCTATACCATCTCAAGCTAACCCACCCTATACCTCTCAAGCTAACCCATCCTATACCATGTCAAGCTAACCAATCCTATACCTCTCAAGCTTAACCCATCCTATACCTCTCAAGCTAACCCATCCTATACCATGTCAAGCTAACCAATCCTATACCTCTCAAGCTAACCCATCCTATACCACCCATCCTATACCATTCCAAGCTAACCCATCCTATACCATCTCAAGCTAACCCACCCTATACCTCTCAAGCTAACCCATCCTATACCATGTCAAGCTAACCAATCCTATACCACTCAAGCTAACCCATCCTATACCATCTTAAACTAACCCATCCTTTACCATCTCAAGCTAACCCACCCTATACCTCTCAAGCTAACCCATCCTATACCATGTCAAGCTAACCAATCCTATACCTCTCAAGCTAACCCATCCTATACCATCTTAAACTAACCCATCCTTTACCATCTTAAGCTAACCCATTCTATACCATCTCAAACTAACACATCCTATACCTCTCAAGCTAACCCATCCTTTACCACCCATCCTATACCATCTCAAGCTAACCCATCCTATACCATCTCAAACTTACCCATCCTATACCTCTCAAGCTAACCCATCCTATACCACCCATCCTATACTATCTCAAGCTAAAAGATACTATACTATCTCTAGCTTTAGCCTTTAGGCTTCAATCATGGTGTTAATGCTGAGCTGCTGCTTATTATTACGCTTTATTTATATATCGCCAGCATTTTCCATAGCGCTATTTACAATGTAGAATAAAATACAGTGGATAAAATTATCAAATTATAGATTAAGTATAATGTTTTGACCACCGTCTATAAATATAATACTTGTGGGAAAAATCCTTATTAGGTTTCAGCTGAATTATAATACGAATTAAGCGTGACGCAGAGTGCTGGTAATTATATATATAAATGTCACAGGTAATATATAGAGAAGGTGAAATATAATGTAAAGCAGCACTCTCACACTAATACACTATTGCCAATATGTCTGCAGACTATCGCAGATCCACCACAAAAGAAAAAAAATCTTCTTAAATTAAAATAGAACTTTTATTAAATTGATAAAAAAACTCAAAGAAGTTATAAATAAAGAAATTGGAGGTTAAAAGGTCAACAAAACCATAAAAGCAGTGGAAGCCGTGAGAGAAACACTCATCAGGAGTTTGGTCAAGCGGCCAAGTAACCTGTCACGGTGTTGTACAACTGGGAACCGTTGACCAAGTGAGCCAAACAAACCAGTTGGCCATCTTTTCACCATACCGTATAGAAGTGGAGATTGCCACATCTAACATAAAAAGTCAAGTATTTATAGAGAAGGAGTTCTAGGGAGACTCTCTAAGGAGACATAAAAAAAAAGAGGCCAGAATGACCCACAGAATTGGGTGGGGACTACGAGTATACAGTTAGCCCAACACAGCAGTTATACTGAGGGGTCCAGAGAGAGCAGAGAGTTGCCACAGTGACCAGAACCTCACGGAGAAGGAGCTTGAAAAAGAAGCTGACTATAGAGGTGTTACATAGTCCTATGGTAACATAATACATACCCCAACAAAACCCAGTCCATCTAAATCCATGGAATCGATCCATCTCAACCAATCTTAATCCATCCAAACCCAGTTCAACTTTGCCCCTATTTGACTCCATACATTCCAACTCACTCCACCAATCTAAACCATTCCCATGACAAGTTATCCCCATCACATCCCATCTCACACCATCCTAACCCACCCATCTCAACCCGTCGCAATCCATGTAAACCCAGCTTATCCTATCCCATATAAAAAAACATCTCATCCCATATATCCAAACAATTCTTATCACATGCTACACCCATCAAATTATATTCCATCTCATTACTTCACATACAAATGTATCTAAACTCAACCCATCCAAACTAATCTTTTGCCAATCCATCTCATCTCAGCCAATCTCAATCCATCCAAATCAAGCCAAAACGATCCCTTTTCAACCACCATCTCTACCCATACCAATCCCATCTCAACTGACTCTATCTCATCTGATCCCTCCTATCATCTCATCCACCCCAATTCTCACTGGATGGTCTTTTGACCCGTGCATACCTCCAAAATGTTGGATTCCCCAGTAGTTGGGAACTTTGACCCCTCTTGTCCCATGTGTTTTAGTGACCAAATATTATGTACACTCTGGTCCAATGTAAAACTTGCCCCTATTTCACTTCATACATTCCAACTCACTCCACCAATCTAAACCATTCCCATGACAAGTTATCCCCATCACATAACATCTAAAAAAAAAAACTAACCCACCCATCTCAACCAGTCGCAATCCATGTAAACCCAGCTTATCCTATCCCATATAAAGAAACATCTCATCCCATATATCCAAACAATTCTTATCCCATGCTACCCCCATCAAATAATATTCCATCTCATTACTTCACATACAAATGTATCTAAACTCAACCCAACCAAACCAATCTTTTGCCAATCCATCTCATCGCAGCCAATCTCAATCCATCCAAATCAAGCCAAAACTATCCCTTTTCAACCAAGACCCATCTCATCCCATATCAACTTATCCCACACCATCTCTACCCATACCAATCCCATCTCAACTGACTCTATCTCATCTGATCCCTCCTATCATCTCACTGGATGGACTTCTGACCCGTGCATACCTCTAAAATGTTGGAATCCCCAGATGCTGTGAACCTTGACCCCTATTGTCCCATGTGTTTTAGTGATATTATGTACACTCTGGTCCAATGTAAAACTAGTCAACGCAAAAACAAACAAACAAATAAATAAATAAACAAACAGAAATACATAGTCAAAAATATCAGAAGGTGCCACATCTGGCTCAGCCTCCTCGCCGTCTCATCATGGGTGACCCTCCCTGGACATGGGGTGAGATTTCCTCAGTGTTTTGTGCTCTAGTTTTTGGCCAAGTGTTGTGATTAACCCTTTCATCACCCGCACATCACATGCTCACCAGTAGTGACTGCAAGACAGGTCCCCTGATGGCGGGGGCTGACGTCTGGAGCCAGTGTCTCGTGCTGCTCGTGCATTGAAGCCCCTTCTCTGAGCTGGTTACCTGCGCACAGAGACATTAAAGGGGACCGTGGGGGGCTATAGACTCAATTGAATTCAGTTCTTAGATAGTGAGGGGAGTTTTATTTAGTGTGAAATGTCTGTTTTGGGAAACACAACACAGAAACACGGAATAAAGGAACACATACCCTACTTCTAGACACCCTATATACCCTTATACCCTTACACGAAACAAACATGTCGATGGCACTTTGGTCTTACATGGGACTGACCCTTTAATTCATTAAGTCACGGTCATTCGGTCAGTTTGCGTATACATGGGACTTGGCTTTTATCCCATTATGTACTGGTCATTAGGTCACTTTGCCCCTACATGAGACTGGTCCTTTAACCCATCATGTCCCTGTCATTAGGTCACTTTGCTCCTACATGGGACTGACCCTTTAACCCATTAGACACATCCCAGTCATTAGGTCACTTTGCTCCTACATGGGATTGACCCTTTAACCCATTACACACATCCCGGTCATTAGGTCACTTTGCTCCTACATGGGACTGACCCTTTAACCTATTAGACACATCCCAGTCATTAGGTCACTTTGCTCCTACATGGGATTGACCCTTTAACCCATTACACACATCCCGGTCATTAGGTCACTTTGCTCCTACATGGGACTGACCCTTTAACCCATTAGACACATCCCGGTCATTAGGACACTTTGCTCCTACATGGGACTGACCCTTTAACACACTGTGTCCTGGTCATTATGTCACTTTGTCCTACATGGGACTGGCCTATTGACCCATTATGTCTCTGCCATTAGGTCACTTTAACCCATTAAACACGTCCCGGTCATTAGGCCACTTGGTCCTACATGGGACTGACACTTTAACCCATTAAACATGTCCGTGTTATAAGGTCACTTTGCTCCTGGGGGGGATTACATCATCTCTTGAAGTGGTTGAGGACCACGGGTCAGATGACCCTGGGGTCCACACCTCAGTTCTAAGACTCCCTGGTACTACCAGCTCCTCCACCTGAGTGAAGTTTCTTGGATAAAGTTTAGAATTGCTAAGAACATCATGGCGGGGGAGGGCGGGGGAGGGCAGAGGGGGTGGTCAGGGGGGCTAATGATGACGACTAAATTATTCCCCAATTGATTATTCTGCATTTGGCTAATTGTGAGATCAGGAGGTGAGAGAGGAGATGCCCGGAGGGCGAGAGAAGCGACACCAACACTCAGCACCCGCCCATAGAGAACGGGGCTCGTGGGTCACATGACTATAGTGGGGGGGGGATATATGGAGTGCTGGAAGAGCTTATAGAGAGGTGTTATAAGGAGCAGAAGGGAGACATTTAGACAAATAGAGGTTATAGAAAGGGGTTACCTGTACCAATAGGGGAGGGGAGGGTAAGACGTATAGGGCAATGGGGAGTTGGGGTAAGAAAGGAAATTTTTGGGGTAATAAAGTTATAGGCGGATGTTATAAGGAGCAATACACCATATATATGGAGCAATAAGGGAGTTTGTAGGGTGACATTATATGGAGCAATAGAGGAAATTATAGAAATGAGTTTTATGGAGCAATAGGGGAAGTTATAGGCAGAAGTTATAGTGGGCAATGGGGGAGTTATATGGAGAAGTTATAGATATAGGGTATAAAGAGCAGTGATTATAGGCAGGTCGGACTTCAAATGTATTTAGAGAGCTTATATAGGGTACTAGGAGAGGTTATATGTTATATAGGGTACTAGGAGGGGTTATATGTTATATAGGGTACTAGGAGGGGTTATATGTCTCTGCTCCATGGCTCCCATAAGAAACAAAACAGTGAATTTAACTTGTAAATCATCACCAAGATATCACATCACACAAGAAAATCCTAGAAATGTCCTAGTGCCCGTCTTAGACCTATTTTGTCTCCCCTGACAATATCTCACTGAAGATTACTCAGAAGACTCTCCCGGTGCCCACAATTCTAAGAAAGCCCCCGGGTTCCTTCAGCCAAGCCTCATCTCTGAGAAGCCTGGATGTCTCTGAAGGAGATAACACCTTCATTTTGTCAGAACAGAGGCTTGATTGCTCAAGTCGGACACAATTAAGGGGTTAATAATGCTACCCCCAAGATTCCTCTTTATAGCTGCTACCCGCTATGAACCAGGGACCCCCCGAGATTCCCCTTTAAAATCTGCGAGTCCATAGGAGCCATAGGACCCCCCCCCCCATCTAAAGCTTTACCATAGGGGTCCCTATGGACCACAATAGTACCTAACATTAAC
>CM050174.1:79480618-79493118 GCA_027410445.1 Discoglossus pictus
AGGGAAGAGAGTGTGAGAAAGAGACAGAGAGGGGGAGGGATAGAGGGGGAGGGTGAGAGAGGGAAAGGAGAGAGTGAGGGAGGAGACAGAGAGAGGGAAGAGATGGTGGGGGAGAGAGAGGGGGAGAGGGGGGAGGGAGAGAGGTGGAGAGAAAGAGAGAGGGGGGAAGGAGAGAGGGGAGGGAGAGAATGGGAGAGATAGGGGGAGGGAGAGAGAGAGGGAGATTTTATATGTAACAATAGGAGGAGGTAGAAGGAGAGGTTATATGGAGCAATAAAAGGAGTTATAGGGAGAGGTTATATGGAGCAATAAAAGGAGTTATAGGGAGAGGTTATATGGAGCAATGGGAGGAGTTATAGGGAGAGGTCATATGGAGTAATAGGAGGAGTTATAGAGAGAGGTTATATGGAGCAATAGGAGGAGATATAGGAAGAGGTTATATGGAGCAAAAGGAGGGGTTATAAGGAGAGGTTATATGAAGTAATAGGATATATAGGGAGTGGTTATATAGAGCAATAGGAGGAGTTATAGGGAGACGTTATATGAAGTAATAGGATATAAAGGGAGTGGTTATATGAAGCAATATGAGGAGTTATAAGGAGAGGTTATATGGAGCAATAGGAGGCGTTATAGAGAGAGGTTATATGGAGCAATGGGAGGAGTTATATAGAGAGATTGATTATATGGAGCAATAGGAGAAGTTATAAGGAGAGGTTATATGGAGCAATATGGGGAGTTATAGGGAGATATTTTATGGAGCAATAGGAGGAGTTATAGGGAGAGGTTATATGAAGCAATGGGAGGAGTTATAGGGAGAGGTTATATGGAGCAATGGAAGGGGTTATAGGGAGAGGTTATATGGAGTAATAGGAGGAGGTATAGGGAGAGGTTATATGGAGTAATAGAAGGAGGTATAGGGAGAAGTTATATGAAGCAATAGGAGGAGGTATAGGGAGGGGTTATGTGGAGCAATGGGAGGAGTTATAGAGAGAGGTTATATGGCGCAATTGGGGGAGTTATAGGGAGATATTTTATGGAGCAATAGGAGGAGATATAGGGAGAGGTTATATGAAGCAATGGGAGGAGTTATAGGGAGAGGTTATATGGAGCAATGGAAGGGGTTATAGGGAGAGGTTATATGGAGTAATAGGAGGAGGTATAGGGAGAGGTTATATGGAGTAATAGAAGGAGGTATAGGGAGAAGTTTTATGAAGCAATAGGAGGAGGTATAGGGAGGGGTTATGTGGAGCAATGGGAGGAGTTATAGAGAGAGGTTATATGGCGCAATTGGGGGAGTTATAGGGAGATATTTTATGGAGCAATAGGAGGAGATATATGGAGAGGTTATATGGAATATTAGGAGGAGTTATAGGAAGAGGTTATATGGAGTAATAAGATGAGTTATAGGGAGAGGTTACATGGAGCAATAGGAGGAGATATAGGGAGAGCTTATACAGAGCAATACGAGCAGTTATAGGGTGAGGTTATATGGAGTAATAAGGAGAATTATAGGGAGAGCTAATATGGAGCAATAGGAGGAGTTATAGGTAGAGGTTATATGGAGTAATAAGAGGTTTAATAGAGAGAGGTTATATGGAGTAATAGGATGAGGTATTGGGAGGGGTTATATGGAGTAATAAGAGGAGTTATATAGAGAGGTTATTAGGAGCAGTAGGAGGTGTTATAGGAAGAGGTTATATGGAACAATAGGGGGAGTTAAAGGGAGATATGTTATGGAGCAATAGGAGGAGATATAGGGAGAGGTTATATGGAGTTAAAAGAGGAGGTATAGGGAGAGGTTTTATGGAGCAATGGAAGGGGTTATAGGGAGAGGTTATATGGAGTAATAGGAGGAGGTATAGGGAGAGGTTATATGGAGTAATAGTAGGAGGTATAGGGAGCAGTTATATGAAGCGGTAGGAGGAGGTATAGGGAGGAGTTATGTGGAGCAATGGGAGGAGTTATAGAGAGAGGTTATATGGCACAATTGGGGGAATTATAGGGAGATATTTTATGGAGCAATAGGAGGAGATATAGGGAGAGGTTATATGGAATATTAGGAGGAGTTATAGGGAGAGGTTATATGGAGTAATAAGATGAGGTATAGGTAGAGGTTTTATGAAGCAATAGGAGGAGGTATAGGGAGGGGTTATGTGGAGCAATGGGAGGAGTTATAGAGAGAGGTTTATGGAGCAATTGGGGTAGTTATAGGGAGATGTTTTATGTAGCAATAGGAGGAGATATAGGGAGAGGTTATATGGAGCAATAGGAGGAGATATAGGGAGAGGTTATATGGAGTAATAGGAGGAGGTATAGGGAGAGGTTTTATGGAGCAATAGGAGGAGATATAGGGAGAGGTTATATGGAGTAATAGGAGGAGTTATAGGGAGAGGTTATATGGAGTAATAGTATGAGTTATATGTATAAATATCAGGTACCACAGTAACAATCTTCTTCTGACACCTCTATATATTATTACAGTAATTCTTCTTCTGATATTAATGGGATTGAGACGCCATCTGCTGTGGGATAATCAGATAAGAAAACCCTGGCCCCAACACGCCGAGCGTATGACAGCTAGGAGGGGGTTAATATTTACACCATCTGTCCCATATATGAAGAACTACACTTATATATATATATACATTACACAGAAGAAAGGGTTAATGTATCAGATGCCTTTTATTTATTACATATTAGATATTACTTTCAGTATATGCGCCTTCTATCTTTTTTATCTAGATTGTGAAGTGGGAGAGGGCCTTGTGGGAAAAAACAATATATAATACATGTGGGTGAAAGATGACATGCTCCTAAATCAGTTAGCTATATCTATACTCATCCTCAGATCACTCAGCTAACTGATATAGTTTAAATTACCATAACTCCTCCTACTTGACTAACCAATTAAAAAACGGATGTAAGGTTTATTTATTTTTTGTTCCTTATTATAAATATAGTGACCGTTTATATTTAGGCTCAGAAGACATATTATAATAGCTTCCCACTGGAGTCACTGGAATAATTTTCCCGAGAGTGCAGCTTAGTGAATCTAGCCCAGTATATTTCAATGTGCTAGTGTTCCATTAGTGGTGTGTTTATGGACTGATATACTGAGGGTGATGGGCAGTCCGTGATACACTACAATAATACAGCAGCAAGCAGACGTGTAATGCAGCAGATAGCGCAGCACGGTAATTATATATATATATATATATATACTGTATATATATACATATATATATATATATACACAGAGAAAGAGAGCATACAGAGAGAGCACACAGAGAGAGAGGGCAGAGAAAATGTACAAAGAGAGAGAGAGGGGGCACAGAGAGAGAGAGAGAGAGAGAGAGACATTTTGTATGTACTAAGTCCTTTGACATAGCTGGAACTATGGTGAAACGGCTGTCAGGCCCTTTCGTTTGGCAAATGTTGCCCTTATAGATGATAATTTATTTATTTATTATTCTTTTAAAAAACAAGATATTTTGGAGGCAGTTTGGTGTTCAAAAAAACTTTTTTTTTGAGAAAAAAATAGCCATACAGGATATAAGAGAAAAATTCTATTTATGAAGAGAGAAAGGGGTTTTATTAAGATTTAAGAAGGATGAAAAATTATAATAAGATATCCCAATAGCCAATCAATCCTTTCTGTGGATTTACATATATGTTGGTTTTAATCAGAAATATTCAGGACCTCATTCAATTGCGATTTGGCCAATTGAATAGGGCTCTAAATAAGCACATAGCATATTTTTTTTAAAGAAGTTTTTAGTTAGTAAAAACCTTGCTTTTGTATAGAAGTTCACTAACTAAAAATATCTTTAAAAAAAATATGCCATGTGCTTATTTAGAGCCATATTGAATTGGCCAAATCGCAATTGAATGAGACCCTTACTAACTAAAAACTTCTTTAAAAAATATATGTTATGTGCTTATTTAGAGGCCTATTCAATTGGCCAAATTGCAATTGAATGAGGGCCTTTGTGTTTAATTTCCCGCATATATATAAAAAATATAAAATTCCTTCCTGGCCCAAGATACTGGCGATCTGATTCATCAATGGATCAATACTCCCTCTCTATTTATCCAGGATAGCCCTTAATGCCCTTTTTATTTAAAAATATATCCAATTCCTTTTTAAAGTTATCTATTGAATCCGCTGTCACCACCTCCTTTTGTAGAGAATTCCACAGATTAACCACCCTTACTGTGAAGAACCCTTTTTCTTTTTTAAGGTGGAATCTTTTTACTTCCAATCTCAAGGGATGTCCTCTTGTCAGATGAAACCCTCTTGGCACAAAAAGTTCCCTTGACAAATCTTTGTACTGACCCTGGATGTATTTGTATAAGGTAATCATATCTCCTTTTAGACGCCTTTTTTCTAGAGTAAATAAGTGTAATTTGGTTAGTCTTTCTTCATAACTTAGCCCCTCCATTCCCCTTATTAGTTTTGTTGCCCTTCTCTGTACCTTTTCCAGCTCTAAAATGTCCTTTTTATGAAGTGGTGCCCAAAATTGTACCCCATATTCCAAATGAGGGCGTACTATGGATTTGTATAGTAGCAGAATTATATTTGCTTCCCTGGCTTCTTTGCCCTTCTTAATACATGCTAATATTTTACTTTCCTTTGCAGCTGCTGTTTGGCATTGAGCACTGTTACCTAGGTGGTTGTCCACAAGCACTCCCAAATCCCTTTCAGTATCTGATACCCCTCGATTTGCTCCATTAAGATTATAAATTGCACGGCTATTTTTCCTTCCCAGATGCATAACTTTACATTTATTCGTATTAAATCTCTTCTGCCATTTAGATGCCCATTCCTCTAATTTATGCAAATCCCTTTGGAGGGAAAGTACATCATTATCTGATTTAATTACCTTGCACAACTTTGTGTCATCAGCAAAAATGGAGACACCACACTTCAATCCCACTTCCAAGTCATTAATAAATATGTTAAAAAGGAAATGACCTAATACTGAACTCTGAGGCACCCCACTTACCACATTAGTCCAATCGGAGTATGTTCCATTTACCACAACCCTTTGCTTCCTGTCTTTTAGCCAGCTCTCAATGCATAAGCAAATATTTATGGCAATTCCTGAATCCCTCAGTTTGCTCAATAGTCTCCCATGTGGCACTGTATCAAAAGCCTTTGCAAAATCCAAATAAACTACATCCACTGAGTTGCCTTGATCCAGGTTCCTACTAACCTCCTCATAGAAATTAATTTGATTTGTTTGACATGACCAATCCCTCATAAATCCATGTTGGCTCCTACTTATAATCTGATTTGATAGACATTCCTGTATATTATCCCCTATTAACCCTTCTAAAAGCTTCCCCACTACAGAAGTGAGGCTCACTGGTCTATAATTCCCCGGATTTGCTCTTGTTCCCTTCTTAAATATAGGTATCTCCTCTGCTTTTCTCCAGTCATCTGGTAGTGACCCAGTGTTGACTGAGTCTTGAAAAATTAAATATAATGGTTTGGCTATTACATAACCCAGTTCCCTTAGTACCCTTGGATGTATTCCATCAGGACCCAGGGCTTTATTAACAGCTCTTTTGGATTTCTTCCTGCGTTAACCAGTTATTTGGTGAAGGTAGTGTAGCCCCATTATGTTGCAGAGTCCCAACCACTGGTACCTCCCTTGTGTATACCAAAGAAAAGAACCTATTTAGCGCATCTGCTTTTTCCTGGTCACTAGTTTTCAGATGGCCTGTGTCACATTGTAATGTTCCTATAGCTTTCTTCCCTGCCTTCCTCCCATTAACATATTTAAAAAATATTTTAGGGAATGTCTTACTCTCATTTGCAACTAATTTTTTATTTTCCATGTTAGCCAGTCTAATCGCGCTTTTGCTGCCTTGGTGATTTCCTTGTATTCCCGTAAAGCAGTCTCTGTCCCCTCTTGTTTATATAATTTAAATGCCTTCTTTTTACTCCTCATCTTCATCTTTAAATCATTATTAAGCCACATTGGATGGGATTTACCCCTTTTACTTTTATTCCCACACGGTATATGCAGAAGTGTATGTATATTTAGTAAAGATTTGAACATTGTCCATTTATGGTCAGTATTTTTACCTATCAGTTCTCTGTCCCAGTCTATACTTTGTATTGATGCCCTTAGACCATTAACATCTGCCCTTTCAAAATTAAGAGTTTTTGTTGGCCCCCATAAAGTTATGTTTTCTTACTTCAATCTCAAATGAGACTGTGTTGTGATCACTGTTTCCCAAAGGTTGCCATATTCCAACATTTGATACTATATCAATATTATTTGTGATGACTAAATCCAAGATGGCCTAATTTCTAATAGGCTCTTGTACAACCTGGGCCAGATAATAATCTCTGAGTGTACTCAAGAACCTGCTCCCCTTAGCTGAGCTGCTGGTCTCATTTATCCAGTTTATTTCAGGGTAATTCAAATCTCCCATTATTAGAACTTGCCCATGCTTAGCTGCATTTTCAATCTGTAACAATAATTGTATTTCCTCACTTTCAGCTATATTTGTTTTTTTTAGCATACTCCTACTAATATTCTTTTAGAATTTGCTGCTCCGCTATTTAACTCTACCCACAAACATTCAACTTTATCACTAGTTACACCATAAATATCTTCTCTGACTATAGGCTTAAATTCAGACTTAACATACAGACAAATCCCTCCTCCTCTTTTACCATTGCCTCTATCTTTCCTAAATAGGTTACAACCACCCAGATTAACAGTCCAGTCATGAGATTCACCCACCATGTTTAAGTAATGCCTATTAAATCCCATTTCTCATGAACTGCTAATAATTCTCCCTTTGTTCCTGGCAAGCTTCTGGCATTAGCGACCATACATCTTATGTTATGTTATGAGTCTGTAGTTCTGAAGTGCCTGCCACTGTACCTGAGTTACTTAACAATACCTCCCTATTGGCTATACTAACCCTTCCCCATCTCCCCCCTCATGACTATTTAATGAATTCCTTACCCCCTCTACACTTTCTACCCCATTACTTCTATCTCATACTTCCCCCACCTACTAGTTTAAAAACTCCCGCAGCCATTCTACCATCCTATCCCCTAGCACACCAGCTTCCTCTTCATTAAGGTGCAATCTATCCCTGCTATAGAGATTGTACCCAAGGGAGAAGTCAGCCCAGTGCTCTAAAAACCCAAACACCTCCTTAGTGCACCACATCTTTAGCCACACATTAACCTCCCTAAGCTCCTTCTGTCTCCCTGGGCTAGCACGTGGCACTGGTAGTATCTCAGAAAATACTACCTTGGAGGTCTTTGCTTTTAGCTTATTACCTAGTTCTATAAAATCATTCTTTAGGACACTCCATCTTTCACTAACTTTGTCATTGGTACCAATATGTACCAAGACCGCAGGTTCATTTCCAGCCCCTCCCAATGTTCAATTTTAAACTTAATTTTTTCCAAAAAATTTAATAATATAAAATATTTTCCTGTCTTCATTGAAACTACAGTATATGTAAAATATTATATTACCTAATTTACTATATAAGTATTATGTGGGATATTCTAATATAATATTAAATATTAAGTTAATTTATTACATTATCCAATTTATTATATTTTTATTATATAATTAAGTGAAAAACAAGATGTTATCTTTGTTAATCTTTTCTAATTTAATTATCATTTTTTCTATCATTTATTTGTATTAATATTTAATATAAAAGCACCAACATTTTAAGCAGCATTATACACAATGACTAAATACATTATATACAGTAAGTACAGTACAATAATACATGTTGATACAAAAGAAGTATTGGCTCCTGCTCCCAAGACCATTTTTTTTTATTTTATTGCATTTTAATACTCTTCACATTTTTCATTTTCTGCACTTTAATTGTTTAATAATAATAATAATAATAATAATAACAACAACAATGTATTAATTAAGAAAATAATTGATAAAATTAAATGCAAAAAAAAAAATGTTTATTTAAATATTTAACTTTTTTGAGTCATGTTTGAGATAGAAAATTGTATATTTTAGTGTTTTGTTTCCTATCTGCTTTTGCTCGACTGATATTTAATGTGTTAAGTGGGGCTGATGTGAACATGGACAGAACACAGTAATTCACCTCGATTCTTCTTATCTTGTTTAAACAAGTGCTAGGGACTGATCGATGCTTCGGAAAGTTCCGGAACAAGCATAACACAGATTAAATTGATTGGCTCAGATGTTCATTCGCATTAACGGTTTTCTGCACAGATTCCTTATCTTATCTGAGTTGCAGAAATATGTATGTAAGTGCTAATTCACTGTGCCCCGGGTGAGGTGGGGGCCACACATTACTATTAGTGGGATGTTCTCTCACCTGGAATAAAATAAAGGGACGAGACACCTGAATTTGATGCATTAATTGCAACAACAAAAAATTACATTTTATAACATTCAACTGATAAAATTATTGTCAGTTACTGTAGTTTTAAATTTTCTATAAATATAGATATATATATTTATGTATAAATAAATATAAATATATATATATATATATATATATATATATATATATATACACATGTATATATATATATATATATATATATATATATATATATATATATATATATATATATACATGTACATATATACATGTTTATATTTATCATATTTGTGTCACTTTAGGTCTTCTGGTTCAAATGCATTTATTACCTTACAGATTTTTTGTTGTTAAATCATTTTCTTTCCAAAAATGTTATTCCCCTCTGCTATTTAAAAAAAATATTTAAATAGCTCTGAATATTTTTTTTCTAACTTTATTATTGTTTATTTTAAAATCCCATTAACTACAACATATATCTAGAGCTTTCCTTATTTATTTGTTTTTTAAAATAATTAGAAAAATATTTTTGCTACATTTTGGTATCTATCTGCAATTTTAAAAATGATTCTAGTAGTGATATAATGATATTTTATATTTAAATTAGAATTTTGCATATTTTATATTAATGCCTAGAGTATTGTTAATCTACAATTTATTTTTAATATTCCCATCTTAACTAAAATTGACTTTGATAACTTATTTATGTTATACATTTGTATTATTTAATATATTAAAAGATAAATAAATGCTTTGTGTATTATTATTAATATTTGTTGTTTATTATTAATATTAGCACCGTAATTATTTTTTTTATACATGTTTTATGCTATTTTCATAGGGCCTCATTCTATTATCGGCCATAGGAGATGCAGGGCCGCAAGGACCGGCCACAGGCTATTTGCCTATTCTATTCCCTTCCGGCCGGGGGCTCTGGCAGGCTTGCGGCCGGCGCCTTGTTATCCCTTGCGGCCGCACTCGCCGGAGGAAAGCCTTTGATCTTAAACGGCCGCAAGAGTTTCGGCCGCAAGCAAATCCTGGTTGCTATTCAATTGCTCCGGGAACCCTCTCTGCAAGGCTAAAACCAAGCCGCAGCTTACTTGCAGCAAAAAGGTCCCGCAGGCACACAATTAAGCACATTATAAAGCCGAAATAAAGCCATCCTGCACTCTGAGGAGACTATAAAGTGATTGGGGGTGTTAGCATTCATAGCACAACATTCCCCTACACTCAAATCCGTAAATAATTTTTATTTTAATTTATGTCAAATATCCGTGGAAAAAGTCCAGAGGGCTTGGAGCACCTCAGACCAGCCCACGCTGCGGCCGGAAAATAAACAGTTAATGAAATATCGGATTTGGGCTGATGTGCAAGCTTGAGAGGGGGTTGCTATTAATCCTCATGTCCCCCATTATGATCCCTAGCATTTACAGAGCTTTACAGTGCCGTCTTGAATTTATATTTGCTTTTAAAGTTTTCAGACCTAGCGGCCGGTTGCAAGACATGGGGCTGGCCGTAAGGGGAAATCCTTGCGGCGTCGTCTATTTGAATTGCAAGGTAATGGGAGCCCCGCAAGGAATCGCAGCTTTGCGGCCGTTTTACGTCCGATAATAGAATGAGGGCCATAGTATTTATTCGTGTTTTTTTATTGTTTTATTTATTTATTTAATATTGAACTCATTTATTTGTTATTGATAAAATGTTAATTATTGAATTTTTTATTTATTATTTATATCATTTTTAATTTATTAATTATTTACATTATTTATTTATTATTGATATATTTTTTATTTATTTATATTTATTATTAAACATGTTTATTATTTATATCATTTTATTCATTTATTATTGAACGTATTTATTTATTATTGAACTTATTTATTTATTAGTCAAATAATATTCTTTATTTATTACTGAACTTATTTATTTATTATTGATACAATGTTTTATTTATATATTATTGAACTTATTTATTTATTTATTATTGAATTTTTATATACTTTGTATTTATTTATTATATCATTTATTATTGATGTATTGTATTTTTCATATAACATTTAACATATTTATGTATTATTGATATAAAATTCTTTATTTATTACTGAACTCTTTTATTTATTATTGATATAATTTTTATTTATTTATTATTGAATTTATTTATTTTTCATTTAATTTTTATATACTTTTTATTTATTTATTATATCATTTATTATTGATGTATTGTATTTTTCATATATCATTTAACATATTTATGTATTATTGATATAAAATTCTTTATTTATTACTGAACTCTTGTATTTATTATTGATATCATTTTTATTTATATATTATTGAGCGTGTTTATTTATTATTGATATAAGTTATTTATTACTGAACTTATTGAACATATTTATTTATTATTGAATGTATTTATCTATTTATTATTGATATACTTTTTATTTATTTATTATTTAACTTATTTATTTATTTATTAATGATAGGATTTTTATTTATTTATTTATTTATTATTGATAGATTTTGTAATTAATTATTTATTATTTAATTCATTTATTATTGATATAATTTTTTATTTATATATTATTAACTTATTTATAATTGATATTCAATAAATTGCCACTTGACCACAGGAGTATACAGGAGAGCCAGTTCATCTCCGATCATGGAATCCCCTTGACACAAGCAGAATCAGCTACAACAAACATCTGATGTTTATTGCAAACTACAATGGTCTGTTGAGTTTTTTTTCAATATTTTTTAATGTCAGTAAACCTCATATTTTTTATATTTGATTTATATATGCAAATTAATCGGATATAAAGTTAAATATATGTATTAATTGGCCTCATGGAATAACATAGGAAGGCTATATTGTGAACTTGCTATAATATATAACCTCTGTGGAGTGTCAGCAATTAGACATTAATGTGGATATTGACAGGTGGACAAACAGTAGAATGAAATGAATAAACAGATAACAAGAAATAAAATCAATTAATGTGTAAATTATTGAGTTTATGGCCCTTCCTGTGTATATTTCATTGGCTGCACTTTCAAGTACATATTAATTAAATTAATTACATTAGTATTTATTATGCATATCTAAGTTTATTGCACTGTGTAGGCACTTAGCATGTACATGATGGGAATTGGGTGAGAGGAGGGAGGTGTGGAGTGGGAAATGTTTCACTAAACCTCATGGAGGTGGAGGCAAATAGCCCTGGATGAAGCTTGATAGAGAAGATATTGGAAATGAGAGTCAGGAGGAGGGGACGGCCTAGAGTGGGAGTCAAAGGGAAGAAATACATATTGAAAGATATTGAGAGTGGGAGATGAGATGGGCAGTGATCAAGGGTGGGAGAGGGGCCAGATCATCTGTGAAAGAGAGTGTGGAGGGAGTGACCTGAAGTGGGATATGGATTAGAGGAATAAGAAGTTATAGGGTGGAGTTGAGTGTTCAAGAGTCCTTAAGAATAAGGTGGGGGTAGAGGGCAATAGAGCAGTGTGAGGTCAGGATGGAGGGTAAGAGAGAAGTGAGAGGTCTGGATGGAGAGCAATACCGCAGTGAAAGGTCAGGATGAAGGTCAGAGAGCAATGATGGTTCAAGTTGGAGGGTGAAAATTAATGAAAGGTCAAGATTGTGGCTAAGAGAGCAGTAAGGGTGTAGGATGGAGGATAAGAGAGCAGAGAGAGGTTGGGATGGAGGGCAATAGAGCAGTGTGAGGTCAGGATGGATGGTAAGAGAGATGAGATGCCTAGATGGAGGGCAATAGAGCAGTGAAAGGTCAGGGTGATGGTCGTAGAGCAGTAAGAGCTCAAGTTGGAGGGTGACAATTAATGAAAGGTCGAGATTGTGGCTAAGAGAGCAGTCAGGGTGAAGGATGAGAGATCAGTGAAAGGTAAGGGAGGAGAGCAGCGAGAGATCAAGATGGAGGGTGAGGGAGATGGGAAAGGTCAGAATGGAGGGCGAGAGAGCAGTGAGAGGTTGGGATGCAGAGTTGAGGGAAGTGAGAGTTTAAGATGGATGTTGAAGAGCAAAGAGAAGTCAGGGTAGAGGTTGGAAAGAATTAGAGGTCAGGGTAGAGGTTAAAGAGCAGTGAGGGATCAGGATGAAGGGTGGAGAGCAGTGAGAGGTTTGAGTG
>CM050174.1:79498118-79550618 GCA_027410445.1 Discoglossus pictus
GTGACATTAAATATGCGGGTGACATCAAATATGTGGGTGACATCAAGTATGGGGGTGACATTAAATATGAGGGTGACATCAAATATGTGTGTGACATCAAGTATGGGGGTGACATTAAATATGAGGGTGACGAAATATGTGTGTGACATTAAATATGGGGGTGACATCAAATATGTGGGTGACATTAAATATGGGGGTGACATCAAATATGGGGGTGACATCAAATATGTGGGTGACATTAAATATGGGGGTGACATTAAATATGGGGTGACATCAAATATGTGGGTGACATTAAATATGGGGGTGACATCAAATATGGGGGTGACATTAAATATGGGGTGACATCAAATATGTGGGTGACATCAAATATGTTGGTGACATTAAATATGGGGGTGACATAAAATATGTGGTTGACATTAAATTTGGGGGTGACATCAAATATGGGGGTGAAATTAAATATGGGGGTGACATTAAATATGGGGGTGACATCAAGTATGGGGGTGACATTAAATATGTGGGTGACATCAAATATGTGGGTGACATCAAGTATGGGGGTGACATTAAATATGGGGTGACATCAAATATGTGGGTGACATTAAATATGGGGGTGACATTAAATATGTGGGTGACATTAAATATGAGGGTGACATCAAATATGTGGGTGACATTAAATATGGGGGTAACATCAAATATGGGGGTGACATTAAATATGGGGGTGACATCAAATATGGGGGTAACATTAAATATGGGGGTGACATGAAATAGGCGAGATTTGTATAACTGATGACGTATACAAGTATATACAGATTGGCTGGTGTAGAGAAATAGGTGTTTTTCCTTTAAAAACATCCAACAATAAGATTTGAAACCTCAAATAGAGTAAGCCCCAGCAGGATGACGCTAAGTCTAAGATAGGACCCTTGTTTGGGTTGCACGGATCTATGAGTTGAAGCTCAAGTCCATAAATTGGCTGCAGCCCTGGCTAGGAGCTCTCATGCCACACAGGATCTATAGGGTTAATAAAGGTCATCACGTGCTGGAGGGCTGGGAGAGGCCATAAAGACATTGAGTGCTCTGGATATGGAGGAGATGGGACCTGGACCTGAGCCTGGTACCCAATCAAAGCCGCTTCACCTGACCAGCAAACAGTGGGATTAAGCAGATGAGCTTGTTATCTCCTAATAGGCTGATAACGAGCGGCAATTAAACACTGAGGCAGAAGCACTTAATGTAGCTGAGATGGGAGTGAGGGCAATAAATAAGGAATTGTCTATTTACTCAGCTCTTTATTGTCAGAGGTGGTAGTGGGGGGGGGGGAGGGGTCTACTATAGGACCCCCAATGTGGACCCACTAGGAGAATCTTAGGACGATATTTTATTGAGTTCAAATATTTAAATCTCAGTTTCAGAAATCTAGAACAAGTCTATGACACACAAGACCACCGGAATGGGAGGATGGGGGTCACAAAACTCATCCAATCAGAAGTAGAGTTCACATCTCTGTTGCCACAAGCGTGGCTTGAAACTGTATGCAAGGGGTGAAGAGCTGGAGAACCTATCCAGTACTATGTTATATTGACCTCCAACCCAGGTATATATGATGTGCATATATGTGAAGGTAGGGGTACAGGAGGACAGGTATATGGGAGGACAGGTATATATGACGTGCATATATGTGAGGGTAGTTGTACAGGAGGACAGGTATATGGGAGGCCAGGTGTATATGACGTGCATATATGTGAGTGTAGGGGTACAGGACATGAATATATGTAAGGACAGGTGTATAAGAGGACAGGTATATGGAAGGCCAGGTATATACGAGGGGCATATATGTGAGTGAAGGTGTACAGGAGGAAAGGTGTATAAGAGGACAGGTATATTGGAGGCCAGGTGTATATGATGTGCATATATGTGACGGCAGGGGTACAGGAAGAAAGTTATATAAGAGGACAGGTATATGGGAGGCTAGGTATATATAGCATGCATATATGTGAGTGTAGTTGTACAGGAGGACAGGTATATTGGAGGCCAGGTGTATATGACGTGCATATATGTGAGGGCAGGGGTACAGGAGGAAAGGTGTATAAGAGGACAGGTATATGGGAGGCCAGGTATTTATAACGTGCATATATGTGAGTGTAGGGGTACAGGAGGAAAGGTTTATGAGGACAGGTATATGGGAGGCCAGGTGTATATGATGTGCATATATGTGAAGGTAGGGGTACAGGAAGAAAGGTGTATAAGAGGACAGGTATATGGGAGGCCACGTGTATATGACATGCATATATGTGAGGGTAGGGTTACCAGAGGAAATTTGTATAAAAGGACAGGTATATGGGAGGTAAGGTATATATGAGGTGCATATATGTGAGGGTAGGGGTACAGGAGGACAGGTATATGGGAGGACAGGTATATATGACGTACATATATGTAAGTGTAGGGGTACAGGAGGAAAGGTGTATAAGAGGACAGGTATATGGGAGGCCAGGTATATATGACATACATATATGTGAGTGTAGGGGTACAGGAGGAAAGGTGTATGAGGACAGGTGTATAGGAGGCCATATTTATGACAGGCCAGGTGTATGGGAGGCCAGGTGTATAGGAGGTCAGATGTATGACAGGCCAGGTGTATGGGTGGCCAGGTGTATTGGGGGGCAGGTGTAAGGGAGGCCAGGTGTATTGGGGGGCCAGGTGTATGGGAGGCCAGGTGTATAGGAGGCCAGATGTATGGGAGGCCAGGTGTATAGGAGGCCAGATGTATGGGAGGCCATGTGTATGGGAGACCAGGTGTATAGGAGGCCAGGTGTACAGGAGGCCAGATGTATGACAGACCAGGTGTATGGGAGGCCAGATGTATGGGAGGCCAGGTGTATAGGAGGCCAGGTGTATGACAGACCAGGTGTATGGGAGGCCAGATGTATGGGAGGCCAGGTGTATAGGAGGCCAGGTGTATGACAGACCAGGTGTATGGGAGGCCAGATGTATGGGAGGCCAGATGTATGACAGACCAGGTGTATGGGAGGCCAGATGTATGGGAGGCCATGTGTATGGGAGACCAGGTGTATGGGAGGCCAGATGTATGGGAGGCCAGATGTATGGGAGGCCAGGTGTACTTGTCTGCTCACTACCGACTGCAGACCTTTCTTGCTCTAAGGAGTTAAACATCAGAGGTCCCAGACCGTGAGCCCGTGGACCAGTAGAGGCCACGTCACTAATCATCACTTCCTAACTAACACGTTAATTATATATTGACGTCCCGTTAACAAGTCGTCCTGCGCTCCTTCCAATCAATATGTATTTGTAGTTAATTAACCTTGTGTGAAAAGCACAGCGGACGTCCAGAGAGCGGTCAGAGAGAGGGTCCGAGAGCAGTCAGTAATGATGTCCAGAGAGTGGTCAGAGAGAGGGTCCTGAGAGCAGTCAGTAATGGTGTCCAGAGAGCGGTCAGAGAGAGGGTCTGAGAGCAGTCAGTAATGGTGTCCAGAGAGTGGTCAGAGAGAGGGTCCCGAGAGCAGTCGGTAATGGTGTCCAGAGAGTGGTCAGAGAGAGGGTCCCGAGAGCAGTCAGTAAGGGTGTCCAGAGAGTGGTCAGTGAGAGGGTCCAGAGAGCAGTCAGTAATGGTGTCCAGAGAGTGGTCAGTGAGAGGGTCCAGAGATCAGTCAGTAATGGTGTCCAGAGAGCGGTCAGTGAGAGGGTCCAGAGATCAGTCAGTAATGGTGTTCAGAGAGTGGTCAGTGAGAGTGTCCAGAGAGCAGTCAGTAATGGTGTCTAGAGAGCGGTCAGAGAGAGGGTCCAGAGAGCAGTCAGTAATGGTGTCCAGACAGTGGTCAGTGAGAGGGTCCAGAGAGCAGTCAGTAATGGTGTCCAGAAAGTGGTCAGTGAGAGGGTCCAGAGAGCAGTCAGTAATGGTGTCCAGAGAGAGAGAGAGAGGTCAGTGAGAGGGTCCAGAGAGCAGTCAGTAATGGTGTCCAGAGAGAGGTCAGAGAGAGGGTCCAGAGAGCAGTCAGTAAGGGTGTCCAGAGAGTGGTCAGTGAGAGGGTCCAGAGAGCAGTCAGTAATGGTGTCTAGAGAGCGGTCAGAGAGAGGGTCCAGAGAGCAGTCAGTAAGGGTGTCCAGAGAGAGGTCAGTGAGAGGGTCCAGAGAGCAGTCAGTAAGGGTGTCCAGAGAGTGGTCAGTGAGAGGGTCCAGAGAGCAGTCAGTAATGGTGTACAGAGAGCGGTCAGTGAGAGGGTCCAGAGAGCAGTCAGTAAGGGTGTCCAGAGAGTGGTTAGAGTGAGGGTCCCGAGAGCAGTCAGTAATGGTGTCCAGAGAGTGGTCAGTGAGAGGATCCAGAGAGCAGTCAGTAAGGGTGTCCAGAGAGTGGTCAGTGAGAGGGTCCCGAGAGCAGTCAGTAATGGTGTCCAGAGAGTGGTCAGTGAGAGGGTCCAGAGAGCAGTCAGTAAGGGTGTCCAGAGAGTGGTCAGAGAGAGGGTCCGAGAGCAGTCAGTAAGGGTGTCCAGAGAGTGGTCAGTAAGAGGGTCCAGAGAGCAGTCAGTAATGGTGTCCAGAGAGAGGTCAGTGAGAGGGTCCAGAGAGCAGTCAGTAAGGGTGTCCAGAGAGTGGTCAGTAAGAGGGTCCAGAGAGCAGTCAGTAATGGTGTCCAGAGAGTGGTCAGTGAGAGGGTCCAGAGAGCAGTCAGTAAGGGTGTCCAGAGAGAGGTCAGTGAGAGGGTCCAGAGAGAGGGTCCGAGAGCAGTCAGTAATGGTGTCTAGAGAGCGGTCAGAGAGAGGGTCCAGAGAGCAGTCAGTAAGGGTGTCCAGAGAGAGGTCAGTGAGAGGGTCTAGAGAGCAGTCAGTAAGGGTGTACAGAGAGAGGTCAGTGAGAGGGTCCAGAGAGCAGTCAGTAAGGGTGTCCAGAGAGTGGTCAGAGAGAGGGTCCGAGAGCAGTCAGTAAGGGTGTCCAGAGAGTGGTCAGTAAGAGGGTCCAGAGAGCAGTCAGTAATGGTGTCCAGAGAGAGGTCAGTGAGAGGGTCCAGAGAGCAGTCAGTAAGGGTGTCCAGAGAGTGTTCAGTGAGAGGGTCCAGAGAGCAGTCAGTAAGGGTGTCCAGAGAGTGGACAGAGAGAGGGTCCGAGAGCAGTCAGTAAGGGTGTCCAGAGAGTGGTCAGTAAGAGGGTCCAGAGAGCAGTCAGTAATGGTGTCCAGAGAGAGGTCAGTGAGAGGGTCCAGAGAGCAGTCAGTAAGGGTGTCCAGAGAGTGGTCAGTAAGAGGGTCCAGAGAGCAGTCAGTAATGGTGTCCAGAGAGTGGTCAGTGAGAGGGTCCAGAGAGCAGTCAGTAAGGGTGTCCAGAGAGAGGGTCCGAGAGCAGTCAGTAATGGTGTCTAGAGAGCGGTCAGAGAGAGGGTCCAGAGAGCAGTCAGTAATGGTGTCGAGAGAGTGGTCAGTGAGAGGGTCCAGAGAGCAGTCAGTAAGGGTGTACAGAGAGAGGTCAGTGAGAGGGTCCAGAGAGCAGTCAGTAAGGGTGTCCAGAGAGAGGTCAGTGAGAGTGTCCAGAGAGCAGTCAGTAAGGGTGTCCAGAGAGTGGTCAGTGAGAGGATCCAGAGAGCAGTCAGTAAGGGTGTCCAGAGAGAGGGTCCGAGAGCAGTCAGTAATGGTGTCTAGAGAGCGGTCAGAGAGAGGGTCCAGAGAGCAGTCAGTAAGGGTGTCCAGAGAGAGGTCAGTGAGAGTGTCCAGAGAGCAGTCAGTAAGGGTGTCCAGAGAGTGGTCAGTGAGAGGGTCCAGAGAGCAGTCAGTAAGGGTGTCCAGAGAGAGGTCAGTGAGAGGGTCCAGAGAGCAGTCAGTAATGGTGTCCAGAGAGTGTTCAGTGAGAGGGTCCAGAGAGCAGTCAGTAAGGGTGTCCAGAGAGCGGTCAGTGAGAGTGTCCAAAGAGCAGTCAGTAATGGTGTCCAGAGAGTGGTCAGTGAGAGGGTCCAGAGAGCAGTCAGTAAGGGTGTCCAGAGAGTGGTCAGTGAGAGGGTGCAGAGAGCAGTCAGTAAGGGTGTCCAGAGAGTGGTCAGTGAGAGGGTCCAGAGAGTGGTCAGTGAGAGGGTCCAGAGAGCAGTCAGTAAGGGTGTCCAGAGAGTGGTCAGTGAGAGGGTCCAGAGAACAGTCAGTAATGGTGTCCAGAGAGAGGTCAGTGAGAGGGTCCAGAGAGCAGTCAGTAAGGGTGTCCAGAGAGTGGTCAGAGAGATGGTCCAGAGAGCAGTCAGTAATGGTGTCCAGAGAGTGGTCAGTGAGAGGGTCCAGAGAGCAGTCAGTAAGGGTGTCCAGAGAGTGGTCAGTGAGAGGGTCCCGAGAGCAGTCAGTAATGGTGTCCAGAGAGTGGTCAGTGAGAGGGTCCAGAGAGCAGTCAGTAAGGGTGTCCAGAGAGTGGTCAGAGAGAGGGTCCGAGAGCAGTCAGTAAGGGTGTCCAGAGAGTGGTCAGTAAGAGGGTCCAGAGAGCAGTCAGTAATGGTGTCCAGAGAGAGGTCAGTGAGAGGGTCCAGAGAGCAGTCAGTAAGGGTGTCCAGAGAGTGGTCAGTAAGAGGGTCCAGAGAGCAGTCAGTAATGGTGTCCAGAGAGTGGGCAGTGAGAGGGTCCAGAGAGCAGTCAGTAAGGGTGTCCAAAGAGAGGTCAGTGAGAGGGTCCAGAGAGCAGTCAGTAAGGGTGTCCAGAGAGAGGTCAGTGAGAGTGTCCAGAGAGCAGTCAGTAAGGGTGTCCAGAGAGTGGTCAGTGAGAGGGTCCAGAGAGCAGTCAGTAAGGGTGTCCAGAGAGAGGTCAGTGAGAGGGTCCAGAGAGCAGTCAGTAATGGTGTCCAGAGAGTGTTCAGTGAGAGGGTCCAGAGAGCAGTCAGTAAGGGTGTCCAGAGAGCGGTCAGTGAGAGTGTCCAAAGAGCAGTCAGTAATGGTGTCCAGAGAGAGGTCAGTGAGAGGGTCCAGAGAGCAGTCAGTAAGGGTGTCCAGAGAGTGGTCAGAGAGAGGGTCCAGAGAGCAGTCAGTAATGGTGTCCAGAGAGTGGTCAGTGAGAGGGTCCAGAGAGCAGTCAGTAAGGGTGTCCAGAGAGCGGTCAGTGAGAGGGTCCAGAGAGCAGTCAGTAATGGTGTCCAGAGAGAGAGAGAGAGGTCAGTGAGAGGGTCCAGAGATCAGTCAGTAATGGTGTCCAGAGAGCGGTCAGTGAGAGGGTCCAGAGAGCAGTCAGTAATGGTGTCCAGAGAGAGAGAGAGGTCAGTGAGAGGGTCCAGAGAGCAGTCAGTAAGGGTGTCCAGAGAGTGGTCAGTGAGAGGGTCCAGAGAGCAGTCAGTAATGGTGTCCAGAGAGTGGCCAGAGAGAGGGTCCAGAGAGCAGTCAGCAATGGTGTCCAGAGAGCGGTCAGAGAGAGGGTCCAGAGAGCAGTAAGTAATGGTGTCCAGAGAGTGGTCAGTGAGAGGGTCCAGAGAGCAGTCAGTAATGGTGTCCAGAGAGTGGTCAGTGAGTTGGTCCAGAGAGCAGTCAGTAATGGTGTCCAGAGAGAGGTCAGTGAGAGGGTCCAGAGAGCAGTAAGTAATGGTGTCCAGAGAGTGGTCAGAGAGAGGGTCCAGAGAGCAGTCAGTAATGGTGTCCAGAGAGAGGTCAGAGAGAGGGTCCAGAGAGCAGTAAGTAATGGTGTCCAGAGAGTGGTCAGTGAGAGGGTCCAGAGAGCAGTCAGTAATGGTGTCCAGAGAGTGGTCAGTGAGTGGGTCCAGAAAGCAGTCAGTAAGGGTGTCCAGAGAGCGGTCAGTGAGAGGGTCCAGAGAGCAGTCAGTAATGGTGTCCAGAGAGAGAGAGGTCAGTGAGAGGGTCCAGAGAGCAGTCAGTAAGGGTGTCCAGAGAGTGGTCAGAGAGAGGGTCCGAGAGCAGTCAGTAATGGTGTCCAGAGAGAGGTCAGTGAGAGGGTCCAGAGAGCAGTCAGTAATGGTGTCCAGAGAGAGGTCAGTGAGAGGGTCCAGAGAGCAGTCAGTAATGGTGTCCAGAGAGAGGTCAGTGAGAGGGTCCAGAGAGCAGTCAGTAATGGTGTCCAGAGAGAGGTCAGTGAGAGGGTCCAGAGAGCAGTCAGTAAGGGTGTCCAGAGAGAGGTCAGTGAGAGGGTCCAGAGAGCAGTCAGTAAGGGTGTCCAGAGAGTGGTCAGTGAGAGGGTCCAGAGAGCAGTCAGTAAGGGTGTCCAGAGAGAGGGTCCAGAGAGCAGTCAGTAAGGGTGTCCAGAGAGTGTTCAGAGAGAGGGTCCAGAGAGCAGTCAGTAATGGTGTCGAGAGAGTGGTCAGTGAGAGGGTCCAGAGAGCAATCAGTAAGGGTGTCCAGAGAGTGGTCAGAGAGAGGGTCCGAGAGCAGTCAGTAATGGTGTCCAGAGAGTGGTCAGAGAGAGGGTCCGAGAGCAGTCAGTAATGGTGTCCAGAGAGTGGTCAGTGAGAGGGTCCAGAGAACAGTCAGTAATGGTGTCCAGAGAGAGGTCAGTGAGAGGGTCCAGAGAGCAGTCAGTAATGGTGTCCAGAGAGTGGTCAGTGAGAAGGTCCAGAGAGCAGTCAGTAATGGTGTCCAGAGAGGGTCAGAGAGAGGGTCCAGAGAGCAGTCAGTAATGGTGTCCAGAGAGCGGTCAGTGAGAGGGTCCAGAGAGCAGTCAGTAAGGGTGTCCAGAGAGCGGTCAGTGAGAGGGTCCAGAGAGCAGTCAGTAATGGTGTCCAGAGAGAGAGAGGTCAGTGAGAGGGTCCAGAGAGCAGTCAGTAAGGGTGTCCAGAGAGAGAGAGAGAGGTCAGTGAGAGGGTCTAGAGAGCAGTCATTAAGGGTGTCCAGAGAGTGGTCAGTGAGAGGGTCCAGAGAGCAGTCAGTAAGGGTGTCCAGAGAGCGGTCAGTGAGAGGGTCCAGAGAGCAGTCAGTAATGGTGTCCAGAGAGAGAGAGGTCAGTGAGAGGGTCCAGAGAGCAGTCAGTAAGGGTGTCCAGAGAGTGGTCAGAGAGAGGGTCCGAGAGCAGTCAGTAATGGTGTCCAGAGAGAGGTCAGTGAGAGGGTCCAGAGAGCAGTCAGTAATGGTGTCCAGAGAGAGAGAGGTCAGTGAGAGGGTCCAGAGAGCAGTCAGTAAGGGTGTCCAGAGAGAGGTCAGTGAGAGGGTCCAGAGAGCAGTCAGTAATGGTGTCCAGAGAGAGGTCAGTGAGAGGGTCCAGAGAGCAGTCAGTAATGGTGTCCAGAGAGAGGTCAGTGAGAGGGTCCAGAGAGCAGTCAGTAATGGTGTCCAGAGAGAGGTCAGTAAGAGGGTCCAGAGAGCAGTCAGTAAGGGTGTCCAGAGAGTGGTCAGAGAGAGGGTCCAGAGAGCAGTCAGTAATGGTGTCCAGAGAGTGGTCAGAGAGAGGGTCCAGAGAGCAGGCAGTAATGGTGTCCAGAGAGTGGTCAGAGAGAGGGTCCAGAGAGCAGTCAGTAAGGGTGTCCAGAGAGTGGTCAGTGAGAGGGTCCAGAGAGCAGTCAGTAAGGGTGTCCAGAGAGTGGTCAGTGAGAGGGTGCAGAGAGCAGTCAGTAAGGGTGTCCAGAGAGTGGTCAGTGAGAGGGTCCAGAGAGTGGTCAGTGAGAGGGTCCAGAGAGCAGTCAGTAAGGGTGTCCAGAGAGTGGTCAGTGAGAGGGTCCAGAGAACAGTCAGTAATGGTGTCCAGAGAGAGGTCAGTGAGAGGGTCCAGAGAGCAGTCAGTAAGGGTGTCCAGAGAGTGGTCAGAGAGATGGTCCAGAGAGCAGTCAGTAATGGTGTCCAGAGAGTGGTCAGTGAGAGGGTCCAGAGAGCAGTCAGTAAGGGTGTCCAGAGAGTGGTCAGTGAGAGGGTCCAGAGAACAGTCAGTAATGGTGTCCAGAGAGAGGTCAGTGAGAGGGTCCAGAGAGCAGTCAGTAAGGGTGTCCAGAGAGTGGTCAGAGAGATGGTCCAGAGAGCAGTCAGTAATGGTGTCCAGAGAGAGGTCAGTGAGAGGGTCCAGAGAGCAGTCAGTAAGGGTGTCCAGAGAGTGGTCAGAGAGAGGGTCCAGAGAGCAGTCAGTAATGGTGTCCAGAGAGAGGTCAGTGAGAGGGTCCAGAGAGCAGTCAGTAAGGGTGTCCAGAGAGTGGTCAGAGAGAGGGTCCAGAGAGCAGTCAGTAATGGTGTCCAGAGAGAGGTCAGTGAGAGGGTCCAGAGAGCAGTCAGTAATGGTGTCCAGAGAGTGGTCAGTGAGAGGGTCCAGAGAACAGTCAGTAATGGTGTCCAGAGAGAGGTCAGTGAGAGGGTCCAGAGAGCAGTCAGTAATGGTGTCCAGAGAGTGGTCAGTGAGTAGGTCCAGAGAGCAGTCAGTAAGGGTGTCCAGAGAGTGGTCAGAGAGAGGGTCCAGAGAGCAGTCATTAATGGTGTCCAGAGAGCGGTCAGTGAGAGGGTCCAGAGAGCAGTCAGTAAGGGTGTCCAGAGAGCGGTCAGTGAGAGGGTCCAGAGAGCAGTCAGTAATGGTGTCCAGAGAGAGAGAGAGAGGTCAGTGAGAGGGTCCAGAGAGCAGTCATTAAGGGTGTCCAGAGAGTGGTCAGTGAGAGGGTCCAGAGAGCAGTCAGTAAGGGTGTCCAGAGAGCGGTCAGTGAGAGGGTCCAGAGAGCAGTCAGTAATGGTGTCCAGAGAGCGGTCAGTGAGAGGGTCCAGTGAGATGTCAGTAATGGTGTCCAGAGAATGGTCAGTGAGAGGGTCCAGAAAGCAGTCAGTAAGGGTGTCCAGAGAGTGGTCAGTGAGAGGATCCAGAGAATGGAGAGCATTTAGTGAGAGTGTCCGTAGAGCGGTCAGTGAGGGTGGTAGAAAGCTGTCAGTGAAGGTGTCCAGAGAGGGGTCAGTGAAAGTGTCCAGAGAACGTTCAGTGAGGGTGTTCAGAGACTGGTCAGTGAGGTTGTCCAGAGACTGGTCAGTGAGAGGGTCCAGAGAGCAGTCAGCGAGTGTCCAGAGAGTGGTCAGTGAGAGGGTCCAGAGAGCAGTCAGCGAGTGTCCAGAGAGAGCTGAGTGTGCGTGTCCAGAGAGCAGTCTGGGAGGGTGCCCAGAGAGTGGTCAGTGAGGGTGTCTAGAGAGTGGTCAGTGAGTGTCCAGAGAGCAGTCTGTGAGACTGTCCAGCATGTGGTCAATGAGTGTGTCCTGGAAGCTGGGGAATGAATCCACTGAAGTCCAATATTTACAACTTAAATCTAGATAATGGGTAATTAAATAATTAAAAAAGATTACCTTTTATTTTCAGTTATGCTGAAGTGGAATCTACCATTCTGGTTTCTGTTGATCAACTTCCTGAGGTGGGAGGAGGCTTTAAAAGCAGAGGAAGCTTCTATCTGCACAATGGTAATGTGACTGCTAAGATTTCCAGTGATTTCAATGGGAGTAATGGAAAGCTCATTAGTTTAAAGTCAGAAGGTTGTGTCCGTCATTGACTTTACCTTTATCAAGTTTAGATATTTATCAACATAATTTAATGTCTACGTAATTATTCATTATTTCAGGAATTAATGACATTGTTTGAAATGCTTACAGTCTAGTGGTATACTGGGCTACCCAATACCCAGGAGCTTACAGTCTAATATTATAATGTGCTATCCTGTCCCCAAGAGCTTACAGTCTAATATTACAATGGGCAAACCTGTCCCCAGGAGCTTACAGTCTAATATTTTAATGGGCTACCCTTTCCCCAGGAGCTTACAATCTAGTGGTACAATGTGCTACCCTGTCCCAGAAGCTTACAGTCTAGTGGTATACTGGGCTGCCCAGTCCCCTGGAGCTTACAGTCTAATATTTTAATGGGCTACCAAGTCCCCAGGAGCTTACAGTCTAGTGGTATAATGTGCTACCCTGTCCCCAGGAGCTTACAGTCTAATATTATAATGTGCTACCCAGTCCCCAGCAGCTTACAGTCTAATATTTTATGGGCTACTCTTTCCCAGGAGCTTACAATCTAGTGGTATAATGGGCAAACCTGTCCCCAGGAGCTTACAGTCTAGTGGTATAATGGGCAAACCTGTCCCCAGGAGCTTACAGTCTAATATTTTAATGGGCTATCCAGTCCACAGGAGCTTATAGTCTAATGGTATAATGGACTACCCTGTCCCATGAGCTTACAGTCTAGTGGTATAATGTGTTACTCTGTCCCCAGGAGCTTACAGTCTAATATTATAATGGGCTCCCCAGTCCCCAGCAGCTTACAGTCTAATATTATAATGGGCTACCCTGTCCCCTGGAGCTTACAGTCTAATATTATAAAGGTTTACCCTGTCCCAGGAGCTTACAGTCTAGTGGTATAATGGGCTACCCTGTCCCAGGAGCATACTGTCTAGGGGTATACTTGGCTATCAATTACCCAGGAGCTTACAGTCTAGTGGTATACTGGGCTACCCAGTCCCCTGGAGTTTACAGTCTAATATTTTAATGGGCTACCAAGTCCCCAGGAGCTTACAGTCTAGTGGTATAATGTGCTACCCTGTCCCCAGGAGCTTACAGTCTAATATTATAATGGGCTACCCAGTCCCCAGCAGCTTACAGTCTAATGGTATAATGGGCTACCATGTCCCAGGAGCTTACAGTCTAATGGTATAATGGGCTACCCTGTCCCCAGGAGCTTACAGTCTAATATTATAATGGGTTACCCTGTCCCCTGGAGCTTACGGTCTAATATTATAAAGGTTTACCCTGTCCCAGGAGCTCACAGTCTAGTGGTATAATGGGCTACCCTGTCCCAGGAGCATACTGTCTAGGGGTATACTTGGCTATCAATTACCCAGGAGCTTACAGTCTAGTGGTATACTGGGCTACCCAGTCCCCTGGAGTTTACAGTCTAATATTTGAATGGGCTACCAAGTCCCCAGGAGCTTACAGTCTAGTGGTATAATGTGCTATTCTGTCCCCAGGAGCTTACAGTCTAATATTATAATGGGCTACCCTGCCCCCAGGAGCATACAGTTTAATATTTTAATGGGCTACCCAGTCCCCTGGTGCTTACAGTCTAATGGTATAATGGGCTACCATGTCCCAGGAGCTTACAGTCTAATGGTATAATGGGCTACCCTGTCCCCAGGAGCTTACAGCCTAATATTATAATGGGCTACCCTGTCCCCAGGAGCTTACAGTCTAATATTATAATGGGCTACCCAGTCCCCAGCAGCTTACAGTCTAATACTTTATGGGCTACCCTTTCCCAGGAGCTTACAGTCTAGTGGTATAATGTGCTACCCAATCCCAGGAGCTTACAGTCTAATATTAGAATGGGCTATCCTGTCCCCAGCAGCTTGCAGTCTGATATTATAATGCGCTAACCTTTCCCAGGAGCTTACAGCCTAGTGGTATAATGTGCTACCCTGTCCCAGGAGCTTACAGTCTAATATTATAATGGGCTATCCTGTCCCCAGGAGCTTACAGTCTAATATTATAATGGGCTATCCTGTGCCCAGTAGCTTACAATCTAATGGTATAATGTGCTACCAATTCCCAGAACCTTACAGTCTAGTCGTATAATTAGCTATCCTGTCCCCAGGAGCTTACAGTCTAATATTATAATGGGCTACCCTGTCCCAGGATCTTACAATCTAATGGTATAATGTGCTACCCTGTCCCAGGAGCTTACAGTCTAGTGGTATAATGTGCTACCCTGTCCCAGGAGCTTACAGTCTAGTGGTATAATGTGCTACCCTGTCCCCAGGAGCTTACAGTCTAGTGGTATAATGTGCTACCCTGTCCCAGGAGCTTACAGTCTAGTGGTATAATGTGCTACCCTGTCCCCAGGAGCTTACAGTCTAGTGGTATAATGTGCTACCCTGTCCCCAGGAGCTTACAGTCTAGTGGTATACTGGGTTACCTTATCCCCAGAGCTTACAGTCTAGTGGTATACTGGGCTACCTTATCCCCAGAGCTTACAGTCTAGTGGTATACTGGGTTTCCCAATACCCAGGAGTTTACAGTCTAGTGATATCATGGGTGACCTTGTCCCCAGAGCTTACAGTCTAATATTATAATGGGCTACCCTATCCCCATCAGCTTACAGTCTAATGGTATAATGGGCTACCCTGTCCCCAGGAGCTTACAATCTAATGGTATAACAAGCTGCCCTGTCCCCAGGAGCTTACAATCTAATGGTATAACGGGCTACCCTGTGCCAAAGAGATGACAGTTTACTGTGCATTATATTCTTGGAATTAATCTAATATTACATTTACTAATTAATAATAATTACTAATAATTAACTCATAAGCCTCCCCTTTGGTCTATCCTGCTGGAATGTATACATGTGAATCCTCTCAATGTAAAGCTGTACACGACACTGGGGGGTGATACCTACCTCAGACACTGTCACACTACGGCTTCCATCTGAAGCCCCATGGGTAAGTACCCCATGCAAAACACTTATGTATATTTACTAATTAGATCATTATTCCAGGAAAGTGCTCTTTATATGACATACAATCTACATGTAACTGCATTGCTACCATGCTGTGCCCCCCAGTGCTTTGCACCAGCTGCACCAGCTGCACCAGAAGTAGCTCTGTCACTGCAAGAGACCACTGTAGATTGGGAAAACGCAACATATTCGTGACGTATGTAACACGCTAAGAACATGTTTAAGCCATGATGCAGAGGTGGCACCAGCTGGTGCAGGTAACTGAAGAGACCTATGAGGGAGTGGGCGTGGCCAAGATAACACAAGCACTATGACCTAGAGACTGGACATATTGTGAGCGGGGTAGTACGGGAAACATTCATGAAATTAAAGAGACACAGAAAAGGTCCCATGTAATATTATAAATAAAAAATTACAATTTCTAAGGGGAAGTAAATTAAAATAGATGTAGATTTTTGAATTCTATATGTTTACTTTATCACCTTCCATCTAGTAATCACGGATATAGAGAAGGAGAGGGAGAGGAGAGGAGAGGGAGAGGAGAGGGAGAGGAGAGAGGGAGGGAGAGAGGAGAGTGAGGGAGAGAGGAGAGGGAGGGAGAGAGGAGAGGAAGGGAGAGAGAAGGAGAGGGAGGGAGGGAGAGAGGAGAGGGAGGGAGAGAGAAGGAGAGGGAGGGAGAGAGGAGAAGGAGAGGGAGGGAGAGAGGAGAAGGAGAGGGAAGGATAGAGGAGAGCGAGGTAGAGAGAAAAAGAAAAGGAGAGAGAGAACACACAATATTATACCATCGTTTTGGATGGACAATTGACTAGTCTTATTTAATTCCTGTAGATAAAGCCATTACCCCAGAAATTGGATCTTTCAGTTAATTTATATATGAAATAATAAATAATCCATATAATAATAATCCAATTTATATATTCATTTAAAGTGCTTCCACATCATATTTGTAATTATAACCAATTGTGTTTATTTATCTATGTACTTGTCAATATGTTTATAAGGGACCTCTTTCTGTCACTAAAAGACCAATGTCACATTCACAGTATCATAAGGGGCAAAATATCTTACAAATGTAAATAAATGCAACATTTCTACCTATCTATCTATCTATATCTAACTATTTATCTATCTATCTTTATCTATCAATATCTATCTATCTATCTATCTATCTATATCTATCTATCTATCTATCTATCCCTCTATCCATCTATCTATCTATCTATCTATCTATCCCTCTATCTATCTATCTATCTATCCCTCTATCTATCTATCTATCTATCTATCCCTCTATCTATCTATCTATCTATCTATCTATCTATCTATCTATCCCTCTATCTATCTATCTATCTATCTATCTATCTATCTATCTATCTATCTCTCTATCTATCTATCTATCTATCTATCTATCTATCTATCTATCTATCTATCTATCTATCCCTCTATCTATCTATCTATCTATCCCTCTATCTATCTATCTATCTATCTATCTATCCCTCTATCTATCTATCTATCTATCTATCTATCTATCTATCTATCTATCTATCTATATATCTATCTATCTATCCCTCTATCTATCTATCTATCTATCTATCTATCTATCTATCTATCTATCTATCTATCTATCTATCTATCTATCTATCCCTCTATCTATCTATCCCTCTATCTATCTATCTATATCTATCTATCTATCTATCTATCTATCTATCTATCTATCTATCTATATGTCTATCTATCTATCTATCTATCTATCTATCTATCTATCTATCTATCTATCCCTATATCTATCCCTCTATCTATCTATCTATCTATCTATCTATCTATCTATCCCTCTATCTATCTATCTCTCTATCTATCTATCTATCTATCTATCTATCTATCTATCTATCTATCCCTCTATCTATCTATCTATCCCTCTATCTATCTATCTATCTATCTATCTATCTATCTAATCTATCTATCCCTTTATCTATTTATCTAATCTATCTATCTATCTATCTATCTATCTATCTATATCTATCTATTCCCAAAATGATACTCCATATTCCAAATGAGATCATACAATAGTTAACAGTATTATGGTACCCCCCCCCCCCCCCACCCCCATTACTCCTTGACCCCTCTTCATGAATATTATTGTTCTACTTGACTTGTAACTTCTAATTGTGGGTGGTCAGAAGGACATACACCCGTGGGCTCTATGATGTCATCAGGCAGAATTAGGGAAGATAAGGATGATGAGGGTCCATCAGAGACAGCTCCGAGTTTGGTAACTTTATTATCAACCACGTTGGTTCCAAAGTCTGAAAATGAAGGTCGACTCATAATCTATTTTTTCAAAGAAATAAACTGCTCACCAAGTGACCACCTTATAAGACGTCTTGTTCGGTTCTATTCATGGCCAGAAATAGAAGGTGATGAATATATAAAGTCACAGGAGGTAGATGGGTCTGGAGACAAAGCTTCAACACTTGAGTAGATGAGTCTTCATTTGGGAATGTACATTTTGGGCAGAGGAGCATACACAAGACTGGGCTCAGCCTGGGGGGGGGCGGCTCTGGGGATGAAGTTCGTGCCGAGATTGGAATGTGGAGAGGCTCTTCAAACCTAAAGAACCCTCGCTCTTCAAGAGCAGGGAAATCTATGGCCGGCAGGCAGGACCAGCTGGAGCTCCATCTGCGGCCCAGATCTTGAAGAAGAATAGCCAAGGGGAGGTGATGGGAGGGGGGACGTGGAGTGTGTTTTGCTGATCTCTGTAGACATTCTCATTCCTTCTTCTTGACATCAAAACAAAAGGAGACCACCATCAAGAGACAAAGAAAAGCGAGAAATGGTGGGCTTTGGTGTCCGAAAATGGACATAGACTTTAAGATCAAAGTTGTGATTCTCCGAAGAAGCTATCATCTAACATTAAACAAGGAATAGGATCAGGCATATGGGATAGATACGGGAGGGTTATATGAAGGTTAGCAGGTTGTTATAATAAAGGTTTAGGTCGATATTGTATTAGTTTATTGGCCTGGATTCAGTGGCATATATTTCCAATACATATATTGGAAGCCAACGGATGGGGTTATATACGGAATCCAATGGATGGGGTACATATCCAATGCATGGGGTTATATATGGAATCCAGTGCATGGACTATACATGGAATCCAATAAATGGCATGAATATCAAATGGATGTGGTTATACAGTATATGAAATCAAATGGATGGGGTATATATCCAATGGATGGGGTATATTTGGAATCCAATAAATAGGGTATACATTAAATGGATGGGATATATATGTAATCAAATGAATGGGGTTATATTTGGAATCCAATAGATGGGGTTATATATGGATATAATCAGTGGGCGAGCTACTCCAATGGATGGGGTATATATCCAGTGGATGGCGTATATATCCAATGGATATGGAATGCAATGGATGGCGTATATATCCAATGGATATGGAATGCAATGGATGGTGTATATATGGAATCCAATGGATGGGGTTATATGTGGAATCCAATGGATGGGGTATATATCGAATGGATGGCGTATATATCCAATGGATGTGGAATGCAATGAATGGTGTATATATGGAATACAATGGATGGGGTTATATATGGAATACAATGGATGGGGTATATATCCAATAGATGTGGAATCCAATAAATGATATATATATGGAATCCAATAGATGGGTTTATATGTGTAATCCAATGGATGGGGTATATATCTAATGGATGTGGCATCCAATGAATGGTGTATATATATGGAATCAAATGGATAGGGTTATATGTGTAATCCAATGGATGGGGTATATATTATTATTATTGTTTATTTGTAATGCGCCAACATATTCCGTAGCGCTATACATAAGTTAAGTTCCAGGCAACAACAAATTCAAAATTAACACATTGCAAAGAATGGATGGCCCTGTCTTTGAGCTTGGAATCCGCTGTCCATAGAGCTTTCCCCAAAGCAACATTCAAGATTGAAAACTTACACTCTAAAGGTTGATGTTTGTATGTGGTACAGTAGGGATGGAGTAGGGCTGAGCGTGTTAGGGTAGAAGGTGATACGCTTCTTTAAAGAGATGTTTTTTAGTGAGGTTTTGAAGGCTTTGAGGCAGGAGGAGTATGGTGGAGCGAGGCAAGGAGATCCAGAGAATCGGGGCAGAGCAAGAAAAGTCCTGGAGGCGGGAGTGAGAGGAGGTGACAAGTGGCAGAACGAAGATGGAGTGTGGGGGAGTATTTGGAGATGAGCGATAGATCTCGTGCTGAGAGGTAGATCTAAGTGTCATCTGCATAGAGATGATACTGAAACCCAAAGGAGTCTTTAAGAGTACCAAGTGAGGAAGTATAGATGGAGAATAGGAGGGTGCCTAGGACTGAACCATGGGGAATGCCAACATACAGAGGGTGAGGAGAAGAAGATGTGCCAGAGAAGGAGACATTAAATGATCTTGGAGGTATGATGAGAACCACATGTCTCAAATGCAGAGGGAGGAGAGGATACGGAGTAGAAACGGATGGTCGACTGTGTCAAAGGCAGCAGAGAGATCCAGAAGAAGTAGTTATATATCCAATAGATGGGGTAATATGTGGAATCCAATGGCTCAGGTATATATCCAATGGATAGGGTATATATCTAATGAATGGGGTAAATGTGGAATCCAATGGCTCGGTTACATATCCAATGGATGGGGTATATATCTAATGAATGGGGTAAATGTGGAATCCAATGGATAGGGTATATATCCAATGGATGGGGTATATATCCAATGAATGGGGTAAATGTGGAATCCAATGGATGGGGTATATATCCAATGGATGGGGTATATATCCAATGGCTCGGTAATATATCCAATGGATGGGGTATATATCTAATGAATGGGGTAAAAGTGGAATCCAATGGATGGGGTATATATACAATGGATGGGGTAAATATCCAATGGTTAGGGTATATGTAACGGAACCCATCACTGTTTTACCCTGTTTTATGATTATTATTGTTAAAATATGATCCTACTATTATACTGCATGTATGTTGGTTGATGCTCTGCAGAATATTGTCCCAGACATTTGCAGCTACTTAGCATGGTAGATAATCCTGTTACAGAGACTCCGCATAAGATAAAGGAAGTCTATTGTATACAGTGTTTTCATTCTCAGATAAGAACAAAGAAGTGTAATTGAATCAATGTCTGATTGTATCAAAGTTGCCAGGGAGCCTTCGGGGAGGTGTGACCCACCTATTGTTCTCTTTATGTGTATTGTGCAGCCAAATATGGGCATGTGTATTGCCTGTGGGAAGAGATGGGTATAAATATTTCTGCAATAACAAAATAAAGGCAGTATTAATTTGACTCCCAAATTGTGTGTCGTCCAATATGGGAGGTCGGGAATGGTGAAACTGTAGTGCCTCTTGGGTATTTTACCGTATACCAGCGGAGATATTGGACTGCGTGTTCCAGCTCCGTTACAGTATATATCTAATGAATTGGGTAAATGTGGAATCCAATGGCTTGGGTATATATTCAATTGATGCGGTAATATCTGGAATCCAATGGATGGAGTGATTGGATGAATAAGAGCATGTCAAATTGGTATAAATTAGAATAATGATAAGACTTAATTAAAAATCTTTGCGACTATTATTATTTAACCAACTGGGTGTGTTCTTTTCCTAAACTACAAGAGTTACTGTAACCATGGGGGTCTTCAATGATGCTTTGTTATGGGTTCTCCTGAAGGTTTCAGATCTCACTAAACAGAGCGAGGGAGAGATGGTGCCATGTTTGTATAGTGACATCTAGTGGTAGAAATGTAATATTCTGGCTACCTGAAAAATAATTTGTTTAACTGACCAATGTAATAAAATAAATATAAAAATGGGGTCGAAATCTAAGAGCATAAGTAAACAGGAAAAAAGTTATAAAGTTAGATTTTAGCTACAAAATAAAATAAATGTTGTGTGGAAGCGGTGATTACATTTCAGCAGGAGCAAAACTTGCAATTATTGATGCAAGCTGTTTCTGAGCATGTGCAGGTTAAGGTGGTAGGTGTCAAATTCAATAAGATCCAATTATACAACCAAAACAAATTCCTGCATCTCTCCATCTCCACTGATAAAAGAACACTATACATTCTAACAAATCAGATTTTCTTTAAAAAAAAAATGTTTTCATATCGTACACGGCTGCTAACAGCTGCAGTTTTTCTTGAACTACAACAGTCTTTTAAAGAGTGAGTGCCAGGTAAATGGTATAAAGGTATAAAGGTCACCACTTATTAGTTAAAAAAATGCCATCAATAATATAAAGTATTACAATGAATGACCTGCCTGAGGTGCTGGGGTTTTCCTTTATATTATTTGTGAGCCATGATGATGGGAGTTGCTTTCATCGGATAGTTGTCTTATTTATCCATTGTTTAGAAAATCATGTAACAAAACTGTTGATATGGCCACTGACATCATGGGGGTGGGGAGGGGGGTGATGGATGCCACAACACAGGTAAGGAGAAAAGTCTGTATGGAAATGTTGTGCTGCCCTCCAGTGCCAACCCACTCCCCTACCTTCAGCACCACTCACAAAAGACATTAGTCCAAGATAAATTCACCACCAAGATTCACAACCCTCGGCCACTTGCCCCTCTTAATTCTCTTAACCCCATAGCACCTTCCTAAAGCAACTCCCCTCCAAAAACCCCATTCTGCAGCCGCTTTCCCTTCTTAATTTTCTTACCCCCCCCCCCCCCAAGACACCCCTTCTAAAGCAGATCCCTCCATCCAAGACCCTCTGCCAGCTTCTGGACCCACTAAATACTCCCTAAAAAAAACTCCCATAGCAGTTCTCCTCCCCAAACCCTTTCATAAAGCAGCTCCCCTGCCCAAGACTCCTTCACATAGCAACTCCCCTTCCCACGAAATATTCACATAACAGCCACCCTCCCCAAGACCCCTTCCAATAGCACCTCTCCTCCACAAGATCCCTTCCCATAGCAGGTCTCCTCCCCACAACCCTTCCCATAACAGCTTCACTTAATTAGACTCCTTCCTATAGCACATGCCCACCCCAAGAATCCTTCCCAAAGCAGGCCCCCCCCAAGATCCCTTCTCATAGCACCACTCCTCCCCTCCCCAAGACCCCTTCTCATAGCACCACTCCTCCCCAAGACCCCTTCTCATAGTACCCCCCAAGACCCCTTCTTATAACACCATTCCCCCTCCCAAGATGCCTTCTCATAGCACCACTCCTCCCCATTTGATATAACATTAAAACAAAGAAAACATTTTAACAAATAAATAAAATAAAAAAGTCTTTGAGGGGCACTGCCCCCATCCCCTCCCGTCCCCCCAGAGCAGGGCCCCAGTGCGTTGCACCAGGTTCCACCGGCAGTATATCTGCCCATGCTTCCTGTGCTGAGAGTAGAGCTGAATTATCCCCCCAGATTTATTTGGGCTCCTACGCCCATGCTCAGCACCACTGAACCAGAACAGCATCAAGATTCCCATCCCTCCGACACTTGACCCTCTTCATTTTCTTACCCCCATAACACCTTCCTAAAGACCCCTCCCATAGCAGCACTTCTCCACAAGACCCCTCCCATAGCAGCTCCCCTCCCCAAGACCCCTTCCATAGCAGCTCCCCTTCCAAAGACCCCTCCCATAGCAGCACTTCTCTACAAGACCCCTCCCATAGCAGCTCCCCTCCCCAAGACCCCTCCCATAGCAGCAGTTCTCCATAAGACCCGTCCCATAGCAGCACTTCTCCACAAGAACCCTCCCATAGCAGCTCCCCTCCCCAAGACCCCTCCCATAGCAGCTCCCCTACCCAAGACCCCTTCCATAGCAGCACTTCTCCACAAGACCCCTCCCATAGCAGCACTTCTCCACAAGACCCCTCCCATAGCAGCTCCCCTCCCCAAGACCCCTTCCATAGCAGCTCCCCTTCCAAAGACCCCTCCCATAGCAGAACTTCTCTACAAGACCCCTCCCATAGCAGCTCCACTCCCCAAGACCCCTCCCATAGCAGCAGTTCTCCATAAGACCCCTCCCATAGCAGCACTTCTCCACAAGACCCCTCCCATAGTGGCTCCCCTCCCCAAGACCCCTCCCATAGCAGCTCCCCTCCCCAAGCCCCCCCCCATAGCAGCACTTCTCCACAAGACCCCTCCCATAGCAGCACTTCTCCACAAGACTCCTCCCATAGCAGCTCCCCTCCCAAAACCTCTCCCATAGCAGCACTTCTCCACAATACTCCTCCCATAGCAGCTCCCCTCCCAAAACCTCTCCCATAGCAGCACTTCTCCACAAGACCCCTCCCATAGCAGCTCCCCTCCCCAAGACCCCTCCCATAGCAGCTCCCCTCCCCAAGACCCCTCCCATAGCAGCTCCCCTCCTAAGACCCTTCCCATAGCAGCTCCCCTCCACAAGACCCCTCCCATAGCAGCAGTTCTCCACAAGACCCCTCCCATAGCAGCTCCCCTCCCCAAGACCCCTCCCATAGCAGCACTTCTCCACAAGACCCCTCCCATAGCAGCTCCCCTCCCCAAGACCCCTCCCATAGCAGCTCCCCTCGCTAAGACCCCTCCAATAGCAGCACTTCTCCACAAGACCTCTCCCATAGCAGCACTCCTCAAGACCCCTTCACATGACAGCTCCCTTCTCAAGACCTTCTCATAGCACTCGCCCAAGACCCCTACACTACAGAAATAAAAATATAGACACAAACTGTGCATGGCACCTCCTGCATCAACTGGTATAGGAGCACCCCCTTTGCATGGCATCTCCTGCACCAGCTGGTATAGGAGCACCCCCTGTGCATGGCATCTCCTGCATCAGCTGGTATATGAGCACCCCCTGTGCATGGCACCTCCTGCACCAGCTGGTATAGGAGCACCCCCTGTGCATGGCACCTCCTGCACCAGCTGGTATAGGAGCACCCCCTGTGCATGGCATCTCCTGCATCAGCTGGTATAGGAGCACCCCCTGTGCATGGCATCTCCTGCACCAGCTGGTATAGGAGCACCCCCTGTGCATGGCATCTCCTGCATCAGCTGGTATAGGAGCAACCCCTGTGCATGGCACCTCCTGCACCAGCTGGTATAGGAGCACCCCCTGTGCATGGCACCTCCTGCACCAGCTGGTATAGGAGCACCCCCTGTGCATGGCACCTCCTGCACCAGCTGGTATAGGAGCACCCCCTGTGCATGGCATCTCCTGCATCAGCTGGTATAGGAGCACCCCCTGTGCATGGCACCTCCTGCACCAGCAATAACTCCTGTCTGTACTGTGCCATTCACTTGATGAAAGGAGCTCCTAAAACATGGCTCCCATACAAACATTGTGAGTCATGTGCAGATAAGGGAGTGGAGAAGACCCAGCACCTCAGGGTCAGATTTATTGTAACGCTATAATATTATTGGTGGATTAATTATGTTACAAATACACATTTCTTGTGGTAGACTTGATGCTCCAGCACCTCAGGAGTCCCTGACCCAAAGAGCTTACAATCTAGTCATGTGAGTGGAAGACCTACTGGTGAGTATGGAGGGAGAGCTAAGTGCTTGTAAGGGCATGAGCTTATGGGGGGGGGGGGGGGGGAGGCTTTTATTTGAAGTTGGAGTGGTCTTATGGATCAATGAGAGAGGTATTTTGTTTCTTTAGATACATTTAGGTCTTTTATCCAAAGTGCTGAGAAAGGTTCAAAGGCACCGAGCATCGACCTAAATACAGACATATAAATGGAGCTGAATGCTCTGCCCTGGAGGCAACAATATACAATATAGAGTGCATAGCAATAAAAATACTTAGAGTGGGGGGCAGTGCAAAACAACCCCCCCCCCCCAGCACGCAAGAGGTGGGGGAGAGATAGAAAAGAGAGAAAAGGGATGGAGATGGTGAGAGAGTATAGGGAGAGAGGGGAAGAGAGAAGAGGTATGGTGAGAGGAAAAAGAGGAGAGGGGGAGCAAATGAGGAGAGAGAGAAGAGGGATGGTGAGAGGGAAAAGAGGAGAGGGGGAGCAAATGAGGAGAGAGAAGAGGGACGTGAGAGGGGAAAGAGGAGAGGGGGAGCAAATGAGAAGAGAGGTGGTGAGAGGGGAAAGTGGAGTGGGGGAGCAATTGAGGAGAGAGAGAAGAGGGGTGGGGAGAGGAGAAAGAGGAGATGGGGAGCAAAACGGGAAGAGAGATGGTGAGAGGGGAAAGAGGAGAGGGGGAGCAAATGAGGAGAGAGAGAAGAGGGATGGTGAGAGGGAAAAGAGGAGAGGGGGAGCAAATGAGGAGAGAGAAGAGGGACGTGAGAGGGGAAAGAGGAGAGGGGGAGCAAATGAGAAGAGAGGTGGTGAGAGGGGAAAGTGGAGTGGGGGAGCAATTGAGGAGAGAGAGAAGAGGGGTGGGGAGAGGAGAAAGAGGAGATGGGGAGCAAAACGGGAAGAGAGATGGTGAGAGGGGAAAGAGGAGAGGGGGAGAAAATGAGGAGAGAGGAGGGGTGGGAGAGGGAAAAAGAGGAGAGGGGGAGCAAATGAGGAGAGAGAAGAGGGAGGTGAGAGGGGAAAGAGGAGAGGGGGGGCAAATGAGAAGAGAGGTGGTGAGAGGGGAAAGTGGAGTGGGGGAGCAATTGAGGAGAGAGAGAAGAGGGGTGGGGAGAGGAGAAAGAGGAGATGGGGAGCAAAACGGTAAGAGAGAAGAGAGATGGTGAGAGGGGAAAGAGGAGAGGGGGAGAAAATGAGGAGAGAGGAGGGATGGGGAGAGGGGAAAGAGGAGAGGGGGAAAAAATGAGGAAAGAAAGGAGGGATGGGCAGAGGGGAAAGAGGAGTGGGGGGAGCAATGGCGGAGAGAGAGAAGAGGGGTGGGGAGAGGAGAAAGAGGAGAGGGGGAGCAAACGGGAGGAGAGAAGAGGGATGTGAGAGGGGAAAGAGAAGAGGGGGAGCAATGGAGGAGAGAGAAGAGGGATGGTGAGAGGGAAAAGAGGAGAGGGGGAGCAATGGAGGAGAGAGAAGAGGGATGTGAGAGGGGAAAGAGGAGAGGGGGAGCAAATGAGAAGAGAGGTGGTGAGAGGGGAAAGTGGAGTGGGGGAGCAATTGAGGAGAGAGAGAAGAGGGGTGGGGAGAGGAGAAAGAGGAGATGGGGAGCAAAACGGGAAGAGAGATGGTGAGAGGGGAAAGAGGAGAGGGGGAGCAAATGAGGAGAGAGAAGAGTGATGTGAGAGGGGAAAGAGGAGAGGGGGAAAAAATGAGGAAAGAAAGGAGGGATGGGCAGAGGGGAAAGAGGAGTGGGGGAGCAATGGCGGAGAGAGAGAAGAGGGGTGGGGAGAGGAGAAAGAGGAGAGGGGGAGCAAACGGGAGGAGAGAAGAGGGATGTGAGAGGGGAAAGAGAAGAGGGGGAGCAATGGAGGAGAGAGAAGAGGGATGGTGAGAGGGAAAAGAGGAGAGGGGGAGCAATGGAGGAGAGAGAAGAGGGATGGTGAGAAGGGAAAGAGGAGAGGGGAGTAAAGGAGAAGAGAAGACGGATGTGAGTATTGAAAGAAGAGAGGAGGAGCAAATGAGGAGAGAGAAGAGGGAAATGAGAGGGAAAAGAGGAGAGGGGGAGCAATGGAGGAGAGAGAGGAGGGGTGGTCAAAGGGAAAAGAGGAGAGGGGGAGCTAATGAGGAGAGAGAGAAGAGGGATGGTCAAAGGGAAAAGAGGAGAGGGGGAGCTAATGAGGAGAGAGAAGAGAGATGTGAGAGGGGAAAGATGAGAGGAGGAGTAAAGGAGGAGAGAGAAGAGAGATGTGAGATTAGAAAGAGGAGAGGGGGAGAAAATGAGGAGAGAAGAGGAATGTGAGAGGGAAAAAAGGAGAGGAGAGTAAAGGAGAAGAGAAGAGGGATGTGAGAGGGAAAAGAGGAGAGGGGGAGCGATGGAGGAGAGAGAGAAGAGGGCTGGTGAGAGGGGAAAGAGGAGAGGGGGAGCAAATGAGGAGAGAGAAGAGGGATGGTGAGAGGGAAACGAGGAGACGGGGAGCAATGGAGGAGAGAGAAGAGGGATGGTGAGAGGGGAAAGAGGAGAGGGGGCGCAATGGAGGAGAAAGTAGAGGAATGGGGCGAGGGGAAAGAGGAGAGGGGCAGCAATGGACGAGAGAGAAGAGGGATGGTGAGAGGGGAAAGAGGAGATGGGGAGTAAAGGAGGAGAGAGAAGATAGATGTGAGAGTAGAAAGAGGAGTGGGGGAACAATGGAGGAGAGAAAAGATGGATAGGGAGAGGAGAAAAGGGTTAGGGAGTGCAAAGGAGGAGAGAAGAGGGATGTGAGAGGGGAAAGAGGAGAGGGGGAGCAATGGAGGAGAGAGAAGAGGGATGGTGAGAAGGGAAAGAGGAGGGGGAAGTGAAGGAGGAGAGAAGACAAATGTGAGAGGGGAAAGAGGAGAGGGGGAGCAAATGAGAACAGAGAATAAGGATGGGGAGAGGAGAAAAATGTTAGGGAGCGCAAAGGAGAGAAGAGATGGGGAGAGGAGAAAGAGGAGACGGGGAGAAAAGGAGGGTAGAGAAGAGGGATGTGAGAGGGAAAAGAGGAGAGGGGGTGCAATGGAGGAGAGAGAAGAGGGATGGTGAGAGGGGAAAGGGGAGGGGGAAGCAATGGAGGAGAGAGAAGAGGGATGGTGAGAGGGGAAAGAGGATCGGGAGCGCAAAGGAGGAGAGAAGAGGGATGTGAGAGGGGAAAGAGAAGAGGGGGAGCAATGAAGGAGAGAGAAGAGGGATGGTGAGAGGGAAAAGAGGAGAGGGGGAGCAATGGAGGAGAGAGAAGAGGGATGGTGAGAAGGGAAAGAGGAGAGGGGGAGCAATGGAGGAGAGAGAAGAGGGATGGTGAGAAGGGAAAGAGGAGAGGGGGAGTAAAGGAGAAGAGAAGACGGATGTGAGAATTGAAAGAGGAGAGGAGGAGCAAATGAGGAGAGAGAAGAGGGAAAATGAGAGGGAAAAGAGGAGAGCGGGAGCAATGGAGGAAAGAGAGGAGGGGTGGGGAGAGGGGAAAGAGGAGAGGGGGAGCAATTGAGGAGAGAGAGAAGAGGGATGGTCAGAGGGAAAAGAGGAGAGGGGGAGCAAATGAGGAGAGAGAAGAGGGATGTGAGATTAGAAAGAGGAGAGGGGGAGAAAATGAGGAGAGAAGAGGGATGTGAGAGGGGAAAGAGGATAGGGAGAGGAGAAAAGGGTTAGGGTGAGTAAAGGAAGAGAGAAGAGGGATGGCGAGAGGGGAAAGAGGAGAGGGGGAGCAATGGAGCAGAGAGAAGAGGGGTGTGAGAGGAGAAAGAGGAGAGGGGGAGCAAATGAGGAGAGAGAAGAGGGACGTGAGAGGGGAAAGAGGAGAGGGGGAGCAAATGAGAAGAGAGGTGGTGAGAGGGGAAAGTGGAGTGGGGGAGCAATTGAGGAGAGAGAGAAGAGGGGTGGGGAGAGGAGAAAGAGGAGATGGGGAGCAAAACGGGAAGAGAGATGGTGAGAGGGGAAAGAGGAGAGGGGGAGAAAATGAGGAGAGAGGAGGGGTGGGGAGAGGGAAAAGAGGAGAGGGGGAGCAAATGAGGAGAGAGAAGAGGGACGTGAGAGGGGAAAGAGGAGAGGGGGAGCAAATGAGAAGAGAGGTGGTGAGAGGGGAAAGTGGAGTGGGGGAGCAATTGAGGAGAGAGAGAAGAGGGGTGGGGAGAGGAGAAAGAGGAGATGGGGAGCAAAACGGGAAGAGAGATGGTGAGAGGGGAAAGAGGAGAGGGGGAGAAAATGAGGAGAGAGGAGGGGTGGGGAGAGGGGAAAGAGGAGAGGGGGAAAAAATGAGGAAAGAAAGGAGGGATGGGCAGAGGGGAAAGAGGAGTGGGGGAGCAATGGCGGAGAGAGAGAAGAGGGGTGGGGAGAGGAGAAAGAGGAGAGGGGGAGCAAACGGGAGGAGAGAAGAGGGATGTGAGAGGGGAAAGAGAAGAGGGGGAGCAATGGAGGAGAGAGAAGAGGGATGGTGAGAGGGAAAAGAGGAGAGGGGGAGCAATGGAGGAGAGAGAAGAGGGATGTGAGAGGGGAAAGAGGAGAGGGGGAGCAAATGAGAAGAGAGGTGGTGAGAGGGGAAAGTGGAGTGGGGGAGCAATTGAGGAGAGAGAGAAGAGGGGTGGGGAGAGGAGAAAGAGGAGATGGGGAGCAAAACGGGAAGAGAGATGGTGAGAGGGGAAAGAGGAGAGGGGGAGAAAATGAGGAGAGAGGAGGGGTGGGGAGAGGGAAAAGAGGAGAGGGGGAGCAAATGAGGAGAGAGAAGAAGGACGTGAGAGGGGAAAGAGGAGAGGGGGAGCAAATGAGAAGAGAGGTGGTGAGAGGGGAAAGTGGAGTGGGGGAGCAATTGAGGAGAGAGAGAAGAGGGGTGGGGAGAGGAGAAAGAGGAGATGGGGAGCAAAACGGGAAGAGAGATGGTGAGAGGGGAAAGAGGAGAGGGGGAGAAAATGAGGAGAGAGGAGGGGTGGGGAGAGGGGAAAGAGGAGAGGGGGAAAAAATGAGGAAAGAAAGGAGGGATGGGCAGAGGGGAAAGAGGAGTGGGGGAGCAATGGCGGAGAGAGAGAAGAGGGGTGGGGAGAGGAGAAAGAGGAGAGGGGGAGCAAACGGGAGGAGAGAAGAGGGATGTGAGAGGGGAAAGAGAAGAGGGGGAGCAATGGAGGAGAGAGAAGAGGGATGGTGAGAGGGAAAAGAGGAGAGGGGGAGCAATGGAGGAGAGAGAAGAGGGATGGTGAGAAGGGAAAGAGGAGAGGGGAGTAAAGGAGAAGAGAAGACGGATGTGAGTATTGAAAGAAGAGAGGAGGAGCAAATGAGGAGAGAGAAGAGGGAAAATGAGAGGGAAAAGAGGAGAGGGGGAGCAATGGAGGAGAGAGAGGAGGGGTGGTCAAAGGGAAAAGAGGAGAGGGGGAGCTAATGAGGAGAGAGAGAAGAGGGATGGTCAAAGGGAAAAGAGGAGAGGGGGAGCTAATGAGGAGAGAGAAGAGAGATGTGAGAGGGGAAAGATGAGAGGAGGAGTAAAGGAGGAGAGAGAAGAGAGATGTGAGATTAGAAAGAGGAGAGGGGGAGAAAATGAGGAGAGAGAAGAGGAATGTGAGAGGGAAAAAAGGAGAGGAGAGTAAAGGAGAAGAGAAGAGGGATGTGAGAGGGAAAAGAGGAGAGGGGGAGCGATGGAGGAGAGAGAGAAGAGGGCTGGTGAGAGGGGAAAGAGGAGAGGGGGAGCAAATGAGGAGAGAGAAGAGGGATGGTGAGAGGGAAACGAGGAGACGGGGAGCAATGGAGGAGAGAGAAGAGGGATGGTGAGAGGGGAAAGAGGAGAGGGGGAGCAATGGAGGAGAAAGTAGAGGAATGGGGCGAGGGGAAAGAGGAGAGGGGCAGCAATGGACGAGAGAGAAGAAGGATGGTGAGAGGGGAAAGAGGAGATGGGGAGTAAAGGAGGAGAGAGAAGATAGATGTGAGAGTAGAAAGAGGAGTGGGGGAACAATGGAGGAGAGAAAAGATGGATAGGGAGAGGAGAAAAGGGTTAGGGAGTGCAAAGGAGGAGAGAAGAGGGATGTGAGAGGGGAAAGAGGAGAGGGGGAGCAATGGAGGAGAGAGAAGAGGGATGGTGAGAAGGGAAAGAGGAGGGGGAAGTGAAGGAGGAGAGAAGACAAATGTGAGAGGGGAAAGAGGAGAGGGGGAGCAAATGAGAACAGAGAATAAGGATGGGGAGAGGAGAAAAATGTTAGGGAGCGCAAAGGAGAGAAGAGATGGGGAGAGGAGAAAGAGGAGACGGGGAGAAAAGGAGGGTAGAGAAGAGGGATGTGAGAGGGAAAAGAGGAGAGGGGGTGCAATGGAGGAGAGAGAAGAGGGATGGTGAGAGGGGAAAGGGGAGGGGGAAGCAATGGAGGAGAGAGAAGAGGGATGGTGAGAGGGGAAAGAGGATCGGGAGCGCAAAGGAGGAGAGAAGAGGGATGTGAGAGGGGAAAGAGAAGAGGGGGAGCAATGAAGGAGAGAGAAGAGGGATGGTGAGAGGGAAAAGAGGAGAGGGGGAGCAATGGAGGAGAGAGAAGAGGGATGGTGAGAAGGGAAAGAGGAGAGGGGGAGCAATGGAGGAGAGAGAAGAGGGATGGTGAGAAGGGAAAGAGGAGAGGGGGAGTAAAGGAGAAGAGAAGACGGATGTGAGAATTGAAAGAGGAGAGGAGGAGCAAATGAGGAGAGAGAAGAGGGAAAATGAGAGGGAAAAGAGGAGAGGGGGAGCAATGGAGGAAAGAGAGGAGGGGTGGGGAGAGGGGAAACAGGAGAGGGGGAGCAATTGAGGAGAGAGAGAAGAGGGATGGTCAGAGGGAAAAGAGGAGAGGGGGAGCAAATGAGGAGAGAGAAGAGGGATGTGAGATTAGAAAGAGGAGAGGGGGAGAAAATGAGGAGAGAAGAGGGATGTGAGAGGGGAAAGAGGATAGGGAGAGGAGAAAAGGGTTAGGGTGAGTAAAGGAAGAGAGAAGAGGGATGGCGAGAGGGGAAAGAGGAGAGGGGGAGCAATGGAGCAGAGAGAAGAGGGGTGTGAGAGGAGAAAGAGGAGAGGGGGAGCAAATGAGGAGGGAGAAGAGAGGTGGTGAGAGGGGAAAGAGGAGAGGGGGAGCAATTGAGGAGAGAGAGAAAAGGGATGGGGAAAGGGGAAAGAGGAGAGGGGGAGCAATGAGGAGAGAGAAGAGGGGTGTGAGAGGGGTAAGAGGAAGGGGGAGCAAAGGAGGAGAGAGAAGAGGGATGTGAGAGGGGAAAGAGGAGAGGGGGAGTAAAGGAGGAGAGAAGAGGGTAAGGAAGTGCAAAGGAGGAGAGAAGAGGGATGGTGAGAGGGGAAAGAATAGTGGGGGAGCAATTGAAGAGAGAGAGAAGAGGGATTGTCAGAAGGAAAAGAGGAGAGGGGAGCAAATGAGAGAGAGAAGAGAGATGTGAGAGGGGAAAGATGAGAGGGGGAGCAAATGAGGAGAGAGAAGAGAGATGTGAGAGGGGAAAGATGAGAGGGGGAGCAATGGAGGAGAGAGAAGAATGTTTGGGGGAAAGAGTAAAGAGGAGAGGGGTGGCAATTGAGGAGAGAGAGAAGAGGGAAAGTGAGAGGGAAACGAGGAGAGGGGGTGTAATGGAGGAGAGAGAGAAGAGGGATGGTGAGAGGGGAAAAAGGAGAGGGGGAGCAAATGAGGAGAGAGTAGAGGGATGGTGAGAGGGGAAAGAGGAGAGTGGAGAAAATGAGGAGGCAGAGGAGGGGTAGTGAGAGGGGAAAGAGGAGAGGGAGAGCAATGGAGGAGAGAGAAGAGGGATGGTGAGAAGGGAAAGAGGAGAGGGGGAGCAATGAGGAGAGATAAGAGGGGTTTGAGAGGGGAAAGAGTAAAGAGGAGAGGTGTGGCAATCGAGGAGAGAGAGAAGAGAGATGGTCAGAGGGAAAAGAGGAAAGGGGGAGCAAATGAGGAGAGAGAAGAGGGAAAGTGAGAGGGAAAAGAGGAGAGGGTGTAATGGAGGAGAGAGAGAAGAGGGATGGTGAGAGGGGAAAAGGAGAGGGGGAGCAAATGAGGAGAGAGAAGATGGATGTGAGATTTGAAAGAGGAGAGGGGGAGCAAATGAGGAGAGAGAAGACGTATGGTGAGAGGGGAAAGAGGAGAGGGGGAGCAATGGAGGAGAGAGAAGAGGGATGGAGTGAGTGGGAAGAGGAGAGGGGTAGCAAATGAGGAGAGAGAAGAGAGGTGGTGAGAGGGGAAAGAGGAGTGGGGGAGAAAATGAGGAGAGAGAAGAGGGGTGGGGAGAGGAGAAAGAGCAGAGGGGGAGCAATGGAGGAGAGACAAGAGGGATGGTGAGAAGGGAAAGAGGAGGGGGAGTAAATGAGCAGAGAAAAGATTCATGGTGAGAGAGGAAAATGGAGAGGGGAGCAAAAGAGGAGAGAAGAGGGATGGTGAGAGGGGAAAAAGAAGAGGGGGAATAAAGGAGGATAGAGAAGAGTACGCCCCCTCCCCTGCCCCCTCTAACTATACCACTGCCACCATGGCATGCTCTTTATACTTATCACCTGCCACTGAGATAGATAATAAAGCACATGAAATAAAGTTATTAGGAGAGAGGGGCGATCATACACTTTAGTCTTCGGGTCGGATCTTTCAGCACTTATTGCATGGGAGGTGTGGGGGGGGGGTGGTAGTTTTCCTAGACAGATAATCAGCACCCGTGGGTCTCCATGCCCATATTCCTGGCAGTGAGCTGCCTTTACTCCCCATCTCTACCAGGCGTTTGCTTTTCGTCCGTTTGCTCATCTGTTTCCAGTAGACTTGGGATGTTCAGGAAGTTTCTATCTGCACAACGGAAATGTGACAACTGGAAATATCAATATTTACAATGGGAGTAATGGAAATCCAATAAATAAGAAGATACCCTGCTGAGAAATGCAGCTAAAAGAAGCAGCTCAGTAAAGGAAATGAAACCACACAATAAAGCACAAATACATGTAAAAGTTATATATTTATAGTGTCACTGAAGTTTCATATTTATATTTATTATTATTATTAACTTTATTTAAGAGAATTACATTTTTTTTGCTGTAGTTGTTACCTCTGTTACTAGCGAGATTAGAAACCTGGGAGGAATTGGAGTATTTGTGGATTCTGATAAGATCTCTATTCCGTTCTATTAAAAGACTGAAACTGTCATTTTCTACTTGATAATAGTGCTGTCTAATTTTTCTTTTTTTCCATAGTGTAGTGCCCCCCTGCCCCTCCCTTGGCCTCCTGGCCCCTGGGCCACACTAGCCCCCCTACCTTAATGTGGGTGTCTTAGGGGGGATTCACTGGTGATTCAGGGTACTGCTATCTTGTTACAAGGGGAGGGAATCCTGAATGACATCACACATGTGACTTCACTGGGGATTCCCTGTCCCTGGAAAGAAGACGAATTCCACCAGGAACCACCTAAGAAGCCAACATTAAGGTGATGGGGGGTGGGTTAGTTCGGCCCAGGGGCAATGAGGGGGCTGGTGTGGGGTGACCCACTACACTACAGAAATAAAATGTAAAAAAGCTAATATACCAAATAAATAGCACGGACAGAAGCTAGACAGCGTGGTAGTGAGTCAATAAGATGCAGGAAGGTTGGCAAGGGTATCTGGTGCCATGCAGACTGCAGTGTATCCGCCCGCTGCTGAAGGTCCATACGGCAAACATGGGGATCAAGGTGATCCTACAGGTGCTCGATGGGGTTCAAGTCATTTGGAGGCCAGGGAAGTACTTGGAAGTCTTTGTCGTGCTTCTATAACCAATCCTGGGCAATTCTAGCCAAATGACCTGTTGCATTGTCCTGCCAGAAGATCCCATCCAGGGAAGACAGTCACATGTATGAGTATATAAATACACACACATATATATATATATACAGAAAGCACCATTTAGTGAGCGGGCACGTGGTCCATCCATTTACAAGCTCCGCCACTAGATCACAGAGTTATGTTGTATTTTTGGACATTTTGGGAAAGTTGTCATTTTGAAGCCGCTCCCTATAAAGCCACAAAATACAGATAATTATCGGATGCAGAAATGAAATGTTCTGTGTTAGTTGCATCATCTTCTGGCAGTGAGGTCCCTGTACTACCCATCTCCTCCTGGCAGAGAGTAAACATTACTACCAATCTCCTACTGGCAGAGTGGTACCTGTACTGCCCATCTCCTCCTGGCAGAGAGTAAACATTACTGCCCATCTCTTCCTGGCAGAGAGTAAACATTACTACCAATCTCCTCCTGGCAGAGAGGTCCCTTTACTGCCCATCTCTTCCTGGCACAGAGTTCCCTTTAATGCCCATCTCCTCCTGGCACAGAATAAACTTTACTACCCATTTCTTCCTGGCACAGAGTTCCCTTTACTGCCCATCTCCTCCTGGACAGAATACACTTTACTACCCATCTCTTCCTGGCACAGAGTTCCCTTTACTGCCCATCTCCTCCTGTCACAGAGGTCCCTTTACTGCCCATCTCCTCCTAGCACAGATTTCCCTTTACTGCCCATCTCCTCCAAGCACAGAGTTCCCTTCACTGCCCATCTCCTCCTGGCAGAGAGTTCCCTTCACTGCCCATCTCCTCCTGGCACAGGGTTCCCTTTACTGCCCATCTCCTCCTGGCACAGGGTTCCCTTTACTGCCCATCTCCTCCTGGCAGTGAGTTCCCTTCACTGCCCATCTCCTCCTGGCACAGGGTTCCCTTCACTGCCCATCTCCTCCTGGCATAGGGTTCCCTTCACTGCCCATCTCCTCCTGGCACAGGGTTTCCTTCACTGCCCATCTCCTCCTGGCACAGGGTTTCCATTACTGCCCATCTCCTCCTGGCAGAGAGTTCCCATTACTGCCCATCTCCTCCTGGCACAGAGTTCCCATTACTGCCCATCTCCTCCTGGCACAGGGTTCCCATTACTGCCCATCTCCTCCTGGCAGAGAGTTCCCTTCACTGCCCATCTCCTCCTGGCACAGGGTTCCCTTCACTGCCCATCTCCTCCTGGCATAGAGTTCCCTTCACTGCCTGTAACGGATCTACTGGCACCCCGACCGGGTACCTCCGTTGATAGACGCGTCCTAGTTTGCGCCGAGGCCTACAAGCACCGCACCGGACACCACAACCACCACAGACTCCACAACCGCTGTAGCTTAGCTGGAGCCGCGCCGTCTTCCTTCCACCCTGTATGAATCTCCAGCATCCAGGACCGTGTGGGGAAGACACCCACATAATTATCACAGCCAATTAGAGACATGGTTCAACCCCCACGTCTCCTCCCCTCAGATAACAGGTAACACAATTAAAACAGACACAATTTTAACCACATTCTGGATGTACTCCAAAAACAGGGGGTACACCTTTAAGTCCAGCACTGTTCAATATCTCTCACCCAGGGGAACAACATATTAAAAAATGGCATGAATCAGACCAGGGGTTCAAAAGTTAGTAAAAGTATGTTTTTTACATAACACACAGACATGTCACATATCCCCCACACAATACACATATAGGACAATAGGTGTGGTCACCCCTCCCTGAGGCAACTTGATATAATCAGACATTAATTAGATCATCCTTCTTTGTTCTTATCTGAGAATGAAAACAGTTTATACAATCGACTTTTCTTATCTGTAACAGGATTATCTATTAGCCTAGTAGCTGTGATATTCTGAGCCAATATATTCTGTAGAACATAAAACAACATATCTACAGTACAGCAATGTGATCATATTTTAACCAAGAATTAAATAATCATAAAACAGGGTAAAACAGTGATGGGTTCCGTTACAGCTGGGGTCTGAGCGCATAAAACTACCGAATAGCGCTCAGATCCTCTTCACACAGTTCAATTGCCATGTAGCTAAAGTCTTTCCCATAGTCTTTTATTATATGAATGGGCTCCATGGCATAGCTTTCTGTGGTATCATGGTTCACACAGGGCAAGTACCGGATGACCCCCCTGTATGTAAAGGGCCAGCATGAGTGACATACACTCTGGTATGGCCGAATACTGTGTTTGAAGGGCAATATGTACCAGGGCCAAAGACGCAGGGCAGGAGGCTGGCAAACAGTCCTCTCCAAGACAAAGTGGCGAAGGGCACTTCGTCACACATCTCCCCTTTGGGGGGAAGTCTAACCAGGCACCTGACCTTCTGCCGGTCAGTGCCTCCGTTAGACGATCCACCAACCCACAATAAACCAGTGCTAGAGCAGCCCCCCCACAACAACAAAGTGCAAGAGCAGCCCACCCACAACAAACAGTTTCGGCACCTGGATATTTCACTGTGCTGATGGGGCAACACGCTGAGGGGACTTGAGGGGCAGAGGCCAGCGGCACTCTGCCCTGATGCCAGCTCTTCTGCTGGTATAACCTGCAGGACATCCTGCTCTGTACAAGGGACAAAGGGAGGGCAGAGGCCGACTGCACTCTGCCCCGCTGTCAGTTCTTCTGCTGGGGTACTTGGGACATATTCCGGCTCAGTAGCCAGGGAAACATGGGAGTCAGTGGGGGTTAATATTTCCTCTGTTAACCCTGGGGCCACATTAGAAGTTAGCTGGGGAGGGGAATTTGTACTTACCCCCTCCTCCGGTTGTCCCAGTGAGGGTAGTTGGGGATCTGTACAGGCTGTGGGCGCAGAGACCACGTTCCCATCTGCGCCGTCTGGGAGATTGGTGTCTCCCCTTGTCAGTGTAAACTGTCGCTGGGGAGGAAGGACGACACCTTCTGCCCCCTGTGGTTCACACTGCCGCTGGGGGGGAAGGACGACACCTTCTGCCCCCTGGGGTTCACACTGCCGCTGGGGGGGAAGGACGACACCTTCTGCCCCCTGGGGTTCACACTGCCGCTGGGGGGGAAGGACGACACCTTCTGCCCCCTGGGGTTCACACTGCTGCTGGGGGGGAAGGACGACACCTTCTGCCCCCTGTGGTTCACACTGCCGCTGGAGGGGAAGGATGACACCTTCTGCCCCCTGGGGTTCACACTGCCGCTGGGAGGGAAGGACGACACCTTCTGCCCCCTGGGGTTCACACTGCCGCTGGGGGGGAAGGACGACACCTTCTGCCCCCTGGGGTTCACACTGCCGTTGGAGGGGAAGGATGACACCTTCTGCCCCCTGGGGTTCACACTGCCCATGGGGGGGGAAGGACGACATCTTCTGCCCCCTGGGGTTCACACTGCCGCTGGGGGGGAAGGACGACACCTTCTGCCCCCTGTAGGGCCGGTAGAGAGACCTCGGTCCCATCTCTACCTGCCATCTGGAGGTCATCCCAGGACCAGTCAATGAGGTCTGGTTCTGCTTGTCGAGTATGCACGAAGCTGAGCAGGTGTTGGTAGTCCTGCTCCAGCTCCCACTCTCTCGTTACCAGGTGGGTCATGTCTTTGCTCACCTCGCCTTCGTCATCCCAGACATACATGCCCATCCGGTAGTCGTAGATGTCCCAAAACCTAGACTCCTCCGTGCTGCCAAGATCAATGTCGTCCTCCAAGGCATCCCATAATAAACCCGGGCCATCATAATCATCTCCCTCTGGTAAGTCGTGTTCAGCCGTCCAGGGGGTAAGTCGAACGGTATTCCACCAGAGGGCCTGGTATGCGTTGTCTAGCCAGATCTCTCGCCGTACCAGGATCTCTAGTCTTGTAACCCACTCATCCAGGGGCTGCTCTCCCAATAGATACATCCGCATCGCCACACGCTTCTGTAGCGGCTGCTCATCACTGGGGAGACTCTCACCTCGCCGCCATTGGGCATCTTTCAGGGCATCATACCAGAGTTCCTTTCTGTCTGCATCCCTGTAGTCCGCGGCCTCCTCCTCATCCTCATCATGGAAAGCTGTCTGAAAACTAGCCGGTTCCATCCTGCTGTAGCCAGGGGCACTGTGCGGATACTAGCGTTGCCCTCAATTTGTAACTCCAAACGTTACCGGTGTCTCCGTGCTGCTTTTCCTCTTACTAGGACGCCATCCCACCACTGCCACCAATGTAACGGATCTACTGGCACCCCGACCGGGGTACCTCCGTTGATAGACGCGTCCTAGTTTGCGCCGAGGCCTACAAGCACCGCACCGGACACCTCAACCACCACAGACTCCACAACCACCGTAGTTTAGCTGGAGCCGCGCCGTCTTCCTTCCACCCTGTATGAATCTCCAGCATCCAGGACCATGTGGGGAAGACCTTTCCTCCAAGGAGGACACATCAGGAACAAGCGTTCAGTAGTTACAGCTCAAGGGAGTATGCAAAAGCATAGCAATCCCCAGTAGGATATAGCAATCCCCTCTAGGAACGAGATGAGACTATGTTTTGAAGGGTCAAGTAGAACTAGCCTTTAATGACAGGGGATCTCCTTTTATGCAATGGTGCCCTCTGAAGGGCTACACCCACATAATTATCACAGCCAATTAGAGACATGGTTCAACCCCCACGTCTCCTCCCCTCAGATAACAGGTAACACAATTAAAGCAGACACAATTTTAACCACATTCTGGATGTACCCCAAAAACAGGGGGTACACCTTTAAGTCCAGCACTGTTCAATATCTCTCACCCACGGGAACAACATATTATAAAATGGCATGAATCAGACCAGGGGTTCAAAAGTTAGTAAAAGTATGTTTTTTACATAACACACAGACATGTCACATATCCCCCACACAATACACATATAGGACAATAGGTGTGGTCACCCCTCCCTGAGGCAACTTGATATAATCAGACATTAATTAGATCATCCTTCTTTGTTCTTATCTGAGAATGAAAACAGTTTATACAATCGACTTTTCTTATCTGTAACAGGATTATCTATTAGCCTAGTAGCTGTGATATTCTGAGCCAATATATTCTGTAGAACATAAAACAACATATCTACAGTACAGCAATGTGATCATATTTTAACCAAGAATTAAATAATCATAAAACAGGGTAAAACAGTGATGGGTTCCGTTACAGCTGGGGTCTGAGCGCATAAAACTACTGAATAGCGCTCAGATCCTCTTCACACAGTTCAATTGCCATGTAGCTAAAGTCTTTCCCATAGTCTTTCATTATATGAATGGGCTCCTTGGCATAGCTTTCTGTGGTATCATGGTTCACACAGGGCAAGTACCGGATGACCCCCCTGTATGGCACAGAGTTCCCATTACTGCCCATCTCCTCCTTGCACAGGGTTCCCATTACTGCCCATCTCCTCCTGGCAGAGAGTTCCCTTCACTGCCCATCTCCTCCTGGCACAGGGTTCCCTTCACTGCCCATCTCCTCATGGCATAGAGTTCCCTTCACTGCCCATCTCCTCCTGGCACAGGGTTCCCTTAACTGCCCATCTCCTCCTGGCACAGGGTACCCTTTACTGCCCATCTCCTCCTGGCAGAGAGTTACCTTCACTGCCCATCTCCTCCTGGCACAGGGTTCCCTTCACTGCCCATCTCCTCATTGCATAGGGTTCCCTTCACTGCCCATCTCCTCCTGGCACAGAGATCCCTTTTCTGCCCATCTCCTCCTGGCAGAGAGTTCCCTTCACTGCCCATCTCCTCCTGGCACAGGGTTCCCATTACTGCCCATCTCCTCCTGGCAGAGAGTTCCCTTCACTGCCCATCTCCTCCTGGCACAGGGTTCCCATTACTGCCCATCTCCTCCTGCAGAGAGTTCCCATTACTGCCCATCTCCTCCTTGCACAGGGTTCCCATTACTGCCCATCTCCTCCTGGCACAGGGTTCCCATTACTGCCCATCTCCTCCTGGCAAAGGGTTCCCTTCACTGCCCATCTCCTCCTGGCATAGAGTTCCCTTCACTGCCCATCTTCTCCTGGCACAGGGTTCCCTTTACTGCCCATCTCCTCCTGGCACAGGGTACCCTTTACTGCCCATCTCCTCCTGGCAGAGAGTTCCCTTCACTGCCCATCTCCTCCTGGCACAGGGTTCCCTTCACTGCTTATCTTCTCCTGGCATAGGGTTCCCTTCACTGCCCATCTCCTCCTGGCATAGGGTTCCCTTCACTGCCCATCTCCTCCTGGCACAGGGTTCCCTTCACTGCCCATTTCTCTCCTGGCACAGGGTTTCCATTACTGCCCATCTCCTCCTGGCAGAGAGTTCCCATTACTGCCCATCTCCTCCTTGCACAGAGTTCCCTTTACTGCACATCTCCTCCTGGCACAGGGTTCCCATTACTGCCCATCTCCTCATGGCAGAGAGTTCCCTTCACTGCCCATCTCCTCCTGGCACAGGGTTCCCTTCACTGCCCATCTCCTCCTGGCATAGAGTTCCCTTCACTGCCCATCTCCTCCTGGCATAGGGTTCCCTTCACTGCCCATATCCTCCTGGCACAGAGTTCCCTTTTCTGCCCATCTCCTCCTGGCAGAGAGTTCCCTTCACTGCCCATCTCCTCCTGGCACAGGGTTCCCATTACTGCCCATCTCCTCCTGGCAGAGAGATCCCATTACTGCCCATCTCCTCCTTGCACAGGGTTCCCATTACTGCCCATCTCCTCCTGGCACAGGGTTCCCATTACTGCCCATCTTCTCCTGGCACATAGTTCCCTTTACTGCCCATCTCCTCCTGGCAGAGAGTTCCCTTCACTGCCCATCTCCTCCTGGCACAGGGTTCCATTCACTGCCCATCTCCTCCTGGCATAGGGTTCCCTTCACTGCCCATCTCCTCCTGGCATAGGGTTCCCTTCACTGCCCATCTCCTCCTAGGACAGGGTTCCCTTCACTGCCCATCTCCTCCTGGCATAGGGTTCCCTTCACTGCCCATCTCTTCCTGGCACAGGGTTCCCTTCACTACCCATCTTCTCCTGGCAATGGGTTCCCTTCACTGCCCATCTCTTCCTGGCACAGGGTTCCCTTCACTACCCATCTCCTCCTGGCACAGAGTTCCCTTTACTGCCCATCTCCTCCTGGCAGAGAGTTCCCTTCACTGCCCATCTCCTCCTGGCACAGGGTTAGCTTCACTGCCCATCTCCTCCTGGCATAGGGTCTCCTTCACTGCCCATCTCCTCCTGGCATAGGGTTCCCTTCAGTGCCCATCTCCTCCTGGCACAGGGTTCCCTTCACTGCCCATCTCCTCCTGGCACAGGGTTCCCATTACTGCCCATCTCCTCCTGGCAGAGAGTTCCCTTCACTGCCCATCTCCTCCTGGCACAGGGTTCCCATTACTGCCCATCTCCTCCTGCAGAGAGTTCCCATTACTGCCCATCTCCTCCTTGCACAGGGTTCCCATTACTGCCCATCTCCTCCTGGCACAGGGTTCCCATTACTGCCCATCTCCTCCTGGCACAGGGTTCCCTTCACTGCCCATCTCCTCCTGGCATAGAGTTCCCTTCACTGCCCATCTCCTCCTGGCACAGGGTTCCCTTTACTGCCCATCTCCTCCTGGCACAGGGTACCCTTTACTGCCCATCTCCTCCTGGCAGAGAGTTCCCTTCACTGCCATCTCCTCCTGATAAAGGGTTCCCTTCACTGCTTATCTTCTCCTGGCATAGGGTTCCCTTCACTGCCCATCTCCTCCTGGCATAGGGTTCCCTTCTCTGCCCATCTCCTCCCGGGCACAGGGTTCCCTTCACTGCCCATTCCTCTCCTGGCACAGGGTTTCCATTACTGCCCATCTCCTCCTGGCAGAGAGTTCCCATTACTGCCCATCTCCTCCTTGCACAGAGTTCCCTTTACTGCCCATCTCCTCCTGGCACAGGGTTCCCATTACTGCCCATCTCCTCCTGGCAGAGAGTTCCCTTCACTGCCCATCTCCTCCTGGCACAGGGTTCCCTTCACTTCCCATCTCCTCCTGGCATAGAGTTCCCTTCACTGCCCATCTCCTCCTGGCATAGGGTTCCCTTCACTGCCCATCTCCTCCTGGCACAGAATTCCCTTTTCTGCCCATCTCCTCCTGGCAGAGAGTTCCCTTCACTGCCCATCTCCTCCTGGCACAGGGTTCCCATTACTGCCCATCTCCTCCTGGCAGAGAGTTCCCATTACTGCCCATCTCCTCCTTGCACAGGGTTCCCATTACTGCCCATCTCCTCCTGGCACAGGGTTCCCATTACTGCCCATCTTCTCCCGGCACAGAGTTCCCTTTACTGCCCATCTCCTCCTGGCAGAGAGTTCCCTTCACTGCCCATCTCCTCCTGGCACAGGGTTCCCTTCACTGCCCATCTCCTCCTGGCATAGGGTTCCCTTCACTGCACATCTACTCCAGGCATAGGGTTCCCTTCACTGCCCATCTCCTCCTGGCACAGGGTTCCCTTCACTGCCCATCTCCTCCTGGCATAGGGTTCCCTTCACTGCCCATCTCTTCCTGGCACAGGGTTCCCTTCACTACCCATCTTCTCCTGGCATAGGGTTCCCTTCACTGCCCATCTCTTCCTGGCACAGGGTTCCCTTCACTACCCATCTCCTCCTGGCACAGAGTTCCCTTTACTGCCCATCTCTTCCTGGCAGAGAGTTCCCTTCACTGCCCATCTCCTCCTGGCACAGGGTTCCCTTCACTGCCCATCTCCTCCTGGCATAGGGTCTCTTTCACTGCCCATCTCCTCCTGGCATAGGCTTCACTTCATTGCCCATCTCCTCCTGGCACAGGGTTCCCTTCGCTGCCCATCTCCTCCTGGCATAGGGTTCCCTTCACTGCCCATCTCTTCCTCGCACAGGGTTCCCTTCACTACCCATCTCCTCCTGGCATAGGGTTCCCTTCACTGCCCATCTCTTCCTGGCACAGGGTTCCCTTCACTACCCATCTCCTCCTGAAATAGGGTTCCCTTCACTACCCATCTCCTCCTGAAATAGGGTTCCCTTCACTACCCATCTCCTCCTGGCACAGGGTTCCCTTCACTGCCCATCTCCTCCTGGCATAGGGTTCCCTTCACTGGCTATCTCTTCCCAGCGTTGCTTTTAGCTAGTTTGAGAGCATGAAGATTTAAGCATAATTCTATTTTTGTACTATGTGGGGTGTGGGAATCGCTGCCTGCAATCACTGAGGGGAGAAGGAGCGCTAAGAGGGAGGGAGGCAGGGGCGAGATAGAGGGGGTAGAGATAACTAAGGGAGATAGAGGGGGAGGAAGGGGGAGATAGAGGGAGATGAAGGGGGAGATAGAGGGGGTAGAGAGAGATAGGGTGTGATAGAGGGGGTAAAGAGGGATAGGGGGTGACAGAGGGGGAGGAAGAGGGAGATTTAGGGGATAGAGAGGGATAGGGGTGATACAGGGCAGAGAAAGGGGGAGATAGAGTTGGTAGAGAGGGAGAGGCATGGGAGAGATAGAGGGGATAGAGAGGGAAGGGGTGATAGAAGGGGAGGAAGGAGTGGAGATACAGTATATGAGAAGGTAGAGGGATAGATAGATAGATAGATAGATAGATAGATAGATAGATAGATAGATAGATAGATAGATAGATAGATAGATAGATAGATAGATAGATAAATAGATAGACAGGCAGATAGATAGATAGATAGATGGATGGATGGACGGACGGACGGACAGACAGACAGACAGACAGACAGACAGACAGACAGACAGACAGACAGACAGACAGACAGACAGACAGACAGACAGATAGATAGATAGACAGACAGACAGACAGACAGACAGATAGACAGATAGACAGATAGACAGATAGATAGATAGATAGATAGATAGATAGATAGATAGATAGATAGATAGATAGATAGATAGAGGGATAGATAGATAGATAGATAGATAGATAGATAGATAGACAGACAGACAGACAGACAGACAGACAGACAGACAGACAGACAGACAGATAGATAGATAGATAGATAGATAGATAGATAGATAGATAGATAGATAGATAGATAGATAGATAGACCCTGCATACCCCTTTTATTCTGGGGCCTTTCATTCACTAGCTCCACCACTGCATTGTGGGCCAGTATAAGGTTTTGTCGATTATCTTCTCTTACCAAGAGGTCATGCCTTGAGGTTAGATGAATTAGATTTTGCTTTAAAGAAAGGATTAGGTTCCTCACAGTAAGGAAAGTCAGATTGCTACTTCATGGGCTAAGATCAGAGATCACAATGATTGTCTTAGTGTCACCTAATGAACGTATTCCCATTATAGTAATAATAATCACATATATAGTTGTGAGCGTACGAGTCGTTGCTCACGCTTGCGGGCTCGCGAAGCGAGGGCCGTGGCTCGCGAAGCGAGCCGCGGGCCTCGCGTAGCGAGGTCACTGGGCAAGGGCCTCAGTTGCTGGCATGGAGCGCCGAAGGCGCTCCATGCCAGCAACTGAGGCCCCTCGCGAAGCGAGGGCCTCAGTTGCTGGCGAGGTCACTGGGCACGGGTCTCAGTTGATGGCATGGAGCGCCGAAGGCGCTCCATGTCAGCAACTGAGGCCCCTCGCGAAGCGAGGGCCTCAGTTGCTGGCGAGGTCACTGGGCAAGGGCCTCAGTTGCTGGCATGGAGCGCCGAAGGCGCTCCATGCCAGCAACTGAGGCCCCTCGCGAAGCGAGGGACTCAGTTGCTGGCGAGGTCACTGGGCAAGGGCCTCAAACCCTCGCAAAATTCACGTCGCTACTCAAAAAACACGACACACAAATTACGACACTCGCTAAATTTTACGAGGCACGCAAACAACGTACGAAACACGTTACCACACATTACGACCTCGCAAACATCGAACGCAACACGCCGACATACAAACATTTAAAACACAATACATACACACAGCACATACATAAAAAACTTACCTACACCAAGAGGGAGCACCCAGGACCTCAAAAATGCAACTTACACCTCGATTTTACTCGAAATAAAACAGTTTAGAGACTAAAAAAAAATCTAAGCGACAGAAAAAATGTCCGCCGAACAAAACGAAAACGAGGCTACACCACTCTAAACTCGCAAAACACCACAAAACACCTACGGATATTCCGATACAGACCTATACCACACATTACTCGCCATTTTACACCAATGCGGAAGTACACGACTACGCTAACGGTTTGGTCTCGCGCACGCACAGTGTTACACTGCACACATTCAGCATGCTTACACAGCACCTCCACACCACTAATGCTGCAGCAACATCAACACAGATTGCCAGCTCTTCATCACAATGCTTCAAAATAGGTACACTATATTCATTTACTAATTTAGCTACCTTACAATTTCATTGCCGTCATTTTTTGACGGGCAATTCGCTAGTAATTACTTAAACTGAGGGCCACATTTGCGGAGGTCGAGGCTCTACGCCACCTCACGCGCGTTAAAAAAACAACCCAGAAAAGTGGGACTTTGAAAAAAAAAACAGCTGCGGGACTTAGAAAAAAACAACGTGGAATGAGGAAATACGAACTCAGACAAAAAAAATTACCACCCGCAGGATTTAGAAAAATAAAAAATACGAGGTCACAAAAATACGAAGTCAAAATGCGTACATCAAAAAAACACCAAAAACACAGAAAAATAACAACAAAACATAAAAAAAAATCACACACAGCAGGGGGGGCGGGGGGGGGGCAGCTAGGACGTCTGGGTATGAGGTTGCACGTAAATTAAATTTGAAATTTGAGTTTCGCCACTTGAAAATCGGCTAAGCAAGAAAAAAATGGAGGCTGAAAAATATGAAAATGAGGCTACACGACCCCGAAGCGCAGAAAACACTGTCAAGGACGTACGACTTTTACAAACAACAAGAACGACCCGCGGAACTCAGAAAAAATATATAGGTCACAAAAATAGGAAGTTAACGTCCGAACCGCGCACATCCACAAACATCAAAACCACAACAAAAATACAACATAAAACAAACATCACACGCAGCATGAGGGGCAGCCAGGATGTCTGGGAGTGAGGTTGCACGCTAATTGAAATTGCATTTAAGAATTTTCGGCTCTTGAAAATCGTCAAAGCAAGAAAAAAAATGGTGGACGAAAAAAATTAAAACGAGGCTAAAGGACACAGAGCCGCGAAAATCACCACCAGGCACGTACGAGTTAGCCAGGAATGTAGCAGATACAAAATATACCATTACAACGTACGGAAAATGCTCGCGAGCCAAGTAACACATAGAAAAAAGCCGCCATTTTAAAACACCAACTTACAACTCATAACATTAGGATTCTAAAATGGCGCCTTACCCGCCTAAACACGCTTTGCCCTCGTGCACGCAGCCTATTTACACTGCACACTTGGCACATTGCTGACACTTTCTCATCAGATGCAGGAAAATCCAAATAGATTGTAAGCTCTTCAGGATAAATATAAAAAGGTAAAGTAGATTCATTTATTCATTCATATTACTTTTGCCCATTTTACACTGTACTTATATATCTGCTACAGACAGCGTGGCAGTACAAGGTGCAGACCCCCACAACCCCTTCCCATAAGATATTATATTTATTGCCCTTGTGAATTCAGGACAGTAAATTGGTGACTTGTCTTTTAGTAGTTTGGGGGGAGTTGGGGCGTCACAGAGTTATCCTGGGTTTTTTTTGAGAGGGGGGTTTTCACATTTTAGGTCAGTCGGCCCCTTTGAAGCCGCTCCCTGCAAAGCCACAAAATACAGATAATTAGAGGGGACAAGAATAAAACGTTCTGTATTATTTGCCGCTTCTCTCTTCCAAATGTTCTGTCACGTTCTCTCCTTTCCAAATGTTCTGATATCCGGCCAAAAGGTGTTTGTTTATACTGAGCTGGGAAGGAATCTGAGATAGGGAGGGCGCGTGACATAGTGTGTGCTAATAGAGAGGGGGGAGGAAGGGGGAGAGGGGGGAGGAAGGTGGATACATGGGGGATAGTGATGGAAAGAATGGGGGAGAGATGGGGTAGAGAGGGGAGGGAAGGGGAGACATGGGGGATAGAGAGGGCAGGGGCAGATATGAGGGATAGAGAGGGGGGAGGAAGGGAAGAGATGGGGATAGCAAAGGGAAGAATGGGGGAGAGATGGGGATAGAGAGGAGAGGGGAGGGGAGACAGGGGGATAGAGAGGGGCAGGGCAGATATGGGGGATAGAGTGGGGGATGAAGGTGAGAGATGTGGATAGAGAGGGGAGGGAAGGGGAGACATGGTGGATAGAGAGGGGATGGCAGATATGGGGGATAGAGTGGGCAGGCAGGAAAGGAGCATAGATCGGGGATATGGAGGGGAGGGAAAGGGAGACATTGGGGATAGAGAGGGGGAGGAAGGGGAGAGATGAGGGATAGAGTGAACAGGGAAGGAGCAGAGATGGGGGATAGAGAGGGGAGGGAATGGGAGACATGGGGGATAGAGATGGGAGGGGCACATATGAGGGATAGAGAGGGGGAGGAAGGGGAGAGATGAGGATAGCAAAGGGAAGAATGGGGGAGAGATGGGGATAGAGAGGAGAGGGAAGTGGAGACAGGGGGATAGAGAGGGGCAGGGCAGATATGGGGGATAGAGTGGGGGATGAAGGGGAGAGATGTGGATAGAGAGGGGAGGGAAGGGGAGACATGGGGTTATAGAGGGTAGGGAAGGGAAGACATGGGGATAGAGAGGGGATGGCAGATATGGGGGATAGAGTGGGCAGGCAGGAAAGGAGCATAGATCGGGGATATGGAGGGGAGGGAAAGGGAGACATTGGGAATAGAGAGGGGGAGGAAGGGGAGAGATGAGGGATAGAGTGAACAGGAAAGGAGCAGAGATGGGGGATAGAGAGGGGAGGGAATGGGAGACATGGGGGATAGAGAGGGGAGGGGCAGATATGAGGGATAGAGATGGGGATGAAGGGGAGAGATGGGGATAAAGAGTGGAGGGAAGGATAGACATGGGGTTATAGAGGGTAGGGAAGGGAAGACATGGGGATAGAGAGGGGAGGGGCAGATATGGGGGATAGAGAGGGAAGAGGAGACATTGGGGTAGAGAGCGGCGGGCAGATATGGGGGATAGAGAGGGGAGGAAGGGGAGCGATGGGGATAGCAAAGGGAAGAATGGAGGAGAGATGGGGATAGAGAGGGGAGGGAAGGGGAGACATGGGGGATAGAGAGGGGCGGGGCAGATATGGGGGATAGAGAGGGGAGGAAGGGGAGAGATGGGGATAGCAAAGTAAAGAATGGGGGAGAGATGGGGATAGAGAGGGGAGGGAAGGGGAGACATGGGGGATAGAGAGGGGAGGGGTGGATATGGGGGATAGAGGGGGGGAAGGGGAGAGATGGGGATAGCAAATGGAAGAATGGGGGAGAGATTGGGTTGAAGAGAGGGAGGGAAGGGGAGACATGGGAGATAGAGAGAGGAGGGGCGGATATGGGGGATAGAGAGGGGGATGAAGGGGAGAGATGGGGATAGAGAGGGGAGGGAAGGGGAGACATGGGGGATAGAGAGGGGAGGGGCGGATATGGGGGATAGAGAGGGGGAGGAAGAGGAGAGATGGGGATAGCAAAGGGAAGAATGGGGGAGAGATGGGGATAGAGAGGGGAAGGAAAGGGGAGACATGGGGGAGAGAGAGGGGAGGTGCAGATATCGGGGATAGAGAGGGCAGGCAGGAAAGGAGCATAGATGGGGGATATGGAGGGGAGGGAAAGGGAGACATTGGGGATAGAGAGGGGGAGGAATGGGAGAGATGAGGGATAGAGTGAACAGGAAAGGAGCAGAGATGGGGGATAGAGAGGGGAGGGAATGGGAGACATGGGGGATAGAGAGGGGAGGGGCAGATATGAGGGATAGAGATGGGGATGAAGGGGAGAGATGGGGATAAAGAGTGGAGGGAAGGATAGACATGGGGTTATAGAGGGTAGGGAAGGGGAGACATGGGGATAGAGAGGGGAGGGGCAGATATGGGGGATAGAGAGGGAAGGGGGGACATGGGGGTAGAGAGGGGCGGGGCAGATATGGGGGATAGAGAGGGGAGGAAGGGGAGAGATGGGGATAGCAAAGGGAAGAATGGAGGAGAGATGGGGATAGAGAGGGGAGGGAAGGGGAGACATGGGGGATAGAGAGGGGCGGGGCAGATATGGGGGATAGAGAGGGGAGGAAGGGGAGAGATGGGGATAGCAAAGTAAAGAATGGGGGAGAGATGGGGATAGAGAGGGGAGGGAAGGGGAGACATGGGGGATAGAGAGGGGAGGGGTGGATATGGGGGATAGAGGGGGGGAAGGGGAGAGATGGGGATAGCAAAGGGAAGAATGGGGGAGAGATTGGGTTGAAGAGAGGGAGGGAAGGGGAGACATGGGAGATAGAGAGAGGAGGGGCGGATATGGGGGATAGAGAGGGGGATGAAGGGGAGAGATGGGGATAGAGAGGGGAGGGAAGGGGAGACATGGGGGATAGAGAGGGGAGGGGCGGATATGGGGGATAGAGAGGGGGAGGAAGAGGAGAGATGGGGATAGCAAAGGGAAGAATGGGGGAGAGATGGGGATAGAGAGGTGAAGGAAAGGGAGACATGGGGGAGAGAGAGGGGAGGGGCAGATATGGGAGATAGAGAGTGGGAGGAAGGGGAGAGATGCGGATAGCAAATGGAAGAATGGGGGAGAGATTGGGATAGAGAGGGAGGGAAGGGGAGACATGGGGATAGAGAGGGGAGGGGCAGATATGGGGGATAGAGAGGGGGATGAAGGGGAGAGATGGGGATAGAGAGGGGAGGGAAGGGGAGACATGGGGGATAGAGAGGGGAGGGGAGGAGAGACATGGGGATAGAGAGGGGAAGGGACACAGATGGGGGATAGTGAAGGGAGAGATGAGGGATAGAGCAGGGAATGAAGGGAAGATAGAGGCATAGATAGAAGGGAAATTGGCAGATATGGGGGATAGAGAGGGGAAGGGGTAGAGATAGGGGGTATAGAGAAGAGAGGGAAGGGGCAGAGATGGAGGGTAGAGAGGGAAGGAAATTGCAAAGTTGAGGGATAGAGAAGGAAGGAAAGGGGAGAGATGGGGGATAGAGAGTGGAGGTAAGGGGGGGCATGGGGGATAGCAAAGGGAAGAAAGGGGGAGAGATGGGAGATAGAAAGGGGAGGGAAGGGGGAGAGATGGGGGATAGAAAGGGGAGGGAAGGGGCAGAGATAGAAGATAGATGGGGGTACAAAAGAGAAAGATGGAGAGGATAGAGAGGGGAAGGGACAGAGATGGGGGATAGTGAAGGGAGAGATGAGAGATAGTGAAGGGAGAGATGAGGGATAGAGCAGAAGAGAAATTGGCATATATGGGGGATAGAGAGGGGAAGAGGTAGAGATAGGGGGTATAGAAAGGAGAAGGGGCAGAGATGGAGGGTAGAGAGGGAAGGGGCAGGTCTAGGGGGATAGAGCGGGGAAGGTGAGAGATGGGGGATAGCGAAGGGAAGAATGGGGGAGAGATTGGAGATAGAAAGGGGAGGGAAGGAGCAGAGATAGCTGATAGATAGGGGTAAAAAAGAGAAGGATGGGGAGGATAGAGAGGGGAAGGGACAGAGATGGGGGATAGTGAAGGGAGAGATGAGGGATAGAGCAGGGAATGAAGGGAAGATAGAGGCATAGATAGAAGGGAAATTGGCAGATGTGGGGAATAGAGAGGGGAAGGGGTAGAGATAGGGGGTATAGAGAGGAGATGGAAGGGGCAGATATGGAGGATAGAGAGGGAAGGAAAGTGCGGAGTTGAGGGATAGAGAAGGTAGGAAAGGGGAGAGATGGGGGATAGAGAGGGGAGGGAAGGGGAGACATGTTAGAGTGGGGATGTAAGGAGCAGAGATGGGGATAGAGAGGGTAGGGCAGGGACAGAGATTGGGGATAGGGAGGGGAAACATGGGGATAGAGAGGGGAGGGGCAGATATGGGGGGTAGAGAGGGGTTAGGAGAGAGATGGGAGATAGGTAAGGGAAGAATGGGGGAGAGATGGGGGATAGAAAGGGGAGGGGAGGGGAGGGAAGGGGAGAGATGGGGAATAGAGAGGGGAAAGGGCAGAGATGTGGAGTATAGAGAGGAGATGGAAGGGGCAGAGATGGGGGATAGAGAGGGGGAGGTAAGGGGCAGAGATGGGGAATAGAGATTGGAAAGGGCAGAGATGGGGAGTATAGAGAGAAGATGGAAGGGACAGAGATGGGGGATAGAGAGGGGGAGTTAGGGACAGAGATGGGGGATGGGGAGGGAAAGGGACAGAGATGGGGGAAAGAGATGGGGAGGGGAAGAGATGGGGGACATAGATGGGAAGGTAAGGGGCAGAGATGGAGAATAGAGATGGGAGGAAGGGTAGATAGAAGGATAGATGAAGGAGGAAGGGGCGGAGATGGGGGATAGAGAGGGGGAGTTAGTGACAGAGATGGGGGACGGAGAGGAAAAGGGGCAGAGATGGGGGAAAGAGATGGGGAGGGGAGGGGAAGAGATGGGGGACAGAGATGTGGTGGTAAGGGGCAGAGATGGGGAATAGAGATTGGAAAGGGCAGAGATGGGGAGTATAGAGAGGAGATCGAAGGGACAGAGATGGGGGATAGAGAGAGGGAAGGGGCAGAGATGGGGGATAGAGAGGTTTGAGGAAGGGGCAGAGATATGGAGGATAGAGAGGGGGTGGAAGTAATAGGGGTGTGGGATAAAGAGGGGGGAGAATGGGGAGTGATGAGGGATAGAGAGAGGGAGGAAGAGGAGAGATGGGGATAGAGAAGGGTGGAAGGGGGAGATAGAGGGATAGATAGGGGAGGGCAGGTTAGAGAGGGAAGAGAAGTAGCAGAGATGGGGATAGAGAGGTGGAGGAAGGGGTTGACATTGGGGATATAGAGGGGGAGGTAAGGTGAGATAGAGAGGGAATTGAAATAGAGGGGGTGTAGATAGGGGAAGGATGCGGAAGAGAAAGCAGGGATAGCGAGAGGGTGGTAAGGGGTAGATACAGGGGGTAAAGATGAGAGCAATGGGGATAAGAGATAAATATAGAGATAAAGAGCAAGGAATTGATATTTGCGGAATAGAGAGGGTGAAGAAGGAGCGAGATCGAGGGCGTAGAAAAAAGTAGGTTGAGATAGAGGGAGATGTAGAGAAGGGGAGGAAGGAGGAGAGATGGGGAGAGAGAGAGGGAGGAAATGGGAGAGATAGAGGGGGGAAAACAGAGATGGGGAGCAGAGAGAGAAGTAGAGATAAAAGTAGATGGGGAGATAAAGAGAGAGATAGGGATAGAGAGAGTAGGGGAGGGTTACAGTAGAGCAGGGAAGGGATAGGGAGGGGAAGAAGGGAGATACATGGGGATAGAGAGGGTTGGGGAGATATAGAGAGGAAGCAAGGGAGAGCAGTAGAGATAGAGAGAATAATAGAGGGAAAGATAAAGAGAGAGTAAGGGAGAGAGAAAGTAATGGCAAAATGGGGGAAAGATAGAGAGATACAAGGAGAGATAGAGAGAGGAGAAAGGAAAAAGGTAGAGAAGGGAGTGATAGAGAGGCATGTTTATTATAATTTCTTATAATATTATAAGTTCTCTTTCTTCCCCCTCCGTTCCTTTCTCTCTCCCTTGCCTCCCCTTCCTCTCTGGTCAGACCATGCTATCTACCTAAGTTTGTCTTATTTAAGCCTCAGTCCAGTCTAATGCTCGTCCCTAATCCCAAACATGCTTAAATTCCATAACTGTGTTTGTCTGTACCATTTCCATTGGAAGAAGGTTCCACTTCTCTACTACTCTTTCTGTAATATAGAACTTCCTCACATAACTACCAGATCTTAAATCTTCCTACATTACCCCTGCCTGCAGATGAGGCTATTATATGCAATAAATAATCAGATCAGACCACTATATATAACTCCCTTGACTCTATGAGGTGCTCTCCAAGCTTGTAA
>CM050174.1:79553118-79740618 GCA_027410445.1 Discoglossus pictus
CACGTTACGTGATATAAAGTAACAATGCTAGGATATAATGACATGTTACGTGATATAAAGTAACAATGCTAGTATATAATGACACGTTACGTGATATAAAGTAACAATGCTAGTATATAATGACACGTTACGTGATATAAAGTAACAATGCTAGTATATAATGACACGTTACGTGATATAAAGTAACAATGCTAGGATATAATGACATGTTACGTGATATAAAGTAACAATGCTAGTATATAATGACTTGTTACGTGATATAAAGTAACAATGTTGGGATATAAAGATATGTTACGTGATATAAAGTTGCAATGCTAGACTCTAAATCCTTTGTGTAACATTAAGATATGACAAAAAATTGTCCCCCAGTCTCAGTCATTTTCTTTACCCCTTTGTCTCAGTCCTTCCCCCTATCTCAGTAACTTTTCTCCATAGTCTCAGTCCCTGCCCTCCTGCCTGCTCTCAGACCTTGCCTACACCCCCCCCCCCCCCCACTCTCAGACCATGTCCCTTCAGTCTCACATCCTGTCCACTCTCCCCGGTCTTAGTCCCAGTCTCCAGTCTCAGACCCCGTCCTTCACCCTGACCTCAGTTCTTGTCCACCCCCAAGTTGCAATCCCTATCATCTCCCCTGCGGTCTCCTACCCGGTCCCCCAAGTCTTAATCATTGTCCTTGCTCCCTGGTCTCAGTCCTTGGCCATCCCCAGTGTCAGTCCCTTTCTTGACCATCATCTCAGACGCTGTCCCCTGGGTCTCAGACCTTGTTCCCCCAGTATAACACCCAGTTCTTGCTCTCTAGTCTCAGTCCTTGCCCAACCCCAAGGCTCAGTCCCTTTCCTCCCCATCATCTCAGATGCTGTCCCCTGAGTCTCAGACCCTGCTCCCCCAGCCCCAATCCTTGGCCTTGCTCCCTGGTCTCAGTCCTTGCCCACCCCCCAGGCTCAGTCCCTATCCCTTCAGTCTCAGACCCTATCCCTCCAGTCTCAGGCCCTATCCCCCCAGTCTCAGGCCCTATCCCCCACTCTCAATCCCCCCCCCCCCCCACACACACACACACACTCTTTCCCCCAGTGATAGTAGAGAAAAAAAATCTATCTGACACTGCAGTAAATATTTGCACTGACCTGATCCTGAATATCTATCAGAGGCCGCCCTCTTCACACTGATCTCCCATGTGCTCCCCACCCTGGCAAAGGTCACCCCCCCCCCCAGCCAAGCCATGACCCACTGATGTCACATGTGGCCTTGGATATAACAGCCAGGGAGCAAAGCCAGAGAGTATTGATAGAAAGAGAGAGAGCGAGACAGGACAGACAGATAGAAAGAGGAAAAGTGAGAGAAGAAAGGGATAAAAAGTGAAGAAAGAAAGAAAGAAAGAAAGGAAAGAAAGGAAAGAAAGAAAGAAAGAAAGAAAGAAAGAAAGAAAGAAAGAAAGAAAAAAAAGAAAGAAAGAGGACTGGAAGGTTAAAATGTGATGGGGTAAGAGAAAATTACAGCAAATAGAAAGTGAATGATAGAATAGAGAAAAAGAAAAGAGAGAGAAGCAATATAAAGAAAATATAAAGAGAAGAGAAAAAAGAATAAATAAATAAAATAGAGGGAGTGAATAAGGAGAAAGGGGCAATAGACACCAGGTTAGGTTTTCATGGCGGTGGTCCGAGGCATCCCGTCTCTCTCCCTCTGCTCCTCTCGCTTGCTCAGTGGTCTGGCAGGAGGAGGGGGCTCTGTTCTCCACCAGCGTACAGGAATCCAGGAAAGCCCCGCCTCTGAGGATGCTAAACACACCCCTGAGGAGCTCAAAACCTCCTCCGACCAATCAGAAGCTCCCAAGAAAGGCCCTTACAATTCAATGGTGGACCGTTCCCTTGTGAGGAGGGATATCCGAGCTTTCCTGAAAGAGTGCGGTGGTACCCCCAGTGAGGCACGTCATTGGCTGGCCCAGTTTCAGGAGATGCATTCCAACTATCAGAAGGCTTTCGCTGTGATTGAGGTAGGCTTCTATGTCAGATACTGGTGAATGGGTGCCATATGTCATAAGCATGAAGTGGAGGGTTATCCTACTTGGACTTGCTCTCTGTTCAGTCATATTGCACTGTGGCTATGAAAAGTGCCTTTCAAAAGAACTGAATAGAGATGATATCTGAACCCAAGCTTGCTTTTATTCCTTCTAGGAGTATAATCATGCTTTGCCCAATATTAAGTCAAGTTCTTCATAATAGCACACTATACATTTGTCACTTCAGAGGTGGTGAGAAAAAGTGCCTACTGGATATATAATGGTGGAGGTGGTGAGAGGAGGTCCCTATAGGATAAAGAGTGGTGGAGGAGGTGAGAAGAGGTGTCTACTGTATATAGAGAGATGGAGGTGGTGAGAGGAAGTGGCTATTGGATGTAGAGTGGTGGAGGAGGTGAGAAGAGGTGTCTACTGTATATAGAGAGATGGAGGTGGTGAGAAAAGGTGCCTACTGGATATTGAGTGGTGGAGAAGGTGAGAAGAGGTGCCTAATGGATACAGAGAGATGGAGGTGGTGAGAGGAAGTGCCTATTGGATATAGAGTGGTGGAGGAGGTGAGAAGAGGTGCCTACTGTATATAGAGAGGTGGAGGTGGTGAGAGGAAGTGCCTATTGGATGTAGAGTGGTGAAGAAGGTGAGAAGAGGTGCCGACTTCTAGATAGAGAGGTGGAGGAGGTGAGAGGAAGTGACTACTGGATATTGACTGGTGGAGAAGGTGAGAAGAGGTGCCTAATGGATACAGAGAGGCGGAGGTGGTGAGAAGAGATGCCTACTGGATAGAGAGGTGGAGGAGGTGAGAGGAAGTGACTACTGGATATTGACTGGAGAAGGTGAGAAGAGGTGCCTAATGGATATAGAGAGGCGGAGGTGGTGAGAAGAGATGCCTACTGGATAGAGAGGTGGAGGAGGTGAGAGGAAGTGACTATGGGTATTGACTGGTGGAGAAGGTGAGAAGAGATGCCTACTGGATAGAGAGGTGGAGGTGCTTATAGAGAGGTGGATATAGATAGGTGGGCTATGTGTTACTATATTTTTTGAGTCGCAGTGAATTCAGATAAGACATTTCCATATTTAATATTCTAAATGCTTCTATTTTACTTTATTATACTTATTTGGAAATCTTGATCTCAGGAAGATTTGTCACTGGATTTATTTGAGAACTAAAACTATTTGTATCTCTTTAAGATATTTTTTCACACCACTTCCACCTCTCTATTTCCAGTGGGCATTTTCTCACCATCTTGCCAAATCTCTATATCCAGTGGATACCTCTTCACATCGCTTCCACCTCTCTATTTCCAGTGGGCACTTTCTCTCCCCATCTTGCCATATCTCTATATCCAGTAGGCACCTCTTTTTACCACGTCCACCTCTCTCATCATCTCACCTCTATTCCCAGTAAACACCTCATCTGATCACCTCCCCCTCTATATATACAGTAGCCACCTCCTATATCAATTTCACCTCTCTATATTCTCAGTAAGCATCTCCTCTGATCATCTCTATATCTCAATATCCAGTAGGCATCTCCTCTCACTACCTCCACCTCTCTATATACCCAGTAGTCACCTCCTCTGATCACTACCACGTGGAGATATCCAGCAGGCATTTCCTATGATCACTTCCATCTTTCTATATCCAGTAGAAACCTCTTCTCACCATGTGCTCTAATAACTTCAATATCCAGTAGGCACCTCCTCTCATCAGCTCTACCTCTGTATATCTAGTAGGCACCTCTTCTCACCACCTCCACCTCTCTCTATATCCAGTAGGAACCTCCACATCCCTATATCCAGTAGGCACCTCCTCCACCTCTCTATATCCAGTAGGCACCTCCTCCACCTCTCTATATCCAGTAGTCACCTCCTCTCACCACCTTCATCTCTATATACCCAGCAAGCACTTCCTCTCACCACATCCATCACTCTATATACTCAGTAGGCACCTCCTCTAATGAATATCCAGTGGAAACCTTTTGGCAATACCCCCAACCTCTCTATATCCAGCAGGCAACTCCGCTCACTACCTCCTCACTATTTACCCAGTAAGCACCTCCTCTGATTACCTCCACATTTCAATTTACAGTAGGCACTTCCTCTCACCACCCCCACCTCCCTATAAAAGCAGTAAGCGCCTCTTCTGACCACCTGCACATCTTAATATCCAGTAGACACCTTCTCTCACCATCTCTACCTCACTATATACAGCTAGCCCTTCCTGTCACCACCTCCTCCTGTCAATATCAAGTAGGCACCTATTCTCACCACCTTCACCTCTTTATATCCAATAGGCACCTCTTCTCACCACCTCCACTTCTCTATATCCAGTAGACACTTCATCTCACCAGCTTCAGCTTTCTATATCCAGTAGACACATCTTCTCACCACCTCCACATCTCTAGATCCGTAAGCACCACTGATCACCTCCACTTCTCCACATCCAGTAAGCATATCTTCTGACCACCTCCTCCCAATATACACCAAGCACCTACCATTTAGTAATCACCCTCTTATTCAGTTGTACCCCTTGACCACTCACTGCCTCTGCCCTCTCCACAGGTTGATGAGAATGTATTCAGCTGCCGACGGTCTCTGGGCAGTGTGGCATTTGCTCTCTCTTTCCTCCAAAGGATGGACATGAAGCCTCTGGTGGTGATAGGGTTGCCCAGTACTTACTCTACACGTCCATCGGCTGCTGACACCAAGTCTCTGCTGGTGCACAACTGCCAGACCCTAGTCGATGCCATGCACACCAGCTCGGGCACTGCCCTACCCTTCTTCAATGGTGGCTCAGTGTTGACATCCCGTGAGCCGGAAGGCAGGTACTGTACCATCATCTTATAACATTACCCAAGTATCCTCATCTTTCCTCCTTTTCTTTGTCAACTGCGGTTTGATTGGCTCTTGAACATTTGACCCAATTAGCTAACCAAGCTCCATGTTTCAATCCTATGCTTTGTGCATGATTGTTTCAGAGCATTACTTCTTCAGATGCAGAGCATTTCTCCATTGTCTCTTGTGCGTCCCATAGGACCAGTACCTCCTGACCGCTCCTCTCTCCTCTAGTTATGGCTCGGTGTCTGCAGTAAACACTGAGCTGCTCAGCTGGTGCCTCAACTCAGGGAACGTCCCTATCCTCTGCCCCATTGGTGAGACCCCCTCTGGCCGCTCAGTCCTGCTGGACTCTCTAGAAGTGACCGCCAGCATCTCCAAAGCTCTGCAGCCCCTGAAGATCATCTTCCTGAACACTGGAGGTGGCCTGAAGGACCTGAGTGAGAAGGTGACTTGTCCCATATTGCTTGTAACTCCATGTACTTTGCCCATTAAGGGACACTATCAACCCAACCAAAACTTGAGTTTCATCTTATTGTATTAACTACAGTAAATCATTACTGAGATATTCAACACTGTTTGTATGCTAATGTGTCACTCAGTATAATAACTATAGCTTGAAATGTGTGGGGTCTAAATGCATGATAACATTAGGAAACATTGTTTTGGTCATTATAGAGACTATGATGCTAGTTGGCACATTGCATTGGCTGATTAGTATTTAGGAGTAACGCATTTGTATAATAATGCGGCACAAACAATCCTGAGTATCTCAGGATTCACTTTTAGACCAATTTACAACAATTTCCTTTACACCAAATGGAGAGTACAATGTATGTCCTGCTCTGTATGAAGTTTTATTGGCTCTTGAACATTTGACTCAATCAACCAAAAAATGTAAACTTTTAATACTTACATTTGAAATTTAGCAGTGACATGCAACCAGATCGGCATGTCAGGTGTCAATAGGGTCATAGGGGACTTGTCCGGAGGCTGTCCTGATCGGAGTTTTTATCAACAGACCATTGAAAAAAATGAGGAAAGCCTCCTGGGCATATCCCCCGCCACCCCCGGGCACCTGAGAACCCTAGCTCATTAGATGGTCCGTGAGGACCCCAAGCAATATTTAGGTTGCTCACCAAAACCTTGGTCAGGCCATAGGAAAAATGTATATCAGTTGTTCTAACCAATCACAGAAGACATCTTGGGATGTTTCTTTCACTTTAAAGGTACAGTTGTATTTTGTGGCCTATTCTGATGCCCACAGTTGCGCTAATGAACATGATGTAGACCTTGCCCATTCTTCAATACAGGTTGTTGGACTCGTGAACCTTCCCGCAGACCTGGAGCTGATGCGAAACGCATTGTGGATGAGCGCCAGGCAGCGGCACCAAGTAACTGTCATCGTAGACCTGCTGAACCGCCTATCACCCGCCTCCTCCGCTGTCATCACATCGGCTCGCACTCTGCTCAGCGAGCTCTTCAGCAATAAAGGTGAGGGGGCATGAAAGCAATTTTTAGAGAAAATATGTATAAAACATTTCCATCTTGTCTGACTTGAGAACTTGCTGCTAGCTTTGGAATCTGAGTGGGTGTGTTTATTTTATATGTCAAAGGTGAGGAGGCGGTATTCGTTAAATTAGTGTACCTATTGGAGTTTGATAATTAATTTAATTAAAAGAACATCCATCTCTAAACACATCACAGTTTAGTAGGCAACAAGATGGTGGCACAGATGGTCTCCACTCCATACCAGACCCATTTACTCTCCCTCTACACCTCTTTGTATTGTTGCTACTAACCCCTTTTCGTAATTCCCCCTCTTTAGGATCAGGGACCCTCTTTAAGAACGCAGAGCGGATGCTAAGATTTGACTCCCTCCAAGACGTGGACACCCAACGTCTGGTAGCACTGGTGAATCGATCCTTCCAAAAACCGCTGAGCAAGGATTATATCAAGAGTGTGGGGTCCCGACTGAACTCTGTGTACCTGTCAGAGGGGTGAGGAGGGGGACTGTAAAGAAACAATGAGCAGGGTCTAAAAGACACAAGTCATAAGGAGACTCTATGACATTAATATGTAGAGATTAAAGGAAACCATGACAATGATGTGTATAGATTAGAGGGGACTCCATGACATAAATATGTATAGATTAGAGGGGACTCCATGACATAAATATGTATAGATTAGAGGAGACTCCATGATATTAATATGTATAGATTAGAGGACTCCATGACAATGACATGTATAGATTAGAGGAGACTCAACCTTACAAATTAATCCACAGATACAACGCAGCCGCCATCATTACCATGGAGCCAGTGTTAGGTGGCACACCATACCTGGACAAATTTGTGGTCAGCTCTGGTCGACAGGGGCAGGGGTCCGGACAGATGTTATGGGAGTGTATCAGACAGGACATCCAGACCCTCTTCTGGAGATCTCGAGCCAACAACCCAATTAACCCTTGGTAAGTGACCAACAACAACCAAAACCATGACTCAACATGGTCATTAATGGCTATTACCTTATACGCGTTTCGCTCTGATTTTTTCAGGTACTTTAAGAACAGCGATGGGAGCTTCTCCAACAAGCAGTGGATATTTTTTTGGCTTGGGCTGGCAGACATCAGGGACTCGTATGAGCTGGTGAATCATGCCAAGAGCCTGCCAGACTCATTCTGCAAGCCAAGAGACTCATGACACTCTAAGGGGGGAGATCACGGACTCATGACACTCTGAAAGACCACCATTACTGCAGTTTAGAACACTGTCTTACCACCATGACATAACTTGATGCTCTGTTCGGCCAAAGAAGAGCAAGACATCACTGCTAAAGATACTCTGACCCGAGGAGGCCATATTACCTATCAGAGAGACATCACTGCTAAAGAGACTCTGACCCGAGGAGGCCATATTACCTAACACAGAGACATCACTGCTAAAGGGACTCTGACCCGAGGAGGCCATATTACCTATCACAGAGACATCACTGCTAAAGAGACTCTGACCCGAGGAGGCCATATTACCTATCACAGAGACAGACATCACTGCTAAAGAGACTCTGACCCGAGGAGGCCATATTACCTATCACAGAGACATCACTGCTAAAGAGACTCTGACCCGAGGAGGCCATATTACCTATCACAGAGACATCACTGCTAAAGAGACTCTGACCCGAGGAGGCCATATTACCTATCAGAGAGACATCACTGCTAAAGAGACTCTGACCCGAGGAGACCATATTACCTATCACAGAGACATCACTGCTAAAGAGACTCTGACCCGAGGAGGCCATATTACCTATCAGAGAGACATCACTGCTAAAGAGACTCTGACCCGAGGAGGCCATATTACCTAATACTGATAGACATCACTGCTAAAAAGACAGTCTGATCTGAGGAGGCCATATTACCTAACAGAGACATCACTGCTAAAGAGACTGTCTGACCCGAAGAGGCCATATTAACTAACATGTCAGTAAATATATACCCAGGGACATTATATACCCTAGTAACAAACAGGTGACGGCCATGTCCCAATTCCAATGGGAAAAGCATTATAGAATTCTCTTAAAGGTGCAGGATAAAGGTGCTACCAGCCGTATGAGCCAATGTTACAGAGGCATGACATGTATATATTTGGAATATTTAAAGTATAATTGCTTCTATTTTTAATATAAAACTTTAAATGTGTTATATGAAAAAAAAAATGTAAACATAAAAAAAAAAAACAGTAAAATAAATATTGTATGAAGTATTGAAAATAAGTGTATAATCGTATTTGTAACTAGTGGTAATAATGTTACTCATTCAGTACAAAGATTCTCTTTTTATTAAAAGCATTTAACAAAAAAAAAAAACATTTGATTGTGTGCATGGCTCCACCCACCCATGACATCACCGGTGCATGGCTCCACCCACCAGTGACATCATTTGTGCATATGCTGTTGCACGGACAAAAGATGGAGGAGGATACCAGTGAGGAGAAAATAGTGTTACAGATGAGGTTGTAATAGCTTATATAGGGAGTGATAAACTGGGTGAGTCTAATGGGGTCCGAGGGACACAAAAAGGTGGGAGGACACAGACCGCCCTCGACTCCGGGGAAGAGGGAGGACACAGACCACCCTCGACTCCGGGGAAGAGGGAGGACACAGACCACCCTCGACTCCGGGGAAGAGGGAGGACACAGACCACCCTCGACTCCGGGGAAGAGGGAGGACACAGACCGCCCTCGACTCCGGGGAAGAGGGAGGACACAGACCGCCCTCGACTCCGGGGAAGAGGGAGAAATTAAGTAAATTAAGTTTATACAAAGAATCGCTATAAATAATGTTTATTAACATATAGGTTATACCATTAGGCCGCCATTATTCTTTTGTACGTGCACAGACCTATTTATATTAATATTAGGCTTAAATGAATCCTTAAATAGTCAGACTTTAACAATATTTAAGTAATAAAAGGTAAATATAAACAACTCTGCAATTTATTGAGATTCTAAACAAGTTTTTTTTTTATTGAAAAGTTGTTTATAGTGATTAAAAGTTGACCCCGAATTATGTTACTGTGACAGATCTATTAAGAAAACACTTTCTAAAATAAGTAGCGTAACCTCCGACCTCCCACTTCAGTGGTCCCTGGCACATGCATGTGATGCTCTGCTTGGCTCTCTGCCATGGCATTCAATAAATACGCAATGCTCTGAAGCAGGCTCATTATTGTGTTGAAATGAAGGGGGTCTGGGGGGAGTGGATATCCCCATAAATTAAGTTCTCGGTAAAAAAAAATATATATAGTTTTGGAAATCCTCGCTGGCAAGCGAAAGATGCTCTGCAGACAAAGACCAGTTAAGATTGTACAAGTGAGGTCCTGGCAGAAGAGTGATGTTCTGCAGATAAAGCCTAGGTGAGATGGTACAAGTGAAGATCCCATTTCGGTCTGTGGAGTGATGCTCTGCCACCTCCTTCCGTCCAGTTCAACCATCTGTGGCTAGTATAATGGCTACCCCAAAGATGCCCACGTTCTGGCCAATCAGCCGCATCTGATTCCAGAACTCCACCCTGCGCCCTCCGTGCCAATGTCTCAGGTTCCCATCGATGAGGAGCAGAGAGAGGGGGAGGAGAACGGCAAGGACTTGAGCCGCAGTGCGCACGTAATATCCGGAGAGGAAGGACAGGGCCAGCACCCCGTACAGGACAAAGAGGATCTGCAGGGCCGGCTCGCCCCCAGGGAGGTAGTCCAGATATGCCAGGCGGTCCTCCTTACTGTGCTGCAGTGTATAGGCCTAGGGAGGAAAACAGATGGAGGGAGTCAGCAGTCGTTTAAGGTCCATCAGCAACCTGGACAGTTCTGGAATTGTGGCCCCAGAAGTGAATTAGCCACCCAAACCCCCATGAGACCTCACCCACCCCGATCCTGTCCTCTGGTATCATGGCCACCACTTACCAGACAGATGAGGTAGATGCCTAGGAAGACCTGCCCGGTGGACTGCAGGGAGCGGCTGCGCGGCTTCTGTCTGTAGATCTCTCCGGCTCCACTGGCCAAGACCAGGAACCCTCCAATGATGGCGATGGTCCGAGAGTACATACGAACCTGGGGACACAAAGCATGCCTAAATAACATGTCCACTGCTGGTTGTGGTGCTCTTCATTGGCTGGAGACTTGCTGTGGTTTCCCTTGGTAACAAAGTTATGGTTATGAATGACTGCTCGGCCTCTAACTTAACCAGATCGTTCTTAACACCATCTGTACTTATCTCTCAGCCTGTTTCTCCTCTATCAGATGATTTCATAATCCAGGAAACCTCCATATACCTTTAAGGCGGGGTGAATGTTTATTGTGTATGTAATTACACTGCACATACATGACACACGCACAGGACGGTCTTACCTTCAGCCAGTCTCCATAGTGCACGTGTCCGGCGAGGTGCGCTCCGTATGTGCTGACAGCGAGCTCCAGAGCGCTGCCCAGGGCAAACCAGCGGCGCTTGACGCCAAAGGACATGAAACTGGCACACAGCACGGCCACTGCCAGATCTATGTACAGGTAGGGCACCGGGATGTCCGGCCTCCTATGGGAGAAATAGGGGGTCATACCCTGCAGCAACAAATTCATAAATACATATAATTGCATTTGTTAAAAATGTTGCTGGGTTAAGGTGACTGTAACCCCAACAGGAAATTAATTTTAAAGAGCATTAAAATCTTCCTATACATTGTACTAGCTGTTTTTCTCTATAGTAAATCATTTCTTAAATATTTAGAATTGATTTTTCTGCTCCAGTATGCTAGTGTGCGGCACATCGTGCTTAATATGGATGGGAGAGGGGTCTAACTGCCATATAACATTGGGGGTCTTTAAATGTCTACCCTTATTGTGAGAGGTGATTAATGGCCCTTGATAAGGAGACTTAGAGAGAGGGAGGTCCGGTATAGATTATCTAACACTTCCCCATGTCTCGCTCTGCATTCATATTCAACAGCACCCAGTGTGTATTGACCCACACCGAAACCGCCCCCCCCCCCCCTTCTCAACATACCCCCACCCCTGGTGTAGAGGATAGCTCTGGCTCAGTATTACACTGTATCCCTATGTATCGGCGCTTCCTGTTACATTGTATCAGATGACGTTAACCCCGTATTTACAGCTTGGATCCACACGCTCTGTCTTTCTCCTCTCAGAAGGTGGGGGCTGCATGAGAAAAGTCTTGGAGACAACTGTAAGGAGGAGATGATGGGTGGCAAGAGACGTCAGTTAGGGAGATTAGATCTTGTATGTAGGAGTGGTGGTTAGGGGAGTATCTGGAGACTAGATCTAGCATGTAGAAGGTGGCAGTTATGGGTGTATCTGGAGATTAGATCTGATATGTGGGAGGGGGCACGGTTAGGGGAGTATCTGGAAAGTAGATCTGATAAGTAGGAGGGGGCGGTAAGGAGAGTATGACAATCCGAAGGTAGGGGCTATACAAGCTCAGAGCCCACCTGCTATAGACTACAGGTTACTACCCACAAGGACCATTGGGTTCTTATAAATATCGGCACCAGCACCCTGGTATCTGGATGCTGTATCAGTCAGAGTCTCTTCATCAGGAATCAGCACATTCAGGAGTACTCAGCAACTTCCCTATGGTAGTGACCAGGACAAGTTACTTGCAGGATAAAGATAGGATCAGTATCACAGCCACCAGGAACAAAATAACAGGCATACCATGTTCTATATGCCGCAGCAGTGACCTGCCTATATTCGCTTCTAAAACACCAATTTAGAAAAACACAAAAACAACATTCATGAATTGGGGAGGGGATAAGTTGAATAGCTGTACTGCCTGAATTAACAGTCAAGTCAGCATAGTCCTGTGTCCATGGGGACAGAGATGATGTCACAGAAAGTAGCTGCCCTCTTCTGGGGACTGGTCTGTAAAGGACCAGGACTAGTTACAGGCGCCATCTTGTTTGGTCAATATTACAAATAGCAGTACAACACACAAATAACCTTTAAATGTGGCACAGAGGACAGTAATATTACATAGGGAATTACATACAGGATGAGGCAGGGGGCATATGCACTAAGAAACATGAAGCGTTTTCCAATGGGGATGTTTGTTCTCTATGGTAGCTCACTGGGTTAAAATCAAGGCCCTGGAAAGGGGTCCGTGACAGGGAGCATCTGGAGATTAGACCTGATATGTAGGAGGGGCCGTTAGGGGAGTATCTGTAGATTAGATCTGATATGTAGGAGGGGCCATTAGTGGAGTATTCGGATATTAGATCTGATATATAGGAGGGGCCGTTGGGGGAGTATCTGAAGATTAGATCTGATATGTAGGAGGGGCCGTTAGGGTAGTATCTGGAGATTAGATCTGATATATAGGAGGGGCCATTAGGGGAGTATCTGGAGATTAGATCTGATATATAGGAGGGGCCGTTGGGGGAGTATCTGGAGATTAGATCTGATATATAGGAGGGGCCGTTGGGGGAGTATCTGAAGATTAGATCTGAAATGTAGGAAGGGCGGTTAGGGGAGTATCTGGAGATTAGATCTGATATATAGGAAGGGCGGTTAGAGGAGTATCTGGAGACTAGATCTGATATGTAGGAGGGGCCGTTGGGGGAGTATCTGGAGACTAGATCTGATATATAGGAGGGGCCATTAGGGGAGTATCAGGAGATTAGATCTGATATATAGGAGGGGCCGTTGGGGGAGTATCTGGAGATTAGATCTGATATGTAGGAAGGGCAGTTAGGGGAGTATCTGAAGATTAGATCTGATATATAGGAGGGGCTGTTAGGGGAGTATCTGGAGATTAGATCTGATATATAGGGGGGGTTGTTAGGGGAGTATCTGGAGATTAGATCTGATATCTAGGAGGGGCCATTAGGGGAGTATCTGGAGATTAGATCTGATATGTAGGAGGGGCCATTGGGGGAGTATCTGGAGACTAGATCTGATATATAGGAGGGGCCGTTAGAGCAGTATCTGGAGATTAGATCTGATATGTAGGAAGGGCGGTTAGGGGAGTATCTGGAGATTTGATCTGACATGTAAGAAGGGCGGTTAGAGGAGTATCTGGAGACTAGATCTGATATATAGGAGGGGCCGCTAGGGGAGTATCTGGAGATTAGATCTGATATATAGGAGGGGCGTTAGGGGAGTATCTGGAGACTAGATCTGATATATAGGAGGGGCCGCTAGGGGAGTATCTGGAGATTAGATCTGATATGTAGGAGGGGCCGTTGGGGGAGTATCTGGAGATTAGATCTGATATGTAGGAGGGTGCCATTAGGGGAGTATCTGGAGATTAGATCTGAAATGTCGGAAGGGCGGTTAGGGGAGTATCTGGAGATTAGATCTGATATATAGGAGGGGCCGCTAGGGGAGTATCTGGAGATTAGATCTGATATATAGGAGGGGCCGTTGGGGGAGTATCTGGAGATTAGATCTGATATATAGGGGGGGTTGTTAGGGGAGTATCTGGAGATTAGATCTGATATCTAGGAGGGGCCATTAGGGGAGTATCTGGAGATTAGATCTGATATGTAGGAGGGGCCATTGGGGGAGTATCTGGAGACTAGATCTGATATATAGGAGGGGCCGTTAGAGCAGTATCTGGAGATTAGATCTGATATGTAGGAAGGGCGGTTAGGGGAGTATCTGGAGATTTGATCTGACATGTAAGAAGGGCGGTTAGAGGAGTATCTGGAGACTAGATCTGATATATAGGAGGGGCCGCTAGGGGAGTATCTGGAGATTAGATCTGATATATAGGAGGGGCGTTAGGGGAGTATCTGGAGACTAGATCTGATATATAGGAGGGGCCGCTAGGGGAGTATCTGGAGATTAGATCTGATATGTAGGAGGGGCCGTTGGGGGAGTATCTGGAGATTAGATCTGATATGTAGGAGGGTGCCATTAGGGGAGTATCTGGAGATTAGATCTGAAATGTCGGAAGGGCGGTTAGGGGAGTATCTGGAGATTAGATCTGATATATAGGAGGGGCCGCTAGGGGAGTATCTGGAGATTAGATCTGATATATAGGAGGGGCCGTTGGGGGAGTATCTGGAGATTAGATCTGATATGTAGGAGGGTGCCATTAGGGGAGTATCTGGAGACTAGCTCTGATATGTAGGATGGGCCGTTGGGGGAGTATCTGGAGACTAGATCTGATATCTAGGAGGGGCCGTTGGGGGAGTATCTGGAGACTAGATCTGATATCTAGGAGGGGCCGTTGGGGGAGTATCTGGAGACTAGATCTGATATCTAGGAGGGGCCGTTAGAGGAGTATCTGGAGATTAGATCTGATATGTAGGAGGGGCCATTAGAGGAGTATTCGGATATTAGATCTGATATATAGGAGGGGGGCATTAGGGGAGTATCTGGAGATTAGATCTGATATACAGGAGGGCTGTTAGGGGAGTATCTGGAGATTAGATCTGATATATAGGGTGGGGGCATTAGGGGAGTATCATGAGATCAGATCTGATCTATAGTGGGGGCGTTAGGGGAGTATCTGGAGATCAGATCTGATCTATAGTGGGGGCGTTAGGGGAGTATCTGGAGATCAGATCTGATCTATAGTGGGGGCGTTAGGGGAGTATCTGGAGATCAGATCTGATCTATAGTGGGGGCGTTAGGGGAGTATCTGGAGATCAGATCTGATATATAGGAGGGGGCAGTTTGTCAAGGACTTAGTAGGTGAGTGAGTGTAATTCTATCGGGTATGGGGAGCCAGTGCTAGTGTATGTCTCATTTCTCTCAGTCTTTGTGTGGGTCATATTCAGTACTAGCGTATCTCTCTCCCTCTCCTTTTTCACTCTCCCTCCCTCTCCTTTTTCACTCTCCCTCCCTCTCCTTTTTCACCCTCCCTCCCTCCCCTTTTTCACCCTCCCTCCCTCTCCTTTTTCACCCTCCCATTTCTCCTCCTTGTTCACTCTCTCTCTCTCTTCTCGCTGTGTCTCTTTCACCATGTCACTTTTTCTCTCCCCCTCTGTCTCTTTCACCATGTCTCTCCTCTTTCTCTCTCCTTTCTATATCTCTTGTCTTTGCCTTTCTCCCTCAGTCTTTGTCGCAGTCTCCTTTCTCCCTCTTCCTCCTTTCTCTGCGTCTCTCACTCTAACCATCCATCCCTCCTTTCCCTGCCTCCTTTTTCTCTCTGTCTCTTTCTGTATAGGTGCATGTCTGCCATACTCCGTAATAGTATGCTTTTCTCTCAGTACCGTTCTCAGTCTCACTTAGGACTAGTGTATATTTCCTACCTCTTTCTGTCATACTCAGTACCACTGTATATTACTCTCTCTATGTGTCATACTCAGTACCACTGTATATTACTCTCTCTATGTGTCATACTCAGTACCACTGTATATTACTCTCTCTATGTGACATACTCAGTACCACTGTATATTACTCTCTCTATGTGTCATACTCAGTACCACTGTATATTACTCTCTCTATGTGACATACTCAGTACCACTGTATATTACTCTCTCTATGTGTCATACTCAGTACCACTGTATATTACTCTCTCTATGTGACATACTCAGTACCACTGTATATTACTCTGTCTATGTGTCATACTCAGTACCACTGTATATTACTCTCTCTCTCTGTCATACTCAGTACCACTGTATATTACTCTCTCTACGTGTCATACTCAGTACCACTGTATATTACTCTCTCTATGTGTCATACTCAGTACCACTGTATATTTCCTACCTCTTTCTGTCATACTCAGTACCACTGTATATTACTCTCTCTATGTGACATACTCCGTACCACTGTATATTACTCTCTCTCTATGTGTCATACTCAGTACCACTGTATATTACTCTCTCTATGTGACATACTCAGTACCACTGTATATTACTCTCTCTATGTGTCATACTCAGTACCACTGTATATTACTCTCTCTCTCTGTCATACTCAGTACCACTGTATATTACTCTCTCTACGTGTCATACTCAGTACCACTGTATATTATTCTCTCTCTATGTGACATACTCAGTACCACTGTATATTACTCTCTCTATGTGACATACTCAGTACCACTGTATATTACTCTCTCTATGTGTCATACTCAGTACCACTGTATATTACTCTCTCTCTCTGTCATACTCAGTACCACTGTATATTACTCTCTCTATGTGACATACTCAGTACCACTGTATATTACTCTCTCTATGTGACATACTCAGTACCACTGTATATTACTCTCTCTATGTGACATACTCAGTACCACTGTATATTATTCTCTCTATGTGTCATACTCAGTACCACTGTATATTACTCTCTCTATGTGTCATACTCAGTACCACTGTATATTACTCTCTCTATGTGTCATACTCAGTACCACTGTATATTACTCTCTCTATGTGACATACTCGGTACCACTGTATATTACTCTCTCTCTATGTGTCATACTCAGTACCACTGTATATTACTCTCTCTATGTGTCATACTCAGTACCACTGTATATTACTCTCTCTATGTGACATACTCAGTACCACTGTATATTACTCTCTCTCTATGTGTGACACTCAGTACCACTGTATATTACTCTCTCTATGTGTCATACTCGGTACCACTGTATATTACTCTCTCTCTATGTGTGACACTCAGTACCACTGTATATTACTCTCTCTATGTGTCATACTCGGTACCACTGTATATTACTCTCTCTATGTGTCATACTCAGTACCACTGTATATTACTCTCTCTCTATGTGTGACACTCAGTACCACTGTATATTACTCTCTCTATGTGTCATACTCGGTACCACTGTATATTACTCTCTCTATGTGTCATACTCAGTACCACTGTATATTACTCTCTCTCTATGTGACACTCAGTACCACTGTATATTACTCTCTCTCTATGTGACATACTCAGTACCACTGTATATTACTCTCTCTCTATGTGTCATACTCAGTACCACTGTATATTACTCTCTCTATGTGACATACTCAGTACCACTGTATATTACTCTCTCTCTATGTGACATACTCAGTACCACTGTATATTACTCTATGTGACATACTCAGTACCACTGTATATTACTCTCTCTATGTGTCATACTCAGTACCGCTGTATATTACTCTCTCTATGTGTCATACTCAGTACCACTGTATATTACTCTCTCTCTATGTGTCACTCAGTACCACTGTATATTACTCTATGTGACATACTCAGTACCACTGTATATTACTCTCTCTATGTGACATACTCAGTACCACTGTATGTTACTCTCTCTCTATGTGTCATACTCAGTACCACTGTATATTACTCTCTCTATGTGACATACTCAGTACCACTGTATATTACTCTCTCTCTATGTGTCATACTCAGTACCACTGTATATTACTCTCTCTATGTGTCATACTCAGTACCACTGTATATTACTCTCTCTATGTGACATACTCAGTACCACTGTATATTACTCTCTCTATGTGACATACTCAGTACCACTGTATATTACTCTCTCTATGTGTCATACTCAGTACCACTGTATATTACTCTCTCTATGTGTCATACTCAGTACCACTGTATATTACTCTCTCTCTATGTGACATACTCAGTACCACTGTATATTACTCTCTCTCTATGTGACATACTCAGTACCACTGTATATTACTCTCTCTATGCGTCATACTCAGTACCACTGTATATTACTCTCTCTATGTGTCATACTCAGTACCACTGTATATTACTCTCTCTATGTGTCATACTCAGTACCACTGTATATTACTCTCTCTATGTGTCATACTCAGTACCACTGTATATTACTCTCTCTATGTGTCATACTCAGTACCACTGTATATTACTCTCTCTATGTGTCATACTCAGTACCACTGTATATTACTCTCTCTCTATGTGTCATACTCAGTACCACTGTATATTACTCTCTCTATGTGACATACTCAGTACCACTGTATATTACTCTCTCTATGTGTCATACTCAGTACCGCTGTATATTACTCTCTCTCTATGTGTCATACTCAGTACCACTGTATATTACTCTCTCTATGTGACATACTCAGTACCACTGTATATTACTCTCTCTATGTGTCATACTCAGTACCACTGTATATTACTCTCTCTATGTGTCATACTCAGTACCACTGTATATTACTCTCTCTATGTGACATACTCAGTACCACTGTATATTACTCTCACTATGTGTCATACTCAGTACCACTGTATATTACTCTCTCTATGTGTCATACTCAGTACCACTGTATATTACTCTCTCTCTATGTGACATACTCAGTACCACTGTATATTACTCTCTCTCTATGTGTCATACTCAGTACCACTGTATATTACTCTCTCTATGTGTCATACTCAGTACCACTGTATATTACTCTCTCTATGTGACATACTCAGTACCACTGTATATTATTCTCTCTATGTGTCATACTCAGTACCACTGTATATTACTCTCTCTATGTGTCATACTCAGTACCACTGTATATTTCCTACCTCTTTCTGTCATACTCAGTACCACTGTATATTACTCTCTCTATGTGACATACTCCGTACCACTGTATATTACTCTCTCTCTACGTGTCATACTCAGTACCACTGTATATTACTCTCTCTATGTGACATACTCAGTACCACTGTATGTTACTCTCTCTCTATGTGTCATACTCAGTACCACTGTATATTACTCTCTCTATGTGTCATACTCAGTACCACTGTATATTACTCTCTCTATGTGACATACTCAGTACCACTGTATATTACTCTCTCTCTATGTGTCATACTCAGTACCACTGTATATTACTCTCTCTATGTGTCATACTCAGTACCACTGTATATTACTCTCTCTATGTGTCATACTCAGTACCACTGTATATTACTCTCTCTCTATGTGTCATACTCAGTACCACTGTATATTACTCTCTCTATGTGTCATACTCAGTACCACTGTATATTACTCTCTCTATGTGACATACTCAGTACCACTGTATATTACTCTCTCTATGTGACATACTCAGTACCACTGTATATTACTCTATGTGTCATACTCAGTACCACTGTATATTACTCTCTCTCTCTGTCATACTCAGTACCACTGTATATTACTCTCTCTATGTGTCATACTCAGTACCACTGTATATTACTCTCTCTATGTGACATACTCAGTACCACTGTATATTACTCTCTCTATGTGACATACTCAGTACCACTGTATATTACTCTCTCTATGTGTCATACTCAGTACCACTGTATATTACTCTCTCTATGTGTCATACTAAGTACCACTGTATATTACTCTCTCTATGTGACATACTCAGTACCACTGTATATTACTCTCTCTCTATGCGTCATACTCAGTACCACTGTATATTACTCTCTCTATGTGTCATACTCAGTACCACTGTATATTACTCTCTCTATGTGTCATACTCAGTACCACTGTATATTACTCTCTCTGTGACATACTCAGTACCACTGTATATTACTCTCTCTATGTGACATACTCAGTACCACTGTATATTACTCTCTCTACGTGACATACTCAGTACCACTGTATATTACTCTCTCTATGTGACATACTCAGTACCACTGTATATTACTCTCTCTACGTGTCATACTCAGTACCACTGTATATTACTCTCTCTCTCTGTGTCATACTCAGTACCACTGTATATTACTCTCTCTATGTGACATACTCATTACCACTGTATATTACTCTCTCTATGTGTCATACTCAGTACCACTGTATATTACTCTCTCTATGTGACATACTCATTACCACTGTATATTACTCTCTCTATGTGACATACTCATTACCACTGTATATTACTCTCTCTATGTGACATACTCAGTACCACTGTATATTACTCTCTCTATGTGTCATACTCAGTACCACTGTATATTACTCTCTCTATGTGTCATACTCAGTACCACTGTATATTACTCTCTCTATGTGACATACTCAGTACCACTGTATATTACTCTCTCTCTATGTGTCATACTCAGTACCACTGTATATTACTCTCTCTATGTGACATACTCATTACCACTGTATATTACTCTCTCTATGTGTCATACTCAGTACCACTGTATATTACTCTCTCTATGTGTCATACTCAGTACCACTGTATATTACTCTCTCTCTATGTGTCATACTCAGTACCACTGTATATTACTCTCTCTATGTGTCACTCAGTACCACTGTATATTACTCTCTCTATGTGACATACTCAGTACCACTGTATATTACTCTCTCTATGTGACATACTCAGTACCACTGTATATTACTCTCTCTCTATGTGTCATACTCAGTACCACTGTATATTACTCTCTCTATGTGTCATACTCAGTACCACTGTATATTACTCTCTCTATGTGACATACTCAGTACCACTGTATATTACTCTCTCTCTATGTGTCATACTCAGTACCACTGTATATTACTCTCTCTATGTGTCATACTCAGTACCACTGTATATTACTCTCTCTATGTGACATACTCATTACCACTGTATATTACTCTCTCTATGTGTCATACTCAGTACCACTGTATATTACTCTCTCTATGTGTCATTCTCAGTACCACTGTATATTACTCTCTCCATGTGTCATACTCAGTACCACTGTATATTACTCTCTCTATGTGACATACTCAGTACCACTGTATATTACTCTCTCTATGTGTCATACTCAGTACCACTGTATATTACTCTCTCTATGTGTCATACTCAGTACCACTGTATATTACTCTCTCTCTATGTGTCATACTCAGTACCACTGTATATTACTCTCTCTATGTGACATACTCAGTACCACTGTATATTACTCTCTCTATGTGACATACTCAGTACCACTGTATATTACTCTCTCTATGTGTCATACTCAGTACCACTGTATATTACTCTCTCTATGTGACATACTCAGTACCACTGTATATTACTCTCTCTATGTGTCATACTCAGTACCACTGTATATTACTCTCTCTATGTGACATACTCAGTACCACTGTATATTACTCTCTCTCTATGCGACATACTCAGTACCACTGTATATTACTCTCTCTATGTGACATACTCAGTACCACTGTATATTACTCTCTCTATGTGTCATACTCAGTACCACTGTATATTACTCTCTCTATGTGACATACTCAGTACCACTGTATATTACTCTCTCTCTATGTGACATACTCAGTACCACTGTATATTACTCTCTCTATGTGTCATACTCAGTACCACTGTATATTACTCTCTCTATGTGTCATACTCAGTACCACTGTATATTACTCTCTCTATGTGTCATACTCAGTACCACTGTATATTACTCTCTCTATGTGTCATACTCAGTACCACTGTATATTACTCTCTCTATGTGACATACTCAGTACCACTGTATATTACTCTCTCTCTATGTGACATACTCAGTACCACTGTATATTACTCTCTCTCTATGTGTCATACTCAGTACCACTGTATATTACTCTCTCTCTATGTGTCATACTCAGTACCACTGTATATTACTCTCTCTATGTGACATACTCAGTACCACTGTATATTACTCTCTCTATGTGTCATACTCAGTACCACTGTATATTACTCTCTCTATGTGTCATACTCAGTACCACTGTATATTACTCTCTCTATGTGACATACTCAGTACCACTGTATATTACTCTCTCTATGTGTCATACTCAGTACCACTGTATATTACTCTCTCTATGTGTCATACTCAGTACCACTGTATATTACTCTCTCTATGTGACATACTCAGTACCACTGTATATTACTCTCTCTATGTGTCATACTCAGTACCACTGTATATTACTCTCTCTATGTGACATACTCAGTACCACTGTATATTACTCTCTCTATGTGACATACTCAGTACCACTGTATATTACTCTCTCTATGTGTCATACTCAGTACCACTGTATATTACTCTCTCTGTGACATACTCAGTACCACTGTATATTACTCTCTCTCTATGTGACACTCAGTACCACTGTATATTACTCTCTCTATGTGTCATACTCAGTACCACTGTATATTACTCTCTCTATGTGTCATACTCAGTACCACTGTATATTACTCTCTCTATGTGTCATACTCAGTACCACTGTATATTACTCTCTCCATGTGTCATACTCAGTACCACTGTATATTACTCTCTCTATGTGACATACTCAGTACCACTGTATATTACTCTCTCTATGTGACATACTCAGTACCACTGTATATTACTCTATGTCATACTCAGTACCACTGTATATTACTCTCTCTCTATGTGACATACTCAGTACCACTGTATATTACTCTCTCTATGTGTCATACTCAGTACCACTGTATATTACTCTCTCTATGTGTCATACTCAGTACCACTGTATATTACTCTCTCTATGTGTCATACTCAGTACCACTGTATATTACTCTCTCTATGTGTCATACTCAGTACCACTGTATATTACTCTCTCTATGTGACATACTCAGTACCACTGTATATTACTCTCTCTCTATGCGTCATACTCAGTACCACTGTATATTACTCTCTCTGTGTCATACTCAGTACCACTGTATATTACTCTCTCTATGTGTCATACTCAGTACCACTGTATATTACTCTCTCTCTATGCGTCATACTCAGTACCACTGTATATTACTCTCTCTCTATGCGTCATACTCAGTACCACTGTATATTACTCTCTCTATGTGTCATACTCAGTACCACTGTATATTAGTCTCTCTATGTGTCATACTCAGTACCACTGTATATTACTCTCTCTATGTGTCATACTCAGTACCACTGTATATTACTCTCTCTATGTGACATACTCAGTACCACTGTATATTACTCTCTCTATGTGACATACTCAGTACCACTGTATATTACTCTCTCTATGTGACATACTCAGTACCACTGTATATTACCTCTCTCTATGTGTCATACTCAGTACCACTGTATATTACTCTCTCTATGTGACATACTCAGTACCACTGTATATTACTCTCTCTATGTGACATACTCAGTACCACTGTATATTACTCTCTCTATGTGACATACTCAGTACCACTGTATATTACTCTCTCTATGTGACATACTCAGTACCACTGTATATTACTCTCTCTCTATGTGTCATACTCAGTACCACTGTATATTACTCTCTCTCTATGTGTCATACTCAGTACCACTGTATATTACTCTATGTGACATACTCAGTACCACTGTATATTACTCTCTCTCTATGTGTCATACTCAGTACCACTGTATATTACTCTCTCTATGTGTCATACTCAGTACCACTGTATATTACTCTCTCTATGTGACATACTCAGTACCACTGTATATTACTGTCTCTATGTGTCATACTCAGTACCACTGTATATTACTCTCTCTATGTGTCATACTCAGTACCGCTGTATATTACTCTCTCTATGTGTCATACTCAGTACCACTGTATATTACTCTCTCTATGTGTCATACTCAGTACCACTGTATATTACTCTCTCTATGTGACATACTCAGTACCACTGTATATTACTCTCTCTCTATGTGACACTCAGTACCACTGTATATTACTCTCTCTCTATGTGTCATACTCAGTACCACTGTATATTACTCTCTCTATGTGACATACTCAGTACCACTGTATATTACTCTCTCTATGTGTCATACTCAGTTACCACTGTATATTACTCTCTCTATGTGTCATACTCAGTACCACTGTATATTACTCTCTCTATGTGTCATACTCAGTACCACTGTATATTACTCTCTCTATGTGACATACTCAGTACCACTGTATATTACTCTCTCTATGTGTCATACTCAGTACCACTGTATATTATTCTCTCTCTATGTGTCATACTCAGTACCACTGTATATTACTCTCTCTATGTGTCATACTCAGTACCACTGTATATTACTCTCTATGTGACATACTCAGTACCACTGTATATTACTCTCTCTATGTGTCATACTCAGTACCACTGTATATTACTCTCTCTATGTGTCATACTCAGTACCACTGTATATTACTCTCTCTATGTGTCATACTCAGTACCACTGTATATTACTCTCTCTATGTGTCATACTCGGTACCACTGTATATTACTCTCTCTATGTGTCATACTCAGTACCACTGTATATTACTCTCTCTCTATGTGTCATACTCAGTACCACTGTATATTACTCTCTCTATGTGACATACTCAGTACCACTGTATATTAGTCTCTCTATGTGTCATACTCAGTACCACTGTATATTACTCTCTCTATGTGACATACTCAGTACCGCTGTATATTACTCTCTCTGTGTCATACTCAGTACCACTGTATATTACTCTCTATGTGACATACTCAGTACCACTGTATATTACTCTCTCTATGTGTCATACTCGGTACCACTGTATATTACTCTCTCTATGTGTCATACTCAGTACCACTGTATATTACTCTCTCTATGTGTCATACTCAGTACCACTGTATATTACTCTCTCTATGTGACATACTCAGTACCCACTGTATATTAGTCTCTCTATGTGTCATACTCAGTACCACTGTATATTACTCTCTCTATGTGACATACTCAGTACCGCTGTATATTACTCTCTCTGTGTCATACTCAGTACCACTGTATATTACTCTCTCTATGTGACATACTCAGTACCACTGTATATTACTCTCTCTATGTGTCATACTCAGTACCACTGTATATTACTCTCTCTCTATGTGTCATACTCAGTACCACTGTATATTACTCTCTCTGTGTCATACTCAGTACCACTGTATATTACTCTCTCTATGTGACATACTCAGTACCACTGTATATTACTCTCTCTATGTGTCACTCAGTACCACTGTATATTACTCTCTCTATGTGACATACTCAGTACCACTGTATATTACTCTCTCTCTATGTGTCATACTCAGTACCACTGTATATTACTCTCTCTATGTGTCATACTCAGTACCACTGTATATTACTCTCTCTATGTGACATACTCAGTACCACTGTATATTACTCTCTCTATGTGACATACTCAGTACCACTGTATATTACTCTCTCTCTATGTGTCATACTCAGTACCACTGTATATTACTCTCTCTCTATGTGTCATACTCAGTACCACTGTATATTACTCTCTCTATGTGACATACTCAGTACCACTGTATATTACTCTCTCTATGTGTCATACTCAGTACCACTGTATATTACTCTCTCTCTATGTGTCATACTCAGTACCACTGTATATTACTCTCTCTCTATGTGACATACTCAGTACCACTGTATATTACTCTCTCTATGTGACATACTCAGTACCACTGTATATTACTCTCTCTATGTGTCATACTCAGTACCACTGTATATTATTCTCTCTATGTGACATACTCAGTACCACTGTATATTACTCTCTCTCTATGTGACATACTCAGTACCACTGTATATTACTCTCTCTATGTGACATACTCAGTACCACTGTATATTACTCTCTCTATGTGACATACTCAGTACCACTGTATATTACTCTCTCTGTGACATACTCAGTACCACTGTATATTACTCTCTCTATGTGTCATACTCAGTACCACTGTATATTACTCTCTCTATGTGTCATACTCAGTACCACTGTATATTACTCTCTCTATGTGACATACTCAGTACCACTGTATATTACTCTCTCTATGTGACATACTCAGTACCACTGTATATTACTCTCTCTCTATGTGTCATACTCAGTACCACTGTATATTACTCTCTCTCTATGTGTCATACTCAGTACCACTGTATATTACTCTCTCTATGTGACATACTCAGTACCACTGTATATTACTCTCTCTATGTGTCATACTCAGTACCACTGTATATTACTCTCTCTCTATGTGTCATACTCAGTACCACTGTATATTACTCTCTCTCTATGTGACATACTCAGTACCACTGTATATTACTCTCTCTATGTGACATACTCAGTACCACTGTATATTACTCTCTCTATGTGTCATACTCAGTACCACTGTATATTATTCTCTCTATGTGACATACTCAGTACCACTGTATATTACTCTCTCTCTATGTGACATACTCAGTACCACTGTATATTACTCTCTCTATGTGACATACTCAGTACCACTGTATATTACTCTCTCTATGTGACATACTCAGTACCACTGTATATTACTCTCTCTATGTGTCATACTCAGTACCACTGTATATTACTCTCTCTATGTGTCATACTCAGTACCACTGTATATTACTCTCTCTATGTGACATACTCAGTACCACTGTATATTACTCTCTCTCTATGTGTCATACTCAGTACCACTGTATATTACTCTCTCTATGTGACATACTCAGTACCACTGTATATTACTCTCTCTATGTGACATACTCAGTACCACTGTATATTACTCTCTCTATGTGTCATACTCAGTACCACTGTATATTACTCTCTCTATGTGTCATACTCAGTACCACTGTATATTACTCTCTCTCTATGTGACATACTCAGTACCACTGTATATTACTCTCTCTATGTGACATACTCAGTACCACTGTATATTACTCTCTCTCTATGTGACATACTCAGTACCACTGTATATTACTCTCTCTATGTGTCATCCTCAGTACCACTGTATATTACTCTCTCTATGTGTCATACTCAGTACCACTGTATATTACTCTCTCTATGTGTCACTCAGTACCACTGTATATTACTCTCTCTATGTGTCATACTCAGTACCACTGTATATTACTCTCTCTATGTGACATACTCAGTACCACTGTATATTACTCTCTCTATGTGTCATACTCAGTACCACTGTATATTACTCTCTCTATGTGACATACTCAGTACCACTGTATATTACTCTCTCTATGTGTCATACTCGGTACCCGTGTACATTTCTCACCTCTTGGCCTCTGCCCTCTCCGCATACAGCATGAGCTGACTGAAGCACAGCCAGAAGGGGCACCGGGTGAGGAGCAGCCCCCCGAATCGGGTCACCAGCTGCCACAGCCTGCGAGAGCCTGCCGCCATCAGGATGAGAAGGACCAACTGCAAGACTTCCGCCAGCCACACAGGCACTTCCGCCAATCATACGGGCACTTTCGCCAATCATACGGGCACTTCCGCCAACCAGTTATTTTTTCCATTGAGATAAGCACTTCCGTTGTTCAAATGTTTCCTTCCGCCAGTCTGACCCTCATTTTCAGTAGTAATAGAAATGCTTCCGCCATTTAACTATGTATCACTTCCGCCAGCCCGTATTTGAATTTCATCTTCTGATCGGAAACAATAAATTAATGCAGCAAAATAATTAATACAGGAGTCACCCCTAGCAACCAAAGTAACCCCAAGAGTCATCCCTAAAACAGAATTAACCCCAGGAGTCACCCCTAGAAACCCAAATAACCCCAAGAGTCACCCCTAAAACAGAAGTAACCCCAGGAGTCACCCCTAGAAACCCAAATAACCCCAAGTATCGCCTCTAAAACAGAAGTAACCCCAGGAGTCACCCCTAAAAACCCAAATAACCCCAAGTATCGCCTCTAAAACAGAAGTAACCCCAGGAGTCACCCCTAAAAACCCAAATAACCCCAAGTATCGCCTCTAAAACAGAAGTAACCCCAGGAGTCACCCCTAGAAACCCAAATAACCCCAAGAGTCACTCCTAAAACAGAAGTAACCCCATGAGTCACCCCTAGAATCCCAAATAACCCCATGAGTCACCCCTAAAACAGAAGTAACCCAAGGAGTCACCCCTAGAAACCCAAATAACCCCATGAGTCACCCCTAAAACAGAAGTAACCAATGGAGCCCCCCCCCACCATAAACTCAAACAACCCCAGGATTCCCTCCTAGAAACCCAAATAACCCCAAGTGTCATCCCTAAAATAGAAGTAACCCCAGGAGTCACCCCTAGAAACCCAAATAACCCCAAGAGTCACCCCTAAAACAGAAGTAACCCCAGGAGTCACCCCTAGAAACCCAAACAACCCCAAGTATCGCCCCTAAAACAGAAGTAACCCCAGGAGGCACCCCTAGAAACCCAAACAACCCCAAGTATCGCCCCTAAAACAGAAGTAACCCCAGGAGTCACCCCTAGAAACCCAAACAACCCTAAGTATCGCCCCTAAAACAGAAGTAGCCCCAGGAGTCACCCCTAGAAACCCAAATAACCCCAAGAGTCACCCCTTAAACAGAAGTAACCCCAGGAGTCACCCCTAGAAACCCAAATAACCCCAAGAGTCACCCCTAAAACAGAAGTATCCCCAGGAGTCACCCCTAGAAACCCAAATAACCGCATGAGTCACCCCTAAAAGAGAAGTAACCAATGGAGACCCCCCACCATAAACTCAAACAACCCCAGGATTCCCTCCTAGAAACCCAAATAACCCCAAGAGTCATCCCTAAAATAGAAGTAACCCCAGGAGTCACTCCTAGAAACCCAAATAACCCCAAGAGTCACCCCTAAAACAGAAGTAACCCCAGGAGTCACCCCTAGAAACCCAAACAACCCCAAGTATCGCCCATAAAACAGAAGTAACCCCAGGAGGCACCCCTAGAAACCCAAACAACCCCAAGTATCGCCCCTAAAACAGAAGTAACCCCAGGAGTCACCCCTAGAAACCCAAATAACCCCAAGAGTCACTCCTAAAACAGAAGTAACCCCAGGAGTCACCCCTAGAAACCCAAATAACCCCAAGAGTCACCCCTAAAACAGAAGTAACCCCAGGAGTCACCCCTAGAAACCCAAACAACCCCAAGTATCGCCCCTAAAACAGAAGTAACCCCAGGAGGCACCCCTAGAAACCCAAACAACCCCAAGTATCGCCCCTAAAACAGAAGTAACCCCAGGAGTCACCCCTAGAAACCCAAATAACCCCAAGAGTCATCCCTAAAACAGAAGTAACCCCAGGAGTCACCCCTAGAAACCCAAATAACCCCAAGAGTCACCCCTAAAACAGAAGTAACCCCAGGAGTCACCCCTAGAAACCCAAATAACCCCAAGAGTCATCCCTAAAATAGAAGTAACCCCAGGAGTCACCCCTAGAAACCCAAATAACCCCAAGAGCCACCCCTAAAACAGAAGTATCCCCAGGAGTCACCCCTAGAAACCCAAATAACCCCATGAGTCACCCCTAAAACAGAAGTAACCAATGGAGACCCCCCCCCCACCATAAACTCAAACAACCCCAGGATTCCCTCCTAGAAACCCAAATAACCTCAAGAGTCATCCCTAAAATAGAAGTAACCCCAGGAGTCACCCCTAGAAACCCAAACAACCCAAGTATCGCCCCTAAAACAGAAGTAACCCCAGGAGGCACCCCTAGAAACCCAAACAACCCCAAGTATCGCCCCTAAAACAGAAGTAACCCCAAGAGTCACCCCTAAAACAGAAGTAACCCCAGGAGTCACCCCTAGAAACCCAAATAACCCCAAGAGTCACCCCTTAAACAGAAGTAACCCCAGGAGTCACCCCAAGAAACCCAAATAACCCAAAGAGTCACCCCTGAAACAGAAGTAACCCCAGGAGTCACCCCTAGAAACCCAAATAACCCCAAGAGTCATCCCTAAAACAGAAGTAACCCCAGGAGTCACCCCTAGAAACCCAAATAACCCCAAGAGTCACCCCTAAAACAGAAGTAACCCCAGGAGTCACCCCTAGAAACCCAAATAACCCCAAGAGTCATCCCTAAAATAGAAGTAACCCCAGGAGTCACCCCTAGAAACCCAAATAACCCCAAGAGCCACCCCTAAAACAGAAGTATCCCCAGGAGTCACCCCTAGAAACCCAAATAACCCCATGAGTCACCCCTAAAACAGAAGTAACCAATGGAGACCCCCCCCCCCACCATAAACTCAAACAACCCCAGGATTCCCTCCTAGAAACCCAAATAACCTCAAGAGTCATCCCTAAAATAGAAGTAACCCCAGGAGTCCCCCCTAGAAACCCAAACAACCCAAGTATCGCCCCTAAAACAGAAGTAACCCCAGGAGGCACCCCTAGAAACCCAAACAACCCCAAGTATCGCCCTTAAAACAGAAGTAACCCCAAGAGTCACCCCTAAAACAGAAGTAACCCCAGGAGTCACCCCTAGAAACCCAAATAACCCCAAGAGTCACCCCTTAAACAAAAGTAACCCCAGGAGTCACCCCAAGAAACCCAAATAACCCAAAGAGTCACCCCTGAAACAGAAGTAACCCCAGGAGTCACCCCTAGAAACCCCCCCAAAAAAACAAGTGTCACCCTAAAACAGAAGTAACCCCTGGAACCCAATTAACCTCAAAAGTCACCCCTATAAGAGAAGTAACCCCAGGATTCCCTCCTAGAACCCCAAATAACCCCAAGTGTCACCCCTAAAGCAGAAGTAACCCTGGGAGTCCCCCCTAGAAACCAAAATAACCCCAGTAGTCACCCCTAGAAACCCAAATAACCCCAAGAGCCCCCACTAAAACAGAAGTAACCCCAGGAGTTGCCCCCTAGAAACCCAAATAACCCCAAGAGTCACCGCTAAAACAGAAGTAACCCCAGGAGACCCCCCCACTATAAACCCAAATAACCCCAAGAGTCACCGCTAAAAGAGAAGTAACCCCGGGATTCCCTCCTAGAAACCCTCATAACCCCAAGAGTCACAACTAAAACAGAAGTAACCCCAGGAGTCACCCTTAAAAACAAATAACCCCAGGAGTTACACCTGAAACAGAAATAACCCCAGTAGTCATCCCTAAAATATTTACCCCAATAGGCACACCCTAAAACAGAAGTAACCAGAGGAGTCATCCCTGAACAGAAGTAACCCCAGGAGTCACCTCTAAAAACAAAGAACACCAGGAGTCACCCCTAAAACAGAAGTAACCCCAGGAGTCATCCCTAAAATCAATTCACCCCAGGTTTCACCCCTAAAAACAGAAGTAACTCCAGGAGTCACCCCTAAAACAAGTAACCCCAGGAGTCATCCTTAAAACAGAAGTAATCTCAGGAGTTACCCCTGAAGCATGGTGGCTCCTTGTAGAGAGCTTAATTAGTTTGGTAGATGCTACAATAATACACACAGTATGTCACAAAAGTGAGTACACCGCTCACATGTAAATATGTTATTATATCTTTTCATGTGACAGCACTGAAGACATGCCCTCTGCTACAATGTGAAGTAGTAAGTGTACGGCCTGTATAACAGTGTAAATGTGCTGTCCCCTCAAAATAACTCAACACACAGCCATTAATGTCTAACTCAGCAACAAAAGTGAGTACACCACTAAGTGGAAATGTCCAAATTGGGCCTAAAGTGTCAATATTTTGTGTGGCCACCATTATTTTCCAGCACCGCCTTAACCCTCATGGGCATGGAGTTCACCATAGCTTCACAGGTTGCCACTGGAGTTCTCTTCCATGATGACATCATGGAGCTGGTGGATGTTAGAGATTTTGCACTCCCCCAACTTCCGTTTGAGGATGCCCCACAGATGCTCAATAGGGTTTAGGTCTGGAGACATGCTTGGCCAGACCATCACCTTTACCTTCAGCTTCTTTGGCAAGGCAGTGGTCGTCTTGGAGGTGTGTTTGCGGTCGTTATCAAGTTGGAATACTGCACTGCTACTCAGTCTCCGAAGGGAGGGGATCATGCTCTGCTTCAGTATGTCACAGGATATGTTGGCATTCATGGTTCCCTCAATGAACTGTAGCTTCCCAGTGCCGGCAGCACTGTCCCCAGACCTAAACCCTATTGAGCTTCTGTGGGGCATCCTCAAACGCAAGGCGGGGGAGTGCAAGGTCTCTAACATCCACCAGCTCCGTGATGTCATCATGGAGGAGTGGAAGAGGACTCCAGTGGCAACCTGTGAAGCTCTGGTGAACTCCATGCCCATGAGGGTTAAGGCAGTGCTGGAAAATAATGGTGGCCACACAAAATATTGACACTTTGGGCCCAATTTGGACATTTCCACTTAGGGGTGTACTCACTTTTGTTGCCAACGGTTTAGACATTAATGGCTGTGTGTTGAGTTATTTTGAGGGGACAGCCCATTTATTTTGTAGTGAACCAAAGAGTCCTAATTGCGCAGATATCCAATATGTCTTCTAGTAAATCCTTAATAAGAAGGATTTTAAGGTTCTGAGCCCTAATTAGCGTCACAATAAAGATAAACATGATGACCCTCTAGAAATAAAACTTATAATGGGGTGATCTCAGTCAATCACATCCATTATCTAAAGGCATATAAGTAGCAGTAGTTCCCTAATTGAATGTAGATAAAAGTTAATGGTGAAAAAACTACTTGTTAGGAGAACGGCTACTGCGCCACAAATTATACAAAAGCTTTTAAGTGCTCCTAATGTGGAAAGCAAATAGCCATTATGGCATTATCAAGTCATATAAGGTAGTATAGGGTAGTGTAAGAGATCTATTGTAAGTGGAGGCTAGCAGCAAAATCGGAAGACGCTGAAGAGCAGGGCACTAAGGCGTCCACATGTGTGTCACAGTGAGAGGCACGTGACGCTCCACCTACACCTGATGCGTTTCGTCGCCGCACAGGACGTCTTTCTCAAAGGGCAAACAGGAGGAGGCGTCTATGCAAAGTATTTATGGACAACGGTTGCTAGGACAAGCGAAAAATAATGGTAAATATTGTAACAGAGCGCCCCCTTCTGACGGGGGGGGGGGGGGGGGGGGGGTTGCGTCCGGTTCTCCTTGCTCTTTAACTTATTTATGGAGGAAAACACAGCAGGTTTGTCAGAAGCTTAGTTTTACTGCTGTTTTATTTTGTCAGTACAAACAGAAAGAAAAATAGTGCTTATCCTCAGCAACGAAATAACATTCTACATAAACGGGCTTACTATAACCTGGAACACCCTGACTCACCCTGAGACCGCTTCTCTGCCTGCAGGTAAAATTATACAGTCCACAGTGTAAGCTCTCTGCTTCTTTCTTGGATCTCTTGAGGACTTTTTTCCTCTTCTCTGTCTGTCAATAGCGGGTGAAGCATAGGGCCCACCCTTCTCTCCCTTATGCTTCACCCCAGGGACCCTTGTCACCCTTTTGTGATGAGGGATGATTACTCTCTCTTAATACTCTCTTCTCCCTGGGGCATTTGTAATCCTTTTTCTGGGTATGATGAAAATAATATGTATTTGGCACCAACCTTTTATCCCCCAAGTTGTATCCGGTTTATCAGGAATTGGGGGCTTTTGGATGGCTCCTTACTCAGCTTGATTTCTCAGAAGCGGGCCGCTCTCTCCTTTAGGAAAGTCTCTCAGTGACACCCTCCTCCTCAGACTGCTAGGCAGAGACTGCAAACTTCACTGAGCAGCCTTTTTAACTGCTCATGAGCAGGGTCAGGTGTTGGCTTAATTAGGCTGAAGATTTTGGATTAACCTTTTCTATGTCAGTCCAGGGTATATGGCTTTGCTCCATCTGCGGCTTATATATCTTACCTGATGTACTGTGTTGCAGGTTATCAGGGATTCCTGGTGCACTTTATTACACATCCTCCCCCTCAGCTCAACACCACGTAGTTGAGCTACCTGAGCCGAGAGGCAGTGGACCCTGGAAAGCGCATCTGCATTGTCGTGTTTCTTCCCCGCCCGATGTTCTATCCTAAATCGGTACTGTTGAAGGGAAAGAAACCACCTGGTCACCCTACCATTCCGCTCCCTGTTCTGATGCATCCACCGCAACGGGGCATGGTCCGTGACAAGTTTAAAAGTTCTTCCCAGGAGGTAATATTTCAAGACCTCGGTAGCCCACTTTATGGCCAGGCATTCACGCTCCACCACCGAATACCGTTGTTCCCTAGGCAATAGCTTCCTGCTGAGGTACAGCACCGGATGTTCCTCCCCCTCTTTTTCCTGCGACAACACTGCTCCTAACCCAACTGCGGAGGCATCTGTCTGTAATATGAAGGGGCACCGGAAATCGGGAGCCATTAGTATGGGCTCATGACATAAGGCCACTTTCAGGGCTCCAAACGCCCTTTCTGCTTCTGGGTTCCACTGTACCGTATCCGGGGCCCTCTGTCGGGTTAGGTCCGTTAAGGGAGCTGCGATGGAGGTGAATCGGGGTATGAATCTTCGATAGTATCCGACTATTACTAAAAATGCCCGCACCTGCCTCTTTCTTAATGGTCTTGGCCATCCCTGTATTGCGTCCACTTTGTTAAGTTGAGGTTTAATCAGGCCTCTACCAACCGTGTATCCGAGATATTTTATCTCTGTTACGGTGAGGCCCGCTCTCCTCAGGGTCTCCAAGACCTTCTCCACTTTGTTCAGGTGGGAATCCCAACTTGGGGTATGTATCACTATGTCGTCCAAATAGGCCGTCGCATACTCAGAATGGGGCCTAAGGAGTTTGTCCATAAGCCGCTGAAATGTGGCCGGGGCTCCATGAAGACCAAAAGGCAAGACTTTATATTGGAACAGGCCGCCAGGGGTACAAAACGCAGTCTTTTCTCTTGCTGACCTTGTTAGGGGTACTTGCCAATATCCTTTAGTCAGGTCTAAGGTAGACATAAATCTTGCTGGCCCTAGCCGGTCTATTAGCTCATCTACTCAGGGGATGGGATAAGCATCAAATTGGGAGACTTCGTTCAACTTCTGGAAATCGTTGCAGAAACGAATTGTCCCATCGGGTTTGGGGACCAAGACCTCCGGGCCTCAGGAATTCGATATGGTCTATTTCTGATAACCACCCCAGGTTTAGTGACAATGTCGTGGTATATTAAGTTTGTTCGACCGGGATATTCAGTGAATACATCTGTATTGCGGAGAATCAGTTGTCTTACTTCCTCCTGCTGCTGTGGTGACAACTCTGTTGACACCTGTACCCTGGGGTGAACTACTTCCGTTGGATTCTCCTGATATACTGTGGCTACTTCTGCTTCCTGCTCACGCCAGGCTTTTAAAAGATTCACATGATAAATCTGTTCCGGCTTACGCTTTTCCGGCTGTTTGATCTTATAGTTTTATATATACGTCTCCTACCGACTCTATTACCTCATAGGGTCCTTGCCATTTTGCTAAGAGCTTGCTTTCGGCTGTCGGAACCAGGACCATTATCCTGTCGCCTGGCCGGAATTTCCTGATTTGGGCATCTCGATTGTAGTTGGTCTGTTGGTGCCGTTGTGCCTGTTCCATATGTTCTTTAACTAGGGGGGTGATTTGTAAAATTGGGTTTCTCAATGTTCGAACATACTCTATGAGATTTTCACTTTGGTCCTGTTGGTCTTCCCATGTTTCACGAAGAGAATCCAGTATGCCCCGTGGATGACGCCCATACAGGAGTTGGAATGGAGAGAAACCTGTAGATGCTTGTGGCACCTCTCGGACTGCAAAAAGTAGAAAGGGCAGTAGTAGGTCCCAGTTCTTTCCGTCTTTGTCCACCACTTTCCGGATCATACTCTTTAGTGTTTTATTAAACCTTTCTACCAACCCATCGGTCTGTGGGTGGTATATTGAAGTTCTCAAGGCTCTCACTCGAAGTTGGGTATACAAATCGTTCATCAACTTTGAGACAAAAGGTGTCCCTTGGTCTGTCAGTATCTCCTTAGGTATGCCCACTCTTGAAAAAAGAAGAATCAGTTCCTTTGCAATACTCTTGGAGTTAGCGGTTCTTAGTGGCACGGCCTCTGGGTAGCGGGTAGCATAGTCCACTATCTCTAGAATGTATTGATGTCCTCTAGCTGTTCGTTCTAGTGGTCCCACAAGGTCCATTGCTATTCGCTCAAATGGTTCCTCTGTAATTGGAAGGGGTATTAGAGGAGCTTTTAACTGGGGACGGGGTCTTGCTAGCTGGCACTCAGGGCAAGACAGGCAAGACTGGCGGACTTCTTCATACACCCCAGGCCAGTAAAATCTCTTCACTCGTTTCAAGGTTTTCTCCACCCCCAGATGTGCTCCAAAAAGATGACTATGTGCCATGTCTAACGCTTTTCTTCGATAACCCTGTGGTACCAGCAATTGTTCGGTGACCTCCGCTTCTGATTTTACCACCCGATATAAGAGGTCCTTTTTCAACACAAAAAAAGGTCCCTGGGGATTTTCTCGACCCTCTACGATTTCCCCATTCACACTGACCACGTCTTGGCGGATGTTCTGTAGGAGAGGGTCATTTGCTTGGTCTCTCCCAAAGTTTTCGCCTCCCGGGAGCACATTTTGCTTTTCAGCCGTCTCACTTTGCTCCAGACTGTTTATATCCTGATTAGGAGACGAACCCTGTAAGGTTACTGTCTCCTCAGAAGTGGGCTGAGAAGTTATCAGAGCCTCGTCTCGGCTTAACCCCTTTTTGATTTCTGTTCCCCCTTTTTTTTTCTTATGTCTTTCTTGACGTGATCTCCTTACTTTAAATGGGAAGATCTCCAGTATAGACCCTGCGTTTGTTCCACAGCTGTCGGTATGTATGAGGTGTTCAAAGTATGGGAAATTTCTTCCCAAAATTACCGCATGAGGCAAATGAGGTACTATCGGAGCTGTTATTTGGGCCTTCAAGCCCTTAACCTCGATCCCGATGTTTTTCGTAGGGTAATTCATAACAGTGCCATGTACACAGGTGATGCCCATGCTTTTTCCGAACCTCCTGCTGTCCGGCGCGACTACCCTTCGTGACAATAGGGTTATTGCACTCCCGGAATCAATTAGTCCCTTCACCTTCTTACCGTCTATTACGACTTCAGTGAGAAAGGGATGGTTCATTTCCGTCATGCTTACCAAATTAACCACACCACAGTGGGTAACTGGGCCTCCCATATTACACTGCATGGGCTCATCTCGATTTGGGCAATGAGCTGCCAGATGCCTCAGTTCTCCGCATTGGAAGCATTTCATGGTATGCCAGTAGGCATATTTTTTCTCCTCCTTTTCTTTCCTGTCGGAGCCATAGAGTCCCTGAGGTTCTCGATGGCGGCTTCTTGGGACCCCTTCGGTAGGCCGCCCTTTTGAGGATATGCCCCATTTCCAGGACCTGGCTTTCTCTCCAGAAGAGTCACCCGTCATACTTTTTATTGCTTGATGGCGTTCAACTTGGGCACCTAAGTCGTCCAGGGTCTGGGATCCATACTGTCCCACCCACTCTCGCATTCCCGAGGGTAGCCCTCTCCAGTAGCGATCTATCACTAGTATCTCCACTATTTTTTCCGGAGTATTGTTCTCAGGGTACAGCCATTTGCGAGTAAGGTGGAGTAGATCAAATAGTGGGGCTCTTGGTGGTTGATCACCTTGGTATCTCCAGTTGTGAAACCTCTGGGCCCGGACAGCTGGATTCACCCCTATCCAGGCTAGAATCTCTGCTTTTAGACATTTGTAATCAGCCGCCTGCTCTGCCGTGAGGTTGTAGTAGGCCCTTTGTGCCATGCCAGTTAGAAGCGGGGCCAGTATACCTGCCCACTGGGTCTGGGGCCAGTTTTCCCGTAGGGCCGCCCTCTCAAAGGACAGCAGATAGGCCTCTATATCATCCTCCTTGCTCAGTTTCTGGAGGGGTTGACTGGTAGGCAGTCCCGTAACAGGTCCTCTTGTTCCTGCTGCTGAGGGCTGTGTGGACCGAAGTAATATCTCCTGGAAACTGGCCTGCATCTGAGCCAGCTGGCTTGCCAACAGTTGGTTAAACTCCTTTTGTTGCTGTTGTTGTTGTTGTTGTTGCTGTTGTTGCTGCAGCAAAGCCTTCAGTTTGTCTTCCATCATTGTACTGTACTGTGGGCTGTCTTCTTGAACACAGACAAGTTATCCAACCACTGCCACCAGTGTAACAGAGTGCCCCCTTCTGACAGGAGGGGGGTTGGGGAGGGGGGGTGGTTTGCTTCAGATTCTCCTTGCTCTTTAACTTATTTATGCAGGAAAACACAGCAGGTTTGTCAGAAGCTTAGTTTTACTGCGGTTTTATTTTGTCAGTACAAACAGAAAGAAAAATAGTGCTTATCCTCAGCAACGAAATAAAATTTGACATAAACGGGCTTACTATAACCTGGAACACCCTGACTCGCCCTGAGCCCGCTTCTCTGCCTGCAGGTAAAATTATACAGTCCACAGTGTAAGCTCTCTGCTTCTTTCTTGGATCTCTTGAGGACCTTTTTCTTCTTCTCTCTCTGTCAATAGCGGTCAATATGCTTCACCCCAGGGACCCTTGTCACCCTCTTGTGATGAGGGATGATTACTCTCTCTTAATACTCTCTTCTCCCTGGGGCATTTGTAATAGTTTTTCTGGGTATGATGAAAATAATATGTATTTGGCACCAACCTTTTATCCCCCAAGTTGTATCCCGTTTATCAGGAATGGGGGGCTTTTGGATGGCTCCTTACTCAGCTTGATCTCTCCTTTAGGAAAGTCTCTCAGTGACACCCTCCTCCTCAGACTGCTAGGCAGAGACTGCAAACTTCACTGAGCAGCCTTTTTAACTGCTCATGAGCAGGGTCAGGTGTTGGCTTAATTAGGCTGAAGATTTTGGATTAACCTTTTCTATGTCAGTCCAGGGTATATGGCTTTGCTCCATCTGCGGCTTATATATCTTCCCTGATGTACTGTGTTGCAGGTTATCAGGGATTCCTGGTGCACTTTATTACAGTATATATAATGTTGAATAAGGAAAAACGGAACGCATTAGTGTAATTCTACAAGCCATATGACATGACCAAAAGGAAATAAATATAGGAATAATGCAAAGAAGGAGATCCAAACAATTCTGGAGGCATAAACAAAACTGGTTTTACTGTGTAATAAACAAAAACAAAAAAACCTATGTATGACCATATTACTGGGACACTCAGAAAATAATAATATTGATTATGTAGATAATAAATAAGGCATAAATGTGATGAAAAAAGTGCTAAAAAGTAAGTTGCCATGTGAAAGATGTCAAGAAGACAATCACATACAGTAAGTATAAAAAGTCTACACACCCCTGTTAAAATGTCAGGTTTCTGTGCTGTAAAAAAATGTGACAAAGATAAATCATTTCAGAACTTTTTCCACCTTTAATGGGACCTATAAACTGTACAACTCAATTGAAAAACAAACTGAAATATTTTAGGTAGAGGGAAGAAAAAATATAAAAATAAAATAATATGGTTGCATAAGTATGCACACCCTTAAACTAGTACTTTGTTGAAGCACCTTTTGATTTTATTACAGCACTCTTTTATTACAGCACTCTTCTTTGCAAAAACACTCCAAATCTGTCAGATTGCGAGGGCATCTCCTGTGCACAGCCCTCTTCAGATTACCCCACAGATTTTTAATCGGATTCAGGTCTGGGCTCTGGCTGGGCCATTCCAAAACTTTAATCTTCTTCTGGTGAAGCCATTCCTTTGTTGATTTGGATGTATGCTTTGGGTCGTTGTCATGCTGAAAGAGGAAGTTCCTCTTCATGTTCAGCTTTCTAGCAGAAGCCTGAAGGTTTTGTGCCAATATTGACTGGTATTTGGAACTGTTCAAATTTCCCTCTATCTTAACTAAGGCCCCAGTTCCAACTGAAGAAAAACAGCCCCAAAGCATGATGCTGCCACCACTATGCTTCACTGTGACTATGGTGTTCTTTTGGTGATGTGCAGTGTTGTTTTTGCGCCAAACATATCTTTTGGAATTATGGCCAAAAAGTTCAACCTTGGTTTCATCAGACTTAACACCTTTTCCCACATGCTTTTGAGAAACTTCAAATGTGTTTTTGCAAAATGTAGCCTGGCTTGGATGTTTTTCTTCGTAAGAAAAGGCTTTCGTCTTGCCACTCTACCCCATAGCCCAGACATATGAAGAATACGGGAGATTGTTGTCACATGTACCACACAGCCAGTACTTGCCAGATATTCCTGCAGCTCCTTTAATGTTGCTGTAGGCCTCATTGGTAGCCTCCCAGACCAGTTTTCTTCTCATCTTTTCATCAATTTTGGAGGGGGCTCCAGTTCTTGGTAATGTCACTGTTGTGCCATATTTTCTCCGCTTGATGATGACTGTCTTTACTGTGTTCCATGGTATATCTAATGCCTTGGAAATTATTTTGTACCCTTCTCCTGACTGATACCTTTTAACAATGAGATCCCTCTGATGCTTTGGAAGCTCTCTGTGGACCATGGCTTTTGCTGTTGGATGCGACTAAGAACATTTCGGGAAAGACCAACTAGAGCAGCTGAACTTTATTTGGGGTTAATCAGAGGCACTTTAAATGATGGCAGGTGTATGCTGACTCCTATTTAACACGATTTGGAATGTGATTGCTTAATTCTGAACACAGCTACATCCCCAGTTATAAGAGGGTGTGCAGACTTATGCAACCACATTATTTTTCTTTTTTTTTTTCTTCTCTCCACCTAAAAGATTTCAGTTTGTTTTTCAATTGAGTTGTACAGTTTCTAGGTCACATTAAAGGTGGAAAAAGTTCTGAAATGATTTATCTTTATCTCATTTTTTTACAGCACAGAAACCCGACATTTTAACAGGGGTGTGCAGACTTTTTGTATCCACTGTATATAGTTCTCAGCAGCGCGGGCTTGCCAAAAAATGTTGGTAACACAACAATAAAACAGCCGGCTGACAAGCTAAGGGAAAGCCACAGTTGCAGCCAGGCAAGGAGCACGGAAGGCGCTCCTTGCGCAGTTGAAGATGAGCTCACCCCTTTTGACCCCGTACGACTTAGGCAGGGAGAGCAGAAGGCGCTCACTGTGCTGGTGGAGATGAGCGCCATAGGTGCTCATCCCTACAACCTGCACGACTTAATATCATACCTACAACCCGCAGGACTACAGATCAACAGAAAACTCAAATACACAATTCATAGTGAGAGACCCACAGCACTTTGAAAAAATCGCCTGCAAAAATTACGGCCCGTAACACTTTGAAAGGAAACCGCCACTTACAGAAAAAAAATACGTCCCTCAAAAAATACGAACATAACGGCCGAACCGCGCACATCGAAAATCACCGAAAATACCCAAAAAATATATATACAAAAAACATCACACACAGCACGGGGGGACAGCCAGGACGTCTGGGAGTGAGGTTGCACGCAAATTTAAGTTGAATTTTCCAAATTTCGCTACTCGAAAATCGCCTAAGCAAGAGAAAAAATGGCCGCCGAAAAAAAACAAAACGAGGCTACACGACCCCTAAGCACACAAAACACCGCCAGGCACATACGACTTTTACCCAGGAACGTACAAGGTACAAAATACACTATTAGCACGGACGGAAAATGCTCGAGACACATAGACAATCACCGCCATTTTACAACACTAACTTAAATCTAATTACATTACCATTCTGAAATGCCACTTTACAAAACTAAACAAACGGTTTGCCCTCGCGCACACAGCCTATTTACACTGCACACTTGCCACATTCCTGACACTTTCTCCTCAGATCACCAACAGGGCAAATGTACATTGTTTGCTGCAGGAAAAACAATAGCGATTGTTAGCTCTTCAGCATATACATTCCTAGATATATTCATTACAAATAGGTAAAGTATATTATATTATTATTTAATTAATTAATTAATTATTATAAAAAATATATATTTATATAAAAAAACAATTAACAGGGGAGAGGCTTGCAATGAGCGCCAAAGGCACTCATTGCGAGATACGCAATGAGCGTCAAAGGCGCTCAGTGCGGGGCTTACAATGAGCGCCGAGAATGCTCAGAGGAGCAAAAGTACACACGGGGAGAGGCTCGCAATTAGCTCCAAAGGCTTGCAATGAGCGCCAAAGGTGTTCAGATGACCAAAAGTACATGAGGGGAGAGGCTCGCAATGAGAGCCGAAGGTACTCAGTGGACTAAAAGCCTTACATTGTGTGGCAAACAGCATTACCTGCCTTACAATTTTATTGCCATCTTTTTTTGACGGGCAAGTTGCTAGTCACATATATAGTTGTGAGCGTACGAGTTGTTGCTAACGCTGCGGGCTCGCGTAGCGAGCCCGCGGCCCTCGCGAAGCGAGGGCACTGTGCCAGGTTCTCAGTTGCTGGCTTGGAGCGCCGCAGGCGCTCCATGCCAGCACCTGAGGACCTCGCAAAGCGAGGTCTTCAGTTGCAGCAACTGCGACCCTTGCAAAATTTCAAAAAAAGTTCACGTCGCAACACATTACGACACTCGCAAACAACATACGACACACGTTCACACTAATTACGACACTCGCAAACAACATACGACACACGTTCACACACATTACGGCCTCGCAACACTCGGACGCAACTCGCAAACATTACAAAATTAAAAACACAATACATACACACAGCACATACATAAAAACCTTACCTACACAAACAGGAAGCACCCAGGACTTCAAAAATGCAACTTACAACTTAATTGCACTCAAAATAAAAGAGTTTAGACACTAAATAGTTTGTTAAGCGAAACAAAAAATGGCCGACGAATAAAACGAAAACGAGGCTACACACGCAAACACCATACGAGACACGTTACCACACATTACGACTTCGCAAACATCGGACGCAACACGCCGACATACAAACATTTAAAACTTAAGAAAGACACACAACAAACACATAAAAAGCTTACCTACAGCAAGAGGAACCAGCCAGCACCTCAAAAAAACAAGTTACACCTACATTTAAATCAAAATAAAACACTTTAGACACTAATACCATCGCTAAGCGACAGAAAAAATGGCCGACGACCAAAACGAAAACGAGGCTTCAGACGTAACTACACTACACTTACTCGCAATAATGAAACACATACTATGCGGAACGTATCACAATCATATTAAACACCATTTTGAACAGTAATACGCAGAAAATGGCGGATGGAACGCAAATTGTAAGCTGAAACGCAAATAGCGCATGCGTATTGCGTTCTAACGGTCTCACTTTCCAGAACTTTCTACAAGTTTATAAATACTGCCTATTTCAAACAAAAAAATACATTTCTCCTCAGGTGATGAACAGAGTGACTTCATAGATAACTGCTGCTTTTACTTGAGAAGACAATTCTTTACTAATTTACTACTTTGCATTGTGCAAATTACAACTGAGAGGTAAGCTATAATATATTACATTTTATTATCAGGACAGGTCAAACAAATAAATAAAAAAAATAGGATTTATGTAGTGACATATATGGCACATTTATGTGTATAGGCTCAAAAAAAAAATACGGTTCATTTAACAAAACAACAAAAAAACATAATTCAATATTAAACAGAGGTTTATGTATAGTGACATGTGACACGCACATATATGTCTATAATGTATAGTGACATCTGACACGCACATATATGTATAGAATGTATAGTGACATGTGACACGCACATTTATGTGTATTGCCCCTGCATAGTGACATGTGACACGGACATATATGTGTATCATGTATATTGACATGTGACACACACATTTATGTGTACTGCCCCTTCATAGTGACATGTGACACGGACATATATGTGTATAATGTATATTGACATGTGACACGCACATTTCTGTGTATTGCCCCTTCATAGTGACATGTGACACGCACATTTATGTGTATTGCCACTGCAACAAAATTAGCTTAAAACAAAATCAGTAAACAACTACATTTAAATGACATTATATGTCATGTATACTGATATGTCACACGCACATATATGTGTATCATCTATAGTTACATCTCACACACACACATTTATGTGTGTTGGAAAAAAAAATATAAGGTTAATTTAACCATTTAAATATGAGTCATGTATACTGATATGTCACACGTACACAAAATAATTACATTAAACTATGGAATGTGCTTCATGTATGTGACATATGTGTGTAGCCCCCAACAAAAAATAAGGTCAATTGAAAAAAATTACAGAAGTATATTTAAATGACATTCATTTACTGCAATTCAATAGATCATATAAAGCTGAATCTTTTAATTTCTTTTAATATTCAAACAGACTCTGCATCAACAGCGTCTCTCAACAATTTGCACCGTGCACTGTGAAGCACAATCCCTTTTAAAGAACACCAACAAAGAAGAAGAGGTAAGATACAACAAGACATTACATGCTCAAAAGGCCATGCTTTGCTAGATGAAAAATTATAAATATACAAATAACTATTTCACTTTCTTTTTCAAACAGACACTACAAGAAGACCGGCGGATTAAGATTGGCAGGAGGGGACCGTCTGTCATTCCAAACTTCAATCAAGGTAAAGTATTAAGTATAAACAAGAAAGAACCATGAGCCTTATTCAATTGCGACTTCCTCAATTGAATAGGGCTCTATATAAGCACATAACATATTTTTGATACAGAACTTTTTAGTTACAGAACTTCTAACCACAATCAAGGTTTTCAATAACTAAAAACTTTGCTCAATAAATATGTTATGTGATTATATAGAGCCCTCTTCAATTGCCAAAATTGCAATTCAATGAGGACCTATATATCTTTAATGGCCAAGGGCCTCACTCAAATGTGATTTGCCCATTTCAATAGGGCTCTATATAAGCACAGAGCATATTTTTTAAAGGAACTTTTTATTTAGTCAACACGTTGCTTTTGGATACAAGTTCACTAAATACAAAATTCGGTAAAAAAATATGCTCTGTGCTGATATTGAGCTCTATTCCATTGGCCAAAACACAATTGAATGAGGAGCTGACAATATAACAAATGCAGTAACCAAAGGCCCTCATTCAATTGCTATTTTGGACAATTAAATATGGCTATAAATAAGCACTTTTAGGCCCTTATTCAATTTTAAAACATATATGTGATGTGCCTATTTACAACCCTATTCAATTTTCAACATTGCAATTCAATGACGGCCTTAGAGTACTATTACATTGTAAAAAATGCAATTGAATGAGGGGCAAACTATGCAACATATGGTACACACAAAGGCCCTCATTCAATTGCAATTTGCCCAATTGAATAGGGCTCTAAATAACAACATAACATTTTTTTTAAAAGAAGTTTTTAGTTACTAAAAATCTATCCAAAAGAAAGTTTTTCACTGACTAAAAACTTCTTTAAAAAAATATGCTATGTGCTTATTTAGGGCACAATTCAATTAGCCAAATCGCAATTGAATGAGACACAAACTGCTACACACAAAACAGAATTTCTTATTCAATGTTTAACAACCTATAAGCCTTACAAAGAAGCAAAAATAAGAATAACAAAAGTGTTGCGCACCTAATAGCATTGTACAAAAAATCACACAAACACATAGGAAACTACATTAACATTCTTCTTTAATGTTTAACAACCTATAACCAGTACAATCAAGAATAAATAACTTTTGCACAAGTGGTGCGCACAAAACAGGATTGTCAAAAACTAACACAAACACATAGCAAACTACATTAATTATATTATTTCATGTTTCACTAACTATAACCATCCCAATAAAGGTTAAATAAGTATACCACAAGTGGTGCGCACAAAACAGGATTGTACAAAAAATAACATAAACACATAGCAAAATAAATTTATATTCTTATTTAATATATCACAACCCACAAGCCTTACTAAGAACCTTAAATAAGAATAACAAAAGTCATGGGATTGTACAGAAAGTAAAAAAAAAAAATATAGTAAAAAATAACCATAACTGATACAATACAGCCAAATTCATAAATTTTTTACTTATTTAAAAGACATTTCACTCAAACAACATTTTCTATTTTATATTACAACAGATACTGCGTGAAGACAATCGGACGAGGACTTTCTCCACAGGACCGGACCATCGGACAAGGACTTTCAACACAGGACCAGACCAGCAGACGAGGAATTTCAACACAGGACCAGCCCAGCAGACGAGGAATTTCAACACAGGACCAGACCATCGGACGAGGACTTTCACCAAAGGACCACAACATCGGACGAGGGCTATCGCCACAGGACCACACCATCGGACGAGGGCTATCGCCACAGGACCACAACATCGGACGAGGGCTATCGCCACAGGACCACACCATCGGACGAGGACTTCCAACAGAGGACCACACCATTGGACAACGATTTTGAACCGAGGACCAACAAACATTCGGATTTAAATCACACTTCAACCAAGGTACAGTATAATAAGTACTAAAGTATAAAACTAAAGAAACTGCTTTCAGTTGCATCCGTGTCAACAGAAAATTAAAAAAAATATTTTACTATCTCCCTTATTCTATTTAAATTGCTACTATGCAATACATAGCTCAATAACCACATCACTTTTTTTTTAGCAAAGAAGTTTTGCAGTGGTAAATATCTATCCACAAACAACGTTTTTAATAAATAAAACCATTATTTAAAAAAAAAATGTTACATGCTTATTTACAGCAGTATTCCATTGGCCAAATTCTAAGCCAGTGAGGACAGGAATTATAAATTTAACTAAATATAAATGATACATTAATGATTTGCCTTTTATTTCACCAATTGTGCACAAGAATCTTTAACAGGAATTACAAATTAAAATATACACAATTACATTTTTTTTTTTTTCCTTTACAGATTAATATGGCTGATAACGAGACCAAAGAAGAGAAGAAAAGACGTCAAACTAGAGAAAGACAAGAGAGATGGGCCGCCCAGCAGACACCGGAGGAGAAAGAAATTCGACGAGAAAAAGAACGCAAAAGACTTGCAAATAAAAGAATATCAGCTGCAAAAATGAAAGATACAACCAAAAAAAATAAAAAGATAATAAAGCATTTACAAACTGTTCCTAAAACATCAGATGACATTTTACAAGATACCAGTCAAGACAGACCAAAAAAAGCAACTACAAAAACAAAGCATTTACAAACTCTTACTAAAAACTTACAGGACATTTCAACCAAACAAGGACAACATATACCAAGAAAATCCACGAAAAAAACTAAACATTTAGAACCTGTTGTTGAAACATTTCATGACTTTTCATCTGATGAATATGAAAGTCAACATCCGATATGCTTTGCAAATTGTCCTTTACTGAAGTCTTTAGCAGTAGAGGTTCATAGTTGTGGGGACATGAGTACTCAATGTCAATTTTGTGAGGCTTATTATTTTAAACAGGAGAGACCCAGAGATGGACAATTTATTAGTTGTTGTCAAAAAGGAAAGTTCAAACTTCCAGAAAGGAAACAATTTCCAACCTATTTACAAAATATTATGACTGAACCTACTTTTCCAAATTACAAAAATTTTAAGACAAACATAAGATCCTACAATAGTGCCATATCATTTGCATCTATGGGGGCAACATTGGCTGCTAATGTACCAGGACATGGTCCTTACTGTTTTAAAGTCCAAGGACAAATTTATCATCGGACTTCACATTTACATCCAGAGGAAGGAGAGCAAAGAAAATTCGCTCAACTATATGTCCTAGATACAATGGAAGCTGTTGACCAACGTATGCAGATGGAAGAAAATAAAAAATGCTTACCCAGTGTTTTTATAGAGCTAAATAACATTATGGACAACAATCCCTACAGTAAAGCTTACAACAAATTGGCAGAAGTAGAAAATGAACAACTACTTCATGCACAAAGACATCAATTACCCATGCCAAAGGTTAATATGGTGCTTAAAAGAGACAGACATACTGATAAACGTCGTTATAACTTGCCAACATCAAATGAGGTTGCAATGGTCTTTCAGAATGATGAAGGAGAACCACCATTTCAAAGAGACATTAGAGTATATCCCAGAAATGAGGAGCAACCATTTATTAATATTAATATCTTAAGTCCAAATTTAGATCCAATGACATATCCCATCTTTTTCCCACATGGAGAAGCAGGTTGGCAACCAAAATTAACCCTTCCCAGTTACCCAAATGCTAAAGCCAGAATCCGAAATAATGTTTCTATGCTTGAATTTAAAGTTGCTCAAATTGCCATTAGAGATGATTTTAATCCAATTTTATGTGGTGGTAAACTAACACAACAATGGATTATTGATTCATATTTGCAAGTTGAGGCAAATAATTTAAACTTTATAAAATATCAACAAGATAAACTATGTGTAGAACAATATTGTGGACTCATGGACTATGTTGCTGACGTGGCTACAAGCAGAGACATGACAGCTGGCAAAGCCATCATTTTACCATCTTCCTTTCAAGGATCTCCTCGAAATATGAGAGAAAGATACAATGATGCTATGGCTATTGTGACAAAATTTGGAAAACCAGATTTATTTGTGACATTTACATGTAATCCACAATGGCCAGAAATTAATCAAAATCTACTTCTTGGACAAAGTGCTTCAGATCGACCAGATTTAGTAGCCAGAGTTTTTAAGATCAAATTAAATGAATTAATACGTGACTTCACTATAAATCAGTTATTTGGCAAATGTCTTGCTTATGTATATACCATTGAATTTCAAAAAAGAGGACTTCCACATGCACATCTTCTCATAATACTTCAAGAGAAAGATAAATTAGATACTTCGGACAAAGTGGATGCAGTCATAGTTGCTGAACTACCAGATCCAGAACTATATGGTAGACTATATAAGATTGTTACTCATCGCATGATTCATGGACCCTGTGGAGACCTTAATCCACAATCACCATGTATGGAAAATAATCAATGTTCAAAAGATTTTCCAAAAGATTATAGAGACAAAACATATGCAAATTGTGATGAATATCCACTTTATAAAAGAAGAGAAGGAGATAGTGCCATTATTCGTGGAAAAAAAGTGGACAATAGATATGTAGTACCCTACAATCCACATTTACTCATGAAGTACAACGCCCACATCAACGTAGAAGCCTGCACTTCCATCAAATCCATTAAATATGTCTACAAATATATTTACAAAGGTTACGATGCAGCTACTGTAGTCGTCAAAAGTGCAGACAACCCTGAAAGTAGTGAGTTAGTACATGATGAACTTGCATCTCATGTAGATGCTCGCTATGTCAGTGCGCCAGAAGCTATGTGGCGGCTTTTAAAATTTGAAATGCATGATAGATCACATGCAGTATATAGGTTAGCAGTACATTTGCCACAACGACATTTAGTCTATTTCCATGCTGGAAATGAAATGAATGCATTGGCCCAAAGTGAAGATCGTCACACTACACTAACTGCATGGTTTGCATTAAATTCCACTGATGCTGAAGCAACACAATACTTATATATTGAAATTCCATATCACTATGTTTTTGTGAATGGATTATGGAGAGCAAGAAAAACCAGAGGCAATAAAATAATTCCAGGAATTTACACAGTCAGTCCAAGAGATGTTGAACGTTTTTGCTTACGGATATTACTTTTAAATGTTCCAGGAGCACAAAGTTTTGAACAATTAAGAACTGTTAATGACATTGTATATGAATCCTTCCATTTAGCTGCAAGACATAGAAACTTACTCGCTGATGATACAGAGTGGGAAAGATGTTTAGAAGAAGCAGCACAATGTCAAATGCCACGACATATGAGAGAACAATTTGCTTTTATTTGTATCTTCTCAAATGCTCCAAATGCATTAGCTTTGTGGGAGACCTTTAAAAGTAATATGGCTGAAGACTTTATGCGACGATACAATGAACCCATTGCACACTTAAAAGCGTTAATGGAAATTCAAGAAGTCTATTTAACTCATGGATTAAGTTGTGCAAGTTTTAATTTGCCTGATCCAGGTCTTATAGATGACATTAACTTTGAAGACTATGACATTCAACTACAAGCAGAAAGAACAGAAGAAAGACTTGCAACTTTAAATACACTACAATTGCAAGCATTTCATGCCATTAAAAATTCTATAGATGATGACATGGTGACAGAGCGTTATTTCTATCTTGATGGACCTAGCGGATCAGGGAAAACATATTTGTACAATTTATTAATGAGTTCAGTACGAGCACAAGGAAAAATAGCAATGGCGTTTGCCACTACTGGAATTGCTGCACTTTTATTAGAAGGTGGAAGAACTGTTCATAGTGGATTTAAACTGCCAGTGCCTATTTTAGAAAATTCTGTGTCAGATATTCGCATGACATCCTTACAAGCAAAGAAATTGAAGAAATGTAAATTAATTATAATAGATGAGGCCACAATGATGTCATGCTATGCCCTCCAATGTATTGACCGTTTGCTTCGTGAAGTCATGGATAATATTTTTCCATTTGGTGGAAAGGTAATGTTGTTGGGTGGCGATTTTAGACAAACATTACCTGTCGTTGTACATGGAAATCGAACAGACATTATTGAAACATGTATAAAGTCAAGTACAGTATGGAAACATTTTACCCATCTTCAACTGCAACAAAATATGAGATCAGAAGGCCAAACTGATTTCAATGATTGGCTTATTAAAATTGGAGAAGGCAGAACAGAAAAAATAATACATTTACCTGACGACACTGTAGAGATCCCACCTCATATGATTTGTCAACAAGATATTATATCGGCTATATTTGAAGGGAGCATAAATAACGAAGAATATTCCGAGCTTGCCAACCAAGTTATACTGACGTGTAAAAATAAAGATGCATTAATACTCAATAATGAAATCTTAAAAAAAATTAATGCACCACAAAGAAATTATCACAGTGCTGATTCTGTACTTGCTGATGACAATGAAAGTCAGGCAAACTTTTCAACTGAATTAATTAACTCTTTAACTCCTTCTGGAATGCCACCACATATTTTGCAGCTAAAGAAAGGTGCAATTATCATGTTACTGCGAATTATGAACCCCAAAAAAGGCCTATGCAATGGCACAAGATTAATTGTTCAACAATTAAAGGACCATTTTATAGATGCTGAAATTTTAACTGGGACCCATAAAGGAGAGAGAGTTTTCATACCAAGAATAGATTTAGCACCAAGTGGAAGTAGTCTCCCTTTTATACTTCAAAGAAGACAATTTCCCATTATTATGGCATTTGCCATGACCATTAATAAATCACAAGGTCAAACTTTCAAATCTGTGGGTATTTACTTGGAAGAACCAGTTTTTGCACATGGTCAATTGTACGTTGCGTTGTCACGCTGCAAAAATCCACAGGCTATTAAAGTTTACATTGAAAACAATGAAAGTCAAGGTGATTTATTAGAAGATGGACGTATTTTTACTAAAAACATTGTCTACTATGAAGTACTATAACTTTGCAGGATACAAACTAAAGACATGCAAACATTTTGGAAAAACATTCAAAAATACAAAACAATTGGTTGTTTAATTCAGTCATAATTAATGGAAGTCATGTTTATGGATAATTCGCCTCACAAAATACTTGCCTTGCATTTCTTTGAAAAATTATGTTAAAATGTTAAGTCACTATGTTAATGTTTCTAATGTTACAAGTTTAAAAACAATATTTTCAAGTTATTTCATTCAACATATTACAAAGTTCATGTTAAGAGCTCAAGCACCTTTTAAGTCACAATGTAAATATTCTCTGTTATCTTAAGATTACTACCTACATTAATGTTTATCGCCAGTTTATGTGCTCAGTAATAGATTACTTTAATTACGTACGGTTTAAGGAGAGTTTTTACTGTATGCCTTCCTCTACATTCAATCTATATTAAACTTAACAATTATTCTGATACAAATTGCATGTTAATACTGATTAATTTAAAGTTAAACTGTTTTTACATTCAAATGTTAATACTTTTAATTCAAAATTATGTTACAAAATGTATTTACTATGTTCCTGTTTATAATGTTCAAAATTAGACAAATGTTTTGCAAAAATTCCAAAGTTACATAAAAAATAAAGTTCAATTTTTTAAATATATACTTTCAAGGTTATTGCTTACATATATTTTAAACTTCATGTTAAAATTTGGCACGTTTCAAAAAGTCTTTTTACTTTTTACTTTTCTCTGGATTCTATGTATATTAAAGTGAACAATTCTTCAGATACAAATTTCATTTAAAAAAACCATTACATCAACGTTTTACAAAAATACATGTTCATATCACAAGACTTACAAGGGTCAAAAATATATTTAAATAACTAAACAACTTCACAAACATATACATCACATTGCCGTCATTTTTTGACGGGCAAGTCGCTAGTAATATATAAGTGTCAATGAAGCAAAGAGTGATGAAGGATGTCCTCACTGGCGAAGAAAAACAATCATAAAATGATGTAAATAAATGGACATATGATAGTGAATCATTGATGAAGTGAAAACTGAGTGAAAAAAGTGAGATGTTAAAAGTGGTGCCCGGGTTGAAGTGAGTAGTGAGAGGAAATACTGTGCTATATAAATAAATACACCAATACAACAACTCACCCCAATGAGATAACAAATGGGTCAATAAAGTGAGAGAATTCCTCATAAGAAGGAAAAGCTACCTGTCCCTATAGTAAAGGAATAATAAATGTGACTAGTGAATAAAGAGTTCCAATTACCCTAAAAAACTTATAATAGTTTATAAGGAAAAGAAAAAAAGTTAAGTTACTAACACATTGTTAAACCCTTCATGGATATTCAAGAGGGTAACATAAATAAGCCAAACCAATGGCAAAATCCTATAACTATACAATTGAATTCAAATAAATATCACAAAAGGATATCTTCAAATAAAAGACGTGAAATTGAAACCTTCATTAAGTCCATGAGGAGAGAGGGCTCTGAGTTTATAAATCCAGCGGGCCTCGCATTGTAAAAATTTGCGATCTATGTCCCCCGTCTTTGATTCATGGTGACTCTATCAATTGCATAAAACTTTTATTTTTGTGGTAATGTCTCACATGGCGGGCAACAGGGGTATCAAGCACATTCTTTATGCTGAGTATGTGTTCGCCTATCCTACGTCGTAGTTGGCGACTTGTCTTACCAACGTAGATCTTATTACACATACACACTGCTACGTAAACCACTCCTGTGGAACAGCAGTTGAAAAAATATTTAATCTCAGATTTTTCACCTGCGATATGGTGTTCAAATCTTTTTGTGGGTTTGATGTAACTGCAGTATTTACACCTACCACACCTAAAACGTCCTGATAGAGATTTTAGCTAGTTATATTTTGCGTTTGTTATTTAAAGGTACTATGTACCAAAGTATCCTTTAGATTTTTACCCCTGCGAAGGTGCCAATGTTTTGAAAGTGACTTTTTCACATCCTGGGAATCATACCCGAAGGTCATAATGCAGCGAAGAGGATTGATGTCTTTGTTGGTATTTTAAGTACGATTTTTTCCATGAAGAAGATCCGTTCTATTACAGTTCAAAGCATGTTTAAATGCAGTTTTGAGGCAGTTCTTGGAAAAACCTCTTTCTTTTAATCTCTGCCTAAGTTTGTCAGACTCTACTTTGAACTCTTCATCTGTGCTGCAATTCCTTCTAACTCAAAGATACTGTCCCTTTGGGATCCCTCTCTTAAGAGGTTCGAAGTGTTGACTTTCCCACCTCCGTAGTGTGTTAGTGGCAATTTCCTTTCTATAAGTGGTGGTGGATATTCTTCCACTGTCATCTTTGCTAATAGCTAAGTCAAGAAACGTAATTCTGGTGTCATTAATCTCCTATGTGAATATAAGACCAAGTGGGTTTATATTAAGTTTGACCATAAATTCTTCAAACTTGGTACCTGTCCAGACTATCAGAATGTTGTCTATATAGCGCCTCCACACTAATATCAAATCAGTGTATACGGTAAGAGATTCCTCAAAGACCAGTTGTTCCTCCCTCCACCCCAAAAGCAAGTTAGCATAGCTAGGGGCACATGGAGTGCCCATAGCTGTCCCTTTAACTTGATGGTACCATTTATTGTTATAAGTAAAGTAGTTATGTTTAAGGACATATTCCAAGAGGAGTAGGAGGAAACTTACATTTTTGAAAATGTGTTCCTTTACTCTGTAGAAAATGCTTGGTGGCTTCAATACCCTCAGTATGGGGTTACATTGAGAACCAAATGGAACCTTCCAAGAAGAACTCAACAACGTATATGGCAGAGGTCACGTCAACGTGTTCACCACAATCGTGCCGTAAGTATGGTAGTACATCAACCGAAGCCGTGATTGCGGAAATCTTCACAGCTAATGAAAGATGGATCGCTACCTTGTCATGGTGAAGGGTCTTGTGTACCTCAAGGAAGCTGTGAGTTATACCATCTAGGGTCACCCAAGATGGGGAGGTCGTAGCAGAGAGGTCAGACAAATTGTGGCCCACTTGAGAAGGAACTGACAACCCACTCCATTATCTTTGCCAAGATAACCTTATGGATTAGCACAACCAGAGACATAATGATCCTGGTGTTCTGCGGCCCATAGGGTCACAGAGAAGTGGACACAATTGAATGATTAAATAACAACAAATGAAAGTATGGAGCAAATCAATTGATTGTACTCTGTGCACCAGATTTGCAAGACAACCCAAAGGGATGAATAATCTTTACATTGTAGACCTGATTTATGACACTTCTTGGACTTCACATTGGCTAATGGTGGAGCAACCAACAACGACCACATCCCTAACAATAAGTCATCAACCCTATCTCAAAAGGTTTTGTTTTTTTTACAGTGAAAATACATAATATTGTGTCTTCACATTTTGGTTAAGTTCAAAAAAGTTCTAAAATGAATTGTGAATAACATACAATTGATCAGAGACCTCATGATCTAACTGACAGTCCAGACTCTGGGTAACCATTTGCTCTCCCAAACAGCTGTTGCTCCTCCTGCACCCCAAACATGTTGAAACTTCCAGCTAAGTTTAGCATGCCAGCTCCAAGACACTTCTCTAGTATTCATGCCTTGTCTTGGTTTTCTGAATCAGTGCCAGACACAGCACTGCACCCTCAAACCTTTCATAATGTTCGCACATGTTTTGTGTGTGTAATGTCCCTGCTGGATGGAGAAGCCATGGCATGGGCCTCACCTCAGTCAGTACCTTGTAGAGTTCCATATTTTGCCTTCTGAAGACATTTTAACAATGTCTGCTGCCTTTGAGCAAGGCCTGTCTGAGAAAATTAAAAATTATTTGGTGTGCCAGGATGTGCCTGAAACTCTGGAAGGTCTCATGGACTTATATCTGAAATTGGACTAAGCTCACACAAGGCCTCCATTCTTTTGCATTGTGTTAAAACTGTTTCTGCCTTGTACTTAACCCCTGTATAGCACTACCGAATATGTAGGCACGTTATGCATGATAATAATAATAACTGGACTTTCTTTGCCATGAGCGGCAAGTGGAAGGAGTATGTCACTGACCCATTTTTCTCAGCCTGGGTGTTATCCCATTTAGCTCATTATAGGACAGACGCTTGGCTGCAGCCACTGGATTATGTGCGTAAACACCTCCATTGTAGTTATAATCCGCTCTGGCCCATTGTTGTAAAAAAAAATGTCATCCTATCTGCCATGTACTCTATCTAAGGTCTGGACCATTCAGACACAGAGACGGCAGGATGTGTATTGCTCTCAGGAAACTACTGTTAGACCCCATGTGGAGTTTATCTCTTATGTTTGTCTGCCACACCATCTCATTGTTGTGCTGTGTAAACCCCCTCTGTATCTATCCCCTATAAATATTGCTGTCACTTCAAAAATAAATCGGTTCACTCAGAGACATATAGAAATTGTATGGTCTCTTTATTTTGTTCCTGTTCTCCTGGATGGCTGCGATACTGAACCTATCTCCACCCTCTAAGTAACCTGTCCTGGTCACTACCACAGGAAGGTTACTGTGACTCCTGGAAGTGCCGATACCTGATGGAGAGACTCTGAGTGATACAGAAGCCAGATATCAGGATGCTGGTGCTGAGATTTCACAGAACCCAATGGTCCTTGTGGGTAGATAACCTGTAGTCTATAGCAGGGGGCTCTGGGCTTGTCTAGCCCCTACTTGTGGATCATCACAGAGTACATTCTAAGCTCTCTCAAAAATTCAAACTGGCACCTTACTTCAAATAATCACCCAGAACTGCTATTAGGTTGACGTCTAACCCAGAGCCACCCCAGAAAAGTGCCAGGAGTACCTATTCTAGAAGGTGTTAGGCCAAGGAAGGCCCTGCTAGTTGTTCCTGTCAATCCATAGACTGTAAGCGAGAACTAGGAAAGATTGTTCTACAACTGTTTTTCATAACTCCACCCCTAGTCCCTGACAGGTGATGGGGCTCAGCTAATTTGCATCCATAACGTCTGAATTAGATCACACCAAAGGGTCAGTTGTAAGACTCTGCTGATATCTTAGGTTTATTTATTTCACTGCTGCAGATGCTGTATTCTATACTGCTGCTATCTTCCTGTCTGTCAGGTGCTCTGCTTGCATTACTACTCTGTTCAAGTTCTTGCATTAATCTCCAACTGTGTGCTGGTTCATGACTTCAGTTACCACTTTGATCCAGAGGACATCTGTTCCCTGTCTTTGCTGCATAGCTGTTTGCTGCATTGCCAGTATGCTCCTGAGTACCTCTTTTCTTATGTCAATAGTAGTCTGCTGCATTGACAGTCTGCTCCTGAAGATCTGTTATTGCTGCAATAGTAGTCTGCTGCATTGCCAGTCAGCTCCTGAGGACCTCTGCTATTGCTGCAATAGTAGTTTGCTGCATTGCCAGTCTGCTCCTGAGGACCTCTGGTATTGCTGCAATAGTAGTCTGCTGCATTGCCAGTTTGCTTCTGAGCCTGTCTGCTGCCTAGCCATCTGCTTTCAGTGCCTGACTGTGATTCTGCTGTGTGTTTCAGCACATGGACTGATCCATGATTTAAAGTAGTACACATCAAGCTTTGTCTATCATGTATATTGTTTTCTTATTAAATTATTTAAGCAACCTCGCACATGAAGGGTCTGAATTTTTGTATAAGTACCCTGTTACTCACAGATACTGTGAGGGTATAAAGAGCACAGATACAAAACGTAATACTTAATACTAAATTAATATTTATTGTGTATAAGTGCACAGTATTTATATACAAAATAATTCTAATTTGATATATTATATTTAGTACAATTGAATTTTATTAAAATCAAACTAGAATAATCACACAGGAAGTCCTATACTTCAGTTGTAATTACCAGGCAGATCGTGTATTCGATGGACCTCCAGGGAAACATTTGGTCATGCTGTCAGCACCCTCCTATCCATCACTGATTCCCCAAGCAAAACAAAGCATGGAAACTTTGTGTAAAGTTACAATTTGATTTGTGTTTAGTTTCCCTCCTTCTCTCTTTCTTGTTAGAGATGTTGGATAACCATGAATCACACAGGAAAAGAATCTCTCCTCAGACACCGCCTAACATTACTTATTCACAAGGAGCAGAACGTGTATTGGCATGTGTAACCCCTTAACTTCCCAGCTGCAGCTGTTTTTTAACCTCTTCACATATTATTTGTGACAATTATGCTTTTGTAAAAGTAGAAAAAAAAATAACGACGTGTTTTTTGTTGTAAATGGACATTGCGAAGGAGGACAAAGAGTGAGTCCGTGGGAAACCCAGCGCACAGATAGAGAAACTACTTTCTCTAGTGGGATCTTTGGACAAAAATAGTTGTTATGTGCTTTGTCGATTCACCAACCAAAGGAATTCTTGAGTTTTACGTAGAGCGAGCATCAGAAAGCTTCTCCACTAATGTGGAAAAGGTGGCAATTTAGAGATGCCTTGATAAGACTATCAGAAGGCACTTAGATTCATATAAGTAAAATAAATGGGCAGAAATTCATTGAAAATATATTTTCAATGAATATTGTTACATTACTCATGATTACAATGTCTGATGCTACAATAAAAGGTTGCACAAAATATTGATGAAATTCACTTGTGATGAAACAGACACGGTCAGAGAACAACTGTAGATCAGTAAGACTCTGAACTCCCACCGGGATTCCTTTTTGCAACAGCAAGCTGGAGCTGCCAGCAGATCCTAATAATCCTGGATCCATGATAATAGAACCTCTTAGTAGGCAGGCTATAATCCTTAGAGACCAAGGGGTAAAGCCCACACCCTGTCTCTTCAAGCACTTACTCTTTATTGAATGAAAAGGGACAGACTTCTAAGTGAGATAAGTTTTTTGTCCTTTCTGTCTCCTACAATATAAATGTTTTATCTCCAAGACAGGTAGTAAATATGTCAAGCTACTATATTACAATGAACGCTTGGCGAGCCACCATGTGTTCTGGTGTCTTCTTCCCGGAATGTGTTCTGGGCTACTTCTGATATAATTTATGCACAGCAGCCAGTTAACTACAATAAAATAATTGATGTCAGTAAAAATGGAGACCGTGTAAATCAATAATACATGTTTGAAAAAAAATAAAACATTTATGCACTTATCTTTGAGGGACTCCACTTAAAACTTTAGCCCAGTTTGACCATGGTTTCTCCCATGAGTTGGGTTTCTCAAGGTTTCTTCTGACTTGCTCCCACCAGCTGTACTCCTGGATAATAGTCTCCACCTGATGAGCTTTGGTGGATCCCTATTATCTAACTAAGAGCTACAGCAGGTACTTGGACCTGACTAAGCCACTTGGAGAGAAGTGCTAGCAACGTTGACAATGATAAAGATTGCATTGTCCAAGCAATCACTTATACCTGACCATCTTAGATAATGGGGGTATCTGTTTGGCTGTGAATGAGTTAAGTTACTTCTGCTTAATTTGGTAAAAAAATCTTGAAATGTAGACACTCAGATGGAGAGTTTTTTTTATCTCTTATCTGAAAGTGTGAAATAAGTCTAATGTGTGTATATTGAATAGATAGAAGAAAGGTCTAAAGTAGAATAACAATTCAATGCAGTTGGATTCGGATTTAATCCATAGGTACATAGTTTAATGACCAGAGATATTGTTTCTGTAGCCATTCTAATAAGATTGTCCACCCTACTAACCCTCTACAAGATATCTATTGCAGTTTTATTTAAACATTTTGTACATGGATCCTCTTTCTGTCCAACATCTGCATTAAAAGCTCTACAACCAATGTGAATTCTCTACTATTGTCACAAAAAAGATTTACATTTTTCACACAAATTAAAAATGCTGTGCAGTTGGTCGCTCCATGACCTACCACGTCACCTCTATATGCTATCCCTAAGTGTGACAAAGGCTTAAGCGCAGCCAGGTGCGACAGATTACCTGCCAATGGATAGTTTAGCACCTTCTTTAATCTAAGCAAATTTACAGCAGGATCTTCTTGTGGTTGCCCTCATGCGGTTGTGGCGTCTGTACCCTTTTTGGATTTCTCTCCGGTGAGGGACTTCTGGGCTGCCTCTGCATCTTTGGGCTCGGGTGGCTTTGCCTGATTAACCGATGTGCCAGACCACTGCTGGTCCGGTAAACCAGCTAATCCACCAAGGCATTGAAACAGAGGATGCCGGATAATCGGTGTTGTACCTGTATATAGGTTTAGTGTCATGTTGGACAGAAAGAGTGCTTGAGAGTAGTTAGTTTGTGGTTACTCTTTCTATCCATATCTCATGGAAGATTCAGAATTGGTGATGGTTTTCAGAGGAATAGATCTTCTGTGTATCTGAGTCTATTGTTTTTGATCTTTGGATGTGGACTACAGACCAGTATAAGTACTAACCAATAACCTGCTATGGATAGTGTTAATTTATATTTCATCACAATCAGTTGGCTTAAATATTAGATCCAGAGAGCCCTCCAGTTGTACCAAGACTGGATCTAAGAGTGACTGTCAACGTTACCACTCCCGATTGGCAAAGCAACTTGGAAGCAGCTTATGCGACTATACAAAACACCCAGTGAAAATACCACCACACATAAACTCTTATAGATGGAGTAATTCCCCCACCAGGTGCACAGATGACCATTTTTCAATGTAATTATTCGTCCATGTCCCGTCTCCTACTGGCCCCTCTCTCATACAATCCATAGTCTGCTCTCTTTGACTTAGCTTGACCCCTCTCTCCCACTTTCCCTTGTCCCATTATTGTTGGCTTTCCATATCCCTTACCTTAAACTCTCCCTAACCATCTTTCTTCGACTTCCCCTAGAACTTCTCTCTATGACATTCCCTTGTCCCTAATTCTTTATTTCTTACATTGTCTCTTGCCCCCTACGATTTTTCTTTTGCCCCTTCTTTCCTTGTCCTATCTCTCCGACTTTCTCCTGTTTATCTGATTCTCAATTGTCTCATTTTCCGATTATCTCTGTCTCAGATAGATTGCCCCATGCCCGCTCTATCTAACTTTCCATTTTGCATTCTGTGGATCCAACTCATATAGAACAGAGGATGCAATTAGTTTATTACAGTTTTATTATTTACATGAGCGCAAGGAGCAACATCCACATCGTGCCTGGATTAGGAGTGTCAAAATATATATATATATATATTTATATATACGACGCATCTTACAATATACAGCCGGACACCAAGTGTCACAAGTAATCTCATCATATTTCCAGTGTCACAGGATTATCAGTACCCTCTATTCCAGTGTTACAGGATAATCTGTCCCAATGTCCAGTGTTAAAGGATAATCTGTCCCAATTTCAGTGTTACAAAATAATCAGTCCTTGTTTCAGTGCTACATGACCACGTGTTCCTTCTATTCCAGTGTTCCAGGATAATCTGCCCCTTTATTCCATTATTAAAGGACATGTACTAACTTTTTTTTTCCAGTGAATAATCTGTCCTCTCTAATCCAGTGGTGCCATATTGTCTGGCCTCGAACTCTCCTAGTTTCACAGAATTTCATTTTTGAAAAGCAGAATAATTTTCCAGTACGTCAGGTGCACAGAATAATTTATGCCCTACTTATGTTGTTGGTTATGCAAATTAACATTAGGGTTTAGTTTCCTAAAGGTTATTAGGGGCTCCAGATGTGGACTCCTTGCACATTGTGCTATAGGGAGTCCAGCTACACCCTACTGATGAGGCCCAAGTAAGGCCGAAACGTACATCAGGGCAGAATTGCCTGGTATTTCGGGGCTGGATCACTCTATTGAGTGAGACCAGACTGATATACTACAAGATATTTCTCCATGTGAAGAGCACAAGTAAGCGAAGAGAGGTTGCTCTCAGAGTGGATCATCATGTCCATAGAACTAACCTATTGAGGTTAATTCATTCTCTGATTGAGCCCCTCTATTTTTTGCCATTCTCTAATGTTGAAAAATGATTACTTTCACCCTGGTCAATGTCACATAATTGTGTATTCCCTTTTGTCCAGTGTCGCAGAAAAATTGGTCCCCACCCATGGACTCAGGTTAGTCTGTTCCCTCCCATGCCCAGTATCACAGACCCCCCCCCCCCCCCCCCCCCCTACCCACCCACATCCAGTGCCCTCCTTTACCCAATATTGCAAGATAATCTGCCCCTCCCGCACCAAGTATCACAGGATAATCTGTCCTGTGATTCTGGAAGTTGACATAGTAGCCTCTCAGTAGTATCTGGTTGCCTCCTTCCAGCTGGTGACCCAATGTCTCTGGCTTGGGGGGAGTCCGGAGCACAACCGTTGCCTCTCTTCCAGACGGATGCACACAGCATAATGAGTCTGTACCAAATGGGAATATCCAACGCGGCGGAAGAATCCGACCTGAGAAGAAACAGGAAGAGGACGGAACAGAGAAATGGAAGGAAGAAGAGAGTGGGAGAAAATCAGAGATAAGGAAAGAGGAAGAGGGACATGAGTGGGAAGCAGAAGAATGAGATAGGAAGGGGAGTGGGAGAAAAAAGGGACAAGGGAGAACAAGAGAAAATGGATGGAAAGGGGAGAAATGTATGGTAATAAGACATAAAGATGTGACGGGAGCCAGGAAAAGTATATTGAGAGAAGGAGTGGAGGAATGGAAGAATAAAGGAGGGAGAAAGGTGCAGGAGAGAATAAGAGGCAAGGGGTGGATGGAGATGCAGAGACAATGGAAAAGAAAAGAGGAGCAGGATATAGAAGAGCATAAGAGAGAAGGATGGAGGAAGTGTAGGAAGGGCAAGAAGAATGGCAGGAAAACAAAATTAGAATATGAAAAAATGTATTGAAATGATAGGAAATGGAAAAATAAGGAAGGAACAAAATGTGAAAGAGAAAAAATGGAAGATAATTAAATTCACACACAAGCATAATAAAAGATATCATTAAGAAATCAAGAAAAGAGATGCAAAAGAACCCAGGAGAGAAGAGGAAGAAACAATACGAGAATGCTCATGTGGATGTACATCAAGGAAAAGGCCCAGAGACTCTACTGAAGAAGAGATCAGCTGAAAGAGAGAAGAGAATCAGTGCCACCAGCCAGAGATTTGGCAAGATAAGTGGTCTGGTTACCAAGGGGAGGGTCTCGGGGGTCAGAGATCACATTGAGCTGTCCGGGTTTAAGTGCTCAGCTTCTGATGGCTGCAACTTCATCTCTGCCTTCTGACCTCTGACCTCGTACATGGCGCGAGTGTTGGCCCTCCTGAAGAATCCACACTATAAGGTAGGAGAGGGGTTAAGGGATGACGACAAAGTGGTTGGGTCAAAAGTTATTCTTAAATTCAAAGATCAAAAAAGGCCGGAAGATCTGGAGGACAGAGCGAAACCATAGGAGTCAAGGGTGGGATACATAAGTCAAATTGCATGCTAGGGTCAGCTGTATATTAAAGGTCAAAGGAAAAACAGAGTGAGCTGAAGAGGTCAAAGAACATGCTCGAGCCAACAGTATAAAAAAGGTTAATATAACGGTTGGTTAAAGGTAAGATCAAACTACATCTTTAGAGGATAAAAGGTAAGACAAAGGACAGTTCAAGGACAAAAGTAAACAAATAAATCATAAAAGGAAGAAAGTACACGTTGAGGGTCAGGGAATTTAACCTTATAGCACCATGGGTCAGTGAAGCTAAAGATATTGATATTGAAGAGAGTGACCACAGATGAAGAAGTCGATAGAGGTTAGGTCTGAACTCAGACGAGAAAGGTTTTCTAGTGGTCAAAGGTTATATGCTTAGGTCAAACGTGAGCAAAATAAATTGTTAAATCAGAATAAGATTATCCTGTAAAAAAAGATGTGAGATGTTATGTTGGGTGAGTGAGGTATGGTGAAACGAAGACCCAAGAGCGGGATCTCCCAAGTCCTCACCTTCCACAGGAGAAGAATAATGATCCCCAGTAGCAAGACTCCAGAAAGCACTGATACAATGATCAACCAGAGTGGGATCTCCGCAGGAGGAGGTTCTTCCAGCCCGGAATCTATATTTACCCAGAACTGAGGAAGGAAGAGAGAAGAGGGGTGAGGAAAGAATGAAAATAAGAAAGAGTAGAAGACAAGATTAGTAAATAAGGAGAGACAGTGGAAAATAATTATGAAATATCTGGAGTGCAGAGGTGAGTCTGATCTGAAGGACATGAGAGTCTGCTCTGGAGTGCAGAGGTGGGTTTTATCTGGAGGGATAGGTGGGTCTGATCTGGAGCACACAGGGGTTTTTGATCTGGAGTGCAGAGATGGGTCTGACCTGGAGGGACAGGGGGGCTGATCTGGGTCTGATCTGGAACACACAGGGGTTTCTGATTTGGAGGGGACAAGTGGGTCTGATTTGGAGCACACCGGGTTTTGATCTGGAGTGTAGAGGTGAGTCTGATCAGGAGGGATATGGGGGCAGATCTGGAGTGCAGAGGTTGGTCTGAACTGGAGCACACGGGGGGTTCTGATTTGGAGGGGGGCAGGTGGGTCTGATCTGGAGCACACAGGGGGTTCTGATCTGGAGTGCAGAGGTGAGTCTGATCTGAAGGACATGAGAGTCTAATCTGGAGTGCAGAGGTGGGTTTTATCTGGAGGGATAGGTGGGTCTGATCTGGAGCACACAGGGTTTTTTGATCTGGAGTGCAGAGGTGGGTCTGATCTGTAGGGACGGGGGGGCTGATCTGGGTCTGATCTGGAACACACAGGGGTTTCTTATTTGGAGGGTACAAGTGGGTCTGATTTGGAGCACACCGGGTTTTGATCTGGAGTACAGAGGTGAGTCTGATCTGAAGGACATGAGAGTCTGATCTGGAGTGCAGAGGTGGGTTTTATGTGGAGGGATTGGTGGGTCTGATCTGGAGAACAGGAGGGTTTTGATCTGGAGTGCAGAGGTGGGTCTGATCTGGAGGGACAGGTGGGTCTGATCTGGAGTACACAGGGGATTCTGATCTGTAGTGCAGAGGTAGGTCTGATCTGGAGGGACAAGGGGACTGATATGGAGGGACAGAGGGGCTGATCTGGAGTGCAGAGGCAGGTCTGATCTGGAGGGACAGGTGGGTCGGATCTGGAGGGACAGGTGGGTCTGATCTGGAGGGACAGGTGGGTCTGATCTGGAGCACACAGGGGATTCTGATCGGGTGTGCAGAGGTGGGTCTGATCTGGAGGGACAGGGGGGCTGATCTGGAACACACAGGGGTTTCTGATTTGGAGCACACCGGGTTTTGATCTGGAGTGTAGAGGTGAATCTGATCAGGAGGGATATGGGGGCAGATCTGGAGTGCAGAGGCAGGTCTGATCTGGAGGGACAGGTGGGTCTGATTTGGAGGGACAGGTGGGTCTGATCTGGAGGGACAGGTGGGTCTGATCTGGAGCACACAGGGGATTCTGATCTGTAGTGCAGAGGTAGGTCTGATCTGGAGGGACAAGGGGGCTGATATGGAGGGACAGAGGGGCTGATCTGGAGGGGGAGCAGGTTGGTCTAACCTGGAGAAGGGTCTGATCTGGGATGGACAGGTGGATTTAAGGGCCAGACATATCTGGAGTGTACATATTGGTCCGACCTGAGAGATATTTCTTTCTTATCTTGGTTTTATCTTCTGGATTTTTTGGTATTCAGTATCAGTATTTAGCTCTTACGCACCTTCACGGAGTGGCTCTTCATGTTTATAGATGGGACGTCTGTCTGCAGATGGAGAACAGCCGCTCCCTGCACCACCACCCGATCCAGAAATCTGTAATCCTGCAAAGGGGAGTGAGAGATATGAGAGGAGAGATGAATAGATAAGGGGGAGATCCAAAAGATAAGGAGATACAAAGACAGGACAGATAAAGATAGGCGATACAGAGGGAAGGAGAGATAACAGTAGGAGAGCCGAGGGGGAAGATCAATGGCCTATAGAGAGAAAGAAGAGATGAAGATGGATAAGAAAGAGATATTGAGAAAGGAGAGATGGAGAATACAGAGAGGAGAGAGAGATGGAGGAGATAAAGATTGGAGAGAGAAGGATAGGAGACATACAAAAGGTAAGAGAGAGGACAGGAGATGGCATATAGAGAGAAGATTAAATATATCAACATAGGACAGAGAGATACAGAAAAAAGAGGAAAAAAGATGGCGGATATGGAGGTAAATAAAATCAGATAGGGGCCATAGATAACTGCATAACGAGAGGTATCATCAAGGCCACAAATCTGACCATCACACAATAATATCAGCTTATGAGGTCACAAGTGAAAGGTCATTCTCACCTCCAGGAAGGTACTGTTCCAGACGCGACCCCGCACTTTGATATTTGCTGTCTTCTGCATGTTGGTCAGTGGGCAGGAGAACCGCAAACAATTGGCACCACCTCCACATGTCTGGGATCAAGGTTCATAAAGTTATAATTACAGAGGGGACAGAAACTAAATCAACTAAGGTACAGATCTGCATGCAGTTTACTTAACCAAGTTCTATCTTCAATGCTCCATCCCACTTGACAAGACTAGAAGAAGAAGTCTAATGGAAAGTATTGGGGCTACCCATTACTGCACATGGTAGGGCCACTGTATTTAAGGAAAATCATCATATATTTGTGAAGTTTCTGTCTTGCCAGACCTGAGCATTTGCTGCTAGCTTGGAGCCTAAGTGGATGTGTTTATCTACAAGTGGAAGGATGGTTGCGAAGGAAGAAGACAGAAAAGGAATTTGTTAATGTATTGGTTTGTTTGGAATTTGATGCCTATTCTTTCCCCTGAACATATCCAAACATACAAGCTCACTATAACTGCAAGCCCTGCTCCTGCAAAAATCTAAATGACCCGCTCACAATCTTCACCAAAGTGTCATGGATGCTTCCAGGGTCCAACAGACGCATCAAAACAATTAAAAACTAGATTTATGAATCAAACTTTTAAAATATATATAATTATTGTCACTTACCAACATAATCTCAGAGTGGTCTCTTTTTCTGACCGCCAAACTCTGAACATCCTGAGGTATTAACGACTCCTCCTCGGTCTCTCTCCTCCTCCTGCTCTTTCCACCAGAAAGCTTAAAGAGACAGCGTGTGAGACTGACACCATGTTTTGAAATGCAGAGAAATGCGTAACGGGGGATTAGAAAGGAAAATAAAGGAGTGAGACAAGGGAGGAAAAAGATGACTGAAGGGAGTAAATGTAAGAAGAATGGGAGGAGGTAAAGGGCGGAACAGAAAGTAGACGGGAGGAATACAAACAAGGAGTAGTGTGCATATAAGGAAATGGAGGAGAATAATAGAGTATAATAAAAGAAGGAGAGAAGAAAAAATGAGGGGAAAGGAAAATAAGGAATAGAGTGGGTTGAAGAATAGGAAGGAGAGAGAAGGGAGGAATCAGAAGAAAAAGGTGGGAGGAAAAGGAAGGAGAGGTGAGCGTTTAATGGAATGAAGGAGAGGAGAGTCAAGGGGGATTATGAATGAGGAGCAAGAGAAAAAGAGGAGGGAGATCGAAAGAAAACAGAGGAGGATACAGGGAGACAAGGGAGGAAAATTAACAATAGTGGATGGAGAAAAAAACATGAAAGAAGGGAAGAGAAGAAAGAAGAATGGGATGAAGTAGAGGATAGTAAAGGGAGGAGTTGAAAGTAGATCCCAGTAGTGGGAGGAAAGTAAATGAGGAGTAGTGGAGGGGGGTAAGGAATGACAAGAAAGTGGAAGACAGAAAATCCAAGGAAAGCTTTAAGGAATGACACTTACTGAGAGGCTTAATAAGTTAATGGCACCCACAGTTTTAAGGAAAGAGAGGAGAATAATGGGGCATGACAAATGAAGGAAGAGGAAAAGAGAGAAAAGAAAATGAGGAGGGAGGAAAAAGAAAAAGAGGAGGAAATAGTGGGTTGAGGAAGATGAAGGAGAGAGTAGGGAGGAAAGGGAAGGAGAACGTGGGTGGAAAATGAACGACAGGCGAGGGAGGAAAGGAATAAAAGAGAAGAGAGTGGAGGGAGGAAAAGGAATGATGAACAGGAAGTGAAAGAAAGGACATCCAACCAAAGGAATGACACTTACTGTGAGGTTTAATGGGTTAATGACGCCATTGGGTGGGATACAAGGTGTCACCGTCCCCATATTCACCAGCACCTCCGTTGGGTAGAGCAACCACTTCCCATTGGTCACTTCATGCGGCCAATCCACTGTTAAGACCAATGTCCCCAAGGAATTTAGGGGTTCCCCATAATTTACCACCTGGAGAAGATATAGGAGAAGGAGATTACAGTCAGGCTCCTAACATTTACACCCCACCATTGCCCTCCCCCACTCTCCACCAACAGTTACCGTGAAGTTGAACTCCACAGGGCTCCCCACATCCTCAAAGGTCTTCATAGCGGACGCTCCCATCACTTGACCCTTGAAATAAGTCTGTAGGTGAGTGGGATCGCTGGGGGCAGAGCAAGGAAATCAACCAATCAGAATGATTTATTAAGAAAATAATTATGGGGGATCTAATATGCACTTTATTTTCAGTGCCAAGATGGTGGCTCACTAGGTGAAGGTGGAGTATTGGGGTGGGGTGTGGGGGCAAAGGTACTTACACAGAGAGGTCAGTCTGAATAGTGTAGTCCACCAGGAGGTCAGCAAACTGCTCCTCAAGGTTTGGCTGGGAACTGATCCTGGAAAAGAAAGAGAGAGTTACAGGAGAAAGGAGTGAGGGTGGAATAGAAAGTGGAGGAGAGAAAGGAGAAAATGGGGATAAGAAGAGAGTGGATGGAGAGATGAGATGAAAGAGACAGAGGAACAGATAAGAGGGCGTTGAGAAAAAGGGAGAACATGGAGAGAGGAAGCTGGAGGAATTGGGGAGAGGAGATGAAGAAGAGAGAGGTGAGGAGAAAGGGAAGGTAAAACAAAGTGGAGGAGAGCAAGTAGAATGAGAAGAGAAAAGAGATAAGAAGAGTGAGTGGATGGAGAGACGGGGTGAAAGAGACAGAGGAACAGATTGGAGGATGTGTGAGATGAGGAGAACATGGAGAGAGAGGAATATGGAGGAAGAGATGAAGGAGAGAAAGAGACGATGAGACAGTGAGAGAAGAGAGTGAATGAAATAAGAGGGATAGAGAGAGAACAGACAGGATGGGGAGATGGGATGATAGAGACAAAGGAATAGATAGGATGAAATGATGGGAGAAATTGGAGAGAATAAGGGAGAGGAGATGACGGATAGATAGAAAGAGTAAGAGAAGAATGTGACAGAAAATAAAAAGGATATAGAGAGAGAAGAGAGTGGATGGAGTGATGGTGTGAAAGAAACAGAGAAATAGATAGGAAGAAGGGAGAGAAGAAGGGAGTACATGGATAGAGGGAGGAATGGGGAAGAAGATGAAGGAGAGAAAATAAGAGCGATAGAGAGAGCATAAAGACAGAGAAAAGAGACAGATGAGGGCAAGACATATAATAGGAGGAGAAAGAAATGGAGAAAGTGAAAGAAAAACACATTGATAGATGTCGCTGGAACAAGACATAAAATGAGAGGGGGTCTCGTAATCTCCCACTGCTCGTCTGACCCCCTCTCTCTTTTCTCTCTGTGGTCTCTCCCCCACCCTTTGCCCGTCTCTTACGTGGAGAGCTCCAGACCAGTCGCCAACACTCGAGTCTGCAGTGAGATCCCTTGCATTTGAAATAAGACCGTGAATTCAGCCTGTAGTAGAGAGAGAGAGCAAATGAGTGAGAGCCGGGGGAGAGGAAGAGAGAGAGCCGGGGGAGAGGAAGAGAGACAGTGAGAGCCGGGGGATAGGAAGAGAGAGAGAGACAGGGGAGAGGAAGAGAGAGAGAGAGACAGGGGAGAGGAAGAGAGACAGTGAGAGCCGGGGGATAGGAAGAGAGAGAGAGACAGGGGAGAGGAAGAGAGAGAGTGAGAGAGGAAGAGAGAGAGTGAGAGCCGGGGGAGAGGAAGAGAGACAGTGAGAGCCGGGGGATAGGAAGAGAGAGAGAGACAGGGGAGAGGAAGAGAGAGAGAGAGACAGGGGAGAGGAAGAGAGACAGTGAGAGCCGGGGGAGAGGAAGAGAGACAGTGAGAGCCGGGGGATAGGAAGAGAGAGAGAGACAGGGGAGAGGAAGAGAGAGAGAGAGACAGGGGAGAGGAAGAGAGACAGTGAGAGCCGGGGGATAGGAAGAGAGAGAGCCGGGGGAGAGGAAGAGAGACAGTGAGAGCCGGGGGAGAGGAAGAGCGAGAGAGACAGGGGAGAGGAAGAGAGAGAGTGAGAGCCGGTGGATAGGAAGAGAGAGAGAGAGACAGGGAGAGGAAGAGAGAGAGAGACAGGGGAGAGGAAGAGAGAGAGTGAGAGCAGGGGGAGAGGAAGAGAGAGAATGAGAGCCGGGGGAGAGGAAGAGAGAGAGCCGGGGGAGAGGAAGAGAGAGAGTGAGAGCCGGGGGAGAGGAAGAGAGAGAGACGGGGGAGAGGAAGAGAGAGAGCCGGGGAAGAGGAAGAGAGAGAGCCGGGGAAGAGGAAGAGTGAGAGCCGAGGGAGAGGAAGAGAGAGAGTGAGAGCCGGGGGAGAGGAAGAGAGAGAGTGAGAGCAGGGGGAGAGGAAGAGAGAGAGTGAGAGCCGGGGGAGAGGAAGAGAGAGAGCCGGGGGAGAGGAAGAGAGAGAGTGAGAGCAGGGGGAGAGGAAGAGAGAGAGTGAGAGCAGGGGGAGAGGAAGAGAGAGAGTGAGAGCCGGGGGAGAGGAAGAGAGAGAGTGAGAGCCGGGGGAAAGGAAGAGAGAGAGTGAGAGACGGGGGAAAGGAAGAGAGAGAGAGTGAGAGCCGGGGGAGAGGAAGAGAGAGAGTGAGAGCCGGGGGAGAGAAAGAGAGAGAGTGAGAGACGGGGGAGAGGAAGAGAGAGAGTGAGAGCCGGGGGAAAGGAAGAGAGAGAGAGTGAGAGCCGGGGGAGAGGAAGAGAGAGAGTGAGAGACGGGGGAGAGGAAGAGAGAGAGTGAGAGACGGGGGAGAGGAAGAGAGAGAGTGAGAGCCGGGGGAGAGGAAGAGAGAGAGAGAGACAGGGGAGAGGAAGAGAGAGAGTGAGAGACGGGGGAGAGGAAGAGAGAGAGCCGGGGGAGAGGAAGAGAGACAGTGAGAGCCGGGGGATAGGAAGAGAGAGAGAGACAGGGGAGAGGAAGAGAGAGAGAGAGACAGGGGAGAGGAAGAGAGACAGTGAGAGACGGGGGATAGGAAGAGAGAGAGAGCCGGGGGAGAGGAAGAGAGAGAGCCGGGGGAGAGGAAGAGAGACAGTGAGAGCCGGGGGAGAGGAAGAGCGAGAGAGACAGGGGAGAGGAAGAGAGAGAGTGAGAGCCGGTGGATAGGAAGAGAGAGAGAGAGACAGGGAGAGGAAGAGAGAGAGAGACAGGGGAGAGGAAGAGAGAGAGTGAGAGCAGGGGGAGAGGAAGAGAGAGAATGAGAGCCGGGGGAGAGGAAGAGAGAGAGTGAGACAGGGAGAGGAAGAGAGAGAGAGACAGGGGAGAGGAAGAGAGAGAGCCGGGGGAGAGGAAGAGAGACAGTGAGAGCCGGGGGATAGGAAGAGAGAGAGAGAGACAGGGGAGGGGAAGAGAGAGAGAGAGAGAGACAGGGGAGAGGAAGAGAGAAAGTGAGAGCAGGGGGAGAGGAAGAGAGAGAGCCGGGGGAGAGGAAGAGAGAGAGCCGGGGGAGAGGAAGAGAGAGAGTGAGAGCCGGGGGAGAGGAAGAGAGAGAGAGTGAGAGCAGGGGGAGAGGAAGAGAGAGAGAGAGAGCCGGGGGAGAGGAAGAGAGAGAGCCGGGGGAGAGGAAGAGAGAGTGAGAGCCGGGGGAGAGGAAGAGAGAGAGTGAGAGCAGGGGGAGAGGAAGAGAGAGAGTGAGAGCCGGGGGAAAGGAAGAGAGAGAGAGTGAGAGCCGGGGGAGAGGAAGAGAGAGAGAGTGAGAACCGGGGGAGAGAAAGAGAGAGAGTGAGAGCCGGGGGAAAGGAAGAGAGAGAGAGTGAGACCCGGGGGAGAGGAAGAGAGAGAGTGAGAACCGGGGGAGAGGAAGAGAGAGAGTGAGAGCCGGGGTGAGAGGAAGAGAGAGAGAGAGACAGGGGAGAGGAAGAGAGAGAGTGAGAGACGGGGGAGAGGAAGAGAGAGAGTGAGACGTGGGTGGAGAGGAAGAGAGAGAGAGAGAGACGGGGGGGAGAGCGGAAGAGAGAGAGAGTGAGAGCCAGGGGGGAGAGGAAGAGAGAGAGTGAGAGCCGGGGGAGAGGAAGAGAGAGAGTGAGAGACGGGGGAGAGGAAGAGAGAGAGTGAGAGCCGGGGAGAGGAAGAGAGAGAGTGAGAGCCGGGGGAAAGGAAGAGAGAGAGAGTGAGAGCCGGGGGAGAGGAAAGAGAGAGAGTGAGAACCGGGGGAGAGGAAGAGAGAGAGTGAGAGCCGGGGAAAGGAAGAGAGAGAGATTGAGAGCCGGGGGATAGGAAGAGAGAGAGAGTGAGAGACGGAGGAGAGGAAGAGAGAGAGTGAGAGACGGGGGAGAGGAAGAGAGAGAGTGAGAGCCGGGGGAGAGGAAGAGAGAGAGCCGGGGGAGAGGAAGAGAGAGAGCCGGGGGAGAGGAAGAGAGAGAGTCGGGGAAGAGAAGAGAGAGAGCCGGGGAAGAGGAAGAGTGAGAGCCGGGGGAGAGGAAGAGAGAGAGAGAGACAGGGGGAGGAAGAGAGAGAGTGAGAGCCGGGGGGAGAGGAAGAGAGAGAGAGAGAGAGAGAGACAGGGGAGAGGAAGAGAGAGAGAGAGAGCAGGGAAGAGGAAGAGAGAGGAGTGAGAGCAGGGGGAGAGGAAGAGAGAGAGTGAGAGCCGGAGGAGAGGAAGAGAGAGAGTGAGAGCCGGGGGGAAAGGAAGAGAGAGAGTGAGAGACGGGGGAGAGGAAGAGAGAGAGTGAGAGCCGGGGAGAGGAGAGAGAGAGTGAGAGCCGGGGGAGAGGAAGAGAGAGAGACAGGGGAGAGGAAGAGAGAGAGTGAGAGCCGGGGGAGAGGAAGAGAGAGAGTGAGAGCCGGGGGAGAGGAAGAGAGAGAGTGAGAGCCGGGGGAAAGGAAGAGAGAGAGTGAGAGCCGGGGGAAAGGAAGAGAGAGAGAGTGAGAGCCGGGGGAGAGGAAGAGAGAGAGAGAGAGGCGGGGGAGAGAAAGAGAGAGAGTGAGAGACGGGGGAGAGGAAGAGAGAGAGTGAGAGCCGGGTAAGAGGAAGAGAGAGAGAGTGAGAGCCGGGGGAGAGGAAGAGAGAGAGTGAGAGACGGGGGAGAGGAAGAGAGAGAGTGAGAGCCGGGGGAGAGGAAGAGAGAGAGTGAGAGCCGGGGGAGAGGAAGAGAGAGAGAGAGACAGGGGAGAGGAAGAGAGAGAGTGAGAGAGACGGGAGAGAGGAAGAGAGAGAGTGAGAGCCGGGGGAGAGGAAGAGAGAGAGCCGGGGGAGAGGAAGAGAGACAGTGAGAGCCGGGGGATAGGAAGAGAGAGAGAGACAGGGGAGAGGAAGAGAGAGAGAGGAGACGGGGAGAGGAAGAGAGACAGTGAGAGCCGGGGGATAGGAAGAGAGAGAGAGCCGGGGGAGAGGAAGAGAGAGAGCCGGGGGAGAGGAAGAGAGACAGGGAGAGCCGGGGGATAGGAAGAGAGAGAGAGACAGGGGAGAGGAAGAGAGAGAGTGAGAGCCGGGGATAGGAAGAGAGAGAGAGAGACAGGGAGAGGAAGAGAGAGAGAGACAGGGGAGAGGAAGAGAGAGAGCCGGGGGAGAGGAAGAGAGACAGTGAGAGCCGGGGGATAGGAAGAGAGAGAGAGAGACAGGGGAGAGGAAGAGAGAGAGAGAGAGAGACAGGGGAGAGGAAGAGAGAGAGTGAGAGCAGGGGGAGAGGAAGAGAGAGAGCCGGGGGGAGAGGAAGAGAGAGAGCCGGGGGAGAGGAAGAGAGAGAGTGAGAGCCGGGGGAGAGGAAGAGAGAGTGAGGCAGGGGGAGAGGAAGAGAGGAGAGCCGGGGAGAGGAAGAGAGAGAGCCGGGGGAGAGGAAGAGAGAGTGAGAGCAGGGGGAGAGGAAGAGAGAGAGTGAGAGCAGGGGGAGAGAAGAGAGAGAGTGAGAGCCGGGGGGAGAGGAAGAGAGAGTGAGAGCCGGGGGAGAGGAAGAGAGAGAGTGAGAGCAGGGGGAGAGGAAGAGAGAGAGTGAGAGCCGGGGGAAAGGAAGAGAGAGAGAGTGAGAGCCGGGGGAGAGGAAGAGAGAGAGCCGGGGGAGAGGAAGAGAGAGCGCCGGGGAGAGGAAGAAGAAGTGAGAGCCGGGGGAGAGGAAGAGAGAGAGTGAGAGCCGGGGGAAAGGAAGAGAGAGAGAGTGAGAGCCGGGGAGGAGAGGAGAGAGAGTGAGAACCGGGGGAGAGGAAGAGAGAGAGTGAGAGATGGGGGAGAGGAAGAGAGAGAGAGACAGGGGAGAGGAAGAGAGAGAGAGCCGGGGGAGAGGAAGAGAGAGAGTGAGAGCCGGGAGAGGAAGAGAGAGAGTGAGAGCCGGGGGAAAGGAAGAGAGAGAGCCGGGGGAGAGGAAGAGAGAGAGAGTGAGAGACGGGGGAGAGGAAGAGAGAGAGTGAGAGCCGGGGGAGAGGAAGAGAGAGAGTGAGAGACGGGGGAGAGGAAGAGAGAGAGAGAGCCGGGGGAGAGGAAGAGAGAGAGTGAGAGCCGGGGGAAAGGAAGAGAGAGAGAGTGAGAGCCGGGGGAGAGGAAGAGAGAGAGTGAGAACCGGGGGAGAGGAAGAGAGAGAGTGAGAGCCGGGGGAAAGGAAGAGAGAGAGATTGAGAGCCGGGGGGAGAGGAAGAGAGAGAGAGAGAGAGACGGGGGAGAGGAAGAGAGAGAGTGAGAGACGGTGGGAGAGGAAGAGAGAGAGTGAGAGCCGGGGGAGAGGAAGAGAGAGAGCCGGGGGAGAGGAAGAGAGAGAGTGGGGAGCCGGGGGAGAGGAAGAGAGAGAGCCGGGGGAGAGGAAGAGAGAGAGCCGGGGAAGAGGAAGAGAGAGAGCCGGGGAAGAGGAAGAGAGAGAGCCGGGGGAAGAGGAAGAGTGAGAGCCGGGGGAGAGGAAGAGAGAGAGAGAGACAGGGGGAGGAAGAGAGAGAAGTGAGAGCCGGGGGAGAGGAAGAGAGAGAGAGAGACAGGGGGAGGAAGAGAGAGAGTGAGAGCCGGGGGAGAGGAAGAGTGAGAGCCGGGGGAGAGGAAGAGAGAGAGAGAGAACCGGGGGAGAGAAAGAGAGAGAGTGAGAGCCGGGGGAAAGGAAGAGAGAGAGAGTGAGAGCCGGGGGAGAGGAAGAGAGAGAGTGAGAACCGGGGAGAGGAAGAGAGAGAGTGAGAGCCGGGGGAAAGGAAGAGAGAGAAGCGGGGGAGAGGAAGAGAGAGAGAGTGAGAGACGGGGGAGAGGAAGAGAGAGAGTGAGAGCCGGGGGAAAGGAAGAGAGAGAGAGTGAGAGCCGGGGGAGAGGAAGAGAGAGAGTGAGAACCGGGGGAGAGGAAGAGAGAGAGTGAGAGCCGGGGGAAAGGAAGAGAGAGAGCCGGGGGAGAGGAAGAGAGAGAGTGAGAGACGGGGGAGAGGAAGAGAGAGAGTGAGAGCCGGGGAGAGGAAGAGAGAGAGTGAGAGACGGGGGAGAGGAAGAGAGAGAGTGAGAGCCGGGGGAGAGGAAGAGAGAGAGTGAGAACCGGGGGAGAGAAAGAGAGAGAGTGAGAGCCGGGGGAAAGGAAGAGAGAGAGTGAGAGCCGGGGGAAAGGAAGAGAGAGAGAGTGAGAGCCGGGGGAGAGGAAGAGAGAGAGTGAGAACCGGGGGAGAGGAAGAGAGAGAGTGAGAGCCGGGGGAGAGGAAGAGAGAGAGATTGAGAGCCGGGGGAGAGGAAGAGAGAGAGAGTGAGAGACGGGGGAGAGGAAGAGAGAGAGTGAGAGACGGGGAGAGGAAGAGAGAGAGTGAGAGCCGGGGGAGAGGAAGAGAGAGAGCCGGGAGAGGAAGAGAGAGAGTGAGAGCCGGGGGAGAGGAAGAGAGAGAGCCGGGGGAGAGGAAGAGAGAGAGCCGGGGAAGAGGAAGAGAGAGAGCCGGGGAAGAGGAAGAGAGAGAGCCGGGGGAGAGGAAGAGAGGATGAGAGAGACAGGGGGAGGAAAGGAGAGAGAGAGAGCGGGGGAGGAAGAGAGAGAGAGAGACAGGGGGAGGAAGAGAGAGAGTGAGAGCCGGGGGAGAGGAAGAGAGAGAGCCGGGGGAGAGGAAGAGAGATGAGTGAGAGCAAGGGGGAGAGGAAGAGAGAGAGTGAGAGCAGGGGGAGAGGAAGAGAGAGAGTGAGAGCCGGGGGGAGAGGAAGAGAGAGAGTGAGAGCCGGCGGGAAAGGAGAGAGAGAGTGAGAGACGGGGGAGAGGAAGAGAGAGAGTGAGAGCCGGGGAGAGGAAGATGAGAGAGTGAGAGCCGGGGGAGAGGAAGAGAGAGAGACAGGGGAGAGGAAGCGAGAGAGAGACAGGGGAGAGGAAGAGAGAGAGCCGGGGGAGAGGAAAGAGAGAGAGTGAGAGCCGGGGGAGAGGGAAGAGAGAGAGACAGGGGAGAGGAAGCAGGAGAGAGAGCCGGGGAGAGGAAGAGAGAGAGCCGGGGGAGAGGAAGAGAGAGAGTGAGAGACGGGGGAGAGGAAGAGAGAGAGTGAGAGCCGGGGGAAAGGAAGAGAGAGAGAGTGAGAGCCGGGGGAGAGGAAGAGAGAGAGTGAGAGACGGGGGAGAGGAAGAGAGAGAGTGAGAGCCGGGGGAGAGAAAGAGAGAGAGTGAGAGACGGGGGAGAGGAAGAGAGAGAGTGAGAGCCGGGGGAAAGGAAGAGAGAGAGAGTGAGAGCCGGGGAGAGGAAGAGAGAGAGTGAGAGACGGGGGAGAGGAAGAGAGAGAGTGAGAGATGGGGGAAGGAAGAGAGAGAGTGAGAGCCGGGGAGAGGAAGAGAGAGAGAGAGACAGGGAGAGGAAGAGAGAGAGTGAGAGACGGGGGAGAGGAAGAGAGAGAGTGAGAGCCGGGGGAGAGGAAGAGAGAGAGTGAGAGCCGGAGAGGAAGAGAGACAGGGGAGAGGAAGAGTGAGAGCAGGGGAGAGGAAGAGAGAGAGTGAGAGCCGGGGAGAGGAAGAGAGAGAGCCGGGGGAGAGGAAGAGAGAGAGTGAGAGCCGGGGGAGAGGAAGAGAGAGAGACGGGGGAGAGGAGAGAGAGAGAGCCGGGGAAGAGGAAGAGAGAGAGCCGGGGAAGAGGAAGAGTGAGAGCCGGGGGAGAGGAAGAGAGAGAGTGAGAGCCGGGGGAGAGGAAGAGAGAGAGTGAGAGCAGGGGGGAGAGGAAGAGAGAGAGTGAGAGCCGGGGGAGAGGAAGAGAGAGAGCCGGGGGAGAGGAAGAGAGAGAGTGAGAGCAGGGGGAGAGGAAGAGAGAGAGTGAGAGCAGGGGGAGAGGAAGAGAGAGAGTGAGAGCCGGGGGAGAGGAAGAGAGAGAGTGAGAGCCGGGGGAAAGGAAGAGAGAGAGTGAGAGACGGGGGAGAGGAAGAGAGAGAGAGTGAGAGCCGGGGGAGAGGAAGAGAGAGAGTGAGAGCCGGGGGAGAGAAAGAGAGAGAGAGAGAGACGGGGGAGAGGAAGAGAGAGAGTGAGAGCCGGGGGAAAGGAAGAGAGAGAGAGTGAGAGCCGGGGGAGAGGAAGAGAGAGAGTGAGAGACGGGGGAGAGGAAGAGAGAGAGTGAGAGACGGGGGGAGAGGAAGAGAGAGAGTGAGAGCCGGGGGAGAGGAAGAGAGAGAGAGAGACAGGGGAGAGGAAGAGAGAGAGTGAGAGACGGGGGAGAGGAAGAGAGAGAGCCGGGGGAGAGGAAGAGAGACAGTGAGAGCCGGGGGATAGGAAGAGAGAGAGAGACAGGGGAGAGGAAGAGAGAGAGAGAGAGACAGGGGAGAGGAAGAGAGACAGTGAGAGACGGGGGATAGGAAGAGAGAGAGAGCCGGGGGAGAGGAAGAGAGAGAGCCGGGGGAGAGGAAGAGAGACAGTGAGAGCCGGGGGAGAGGAAGAGCGAGAGAGACAGGGGAGAGGAAGAGAGAGAGTGAGAGCCGGTGGATAGGAAGAGAGAGAGAGAGACAGGGAGAGGAAGAGAGAGAGAGACAGGGGAGAGGAAGAGAGAGAGTGAGAGCAGGGGGAGAGGAAGAGAGAGAATGAGAGCCGGGGGAGAGGAAGAGAGAGAGTGAGACAGGGAGAGGAAGAGAGAGAGAGACAGGGGAGAGGAAGAGAGAGAGCCGGGGAGAGGAAGAGAGACAGTGAGAGCCGGGGGATAGGAAGAGAGAGAGAGAGACAGGGGAGGGGAAGAGAGAGAGAGAGAGAGACAGGGGAGAGGAAGAGAGAAAGTGAGAGCAGGGGGAGAGGAAGAGAGAGAGCCGGGGGAGAGGAAGAGAGAGAGCCGGGGGAGAGGAAGAGAGAGAGTGAGAGCCGGGGGAGAGGAAGAGAGAGAGTGAGAGCAGGGGGAGAGGAAGAGAGAGAGTGAGAGCCGGGGGAGAGGAAGAGAGAGAGCCGGGGGAGAGGAAGAGAGAGTGAGAGCCGGGGGAGAGGAAGAGAGAGAGTGAGAGCAGGGGGAGAGGAAGAGAGAGAGTGAGAGCCGGGGGAAAGGAAGAGAGAGAGAGTGAGAGCCGGGGGAGAGGAAGAGAGAGAGTGAGAACCGGGGGAGAGAAAGAGAGAGAGTGAGAGCCGGGGGAAAGGAAGAGAGAGAGAGTGAGACCCGGGGGAGAGGAAGAGAGAGAGTGAGAACCGGGGGAGAGGAAGAGAGAGAGTGAGAGCCGGGGGAGAGGAAGAGAGAGAGAGAGACAGGGGGAGAGGAAGAGAGAGAGTGAGAGACGGGGGAGAGGAAGAGAGAGAGTGAGAGACGGGGGAGAGGAAGAGAGAGAGTGAGAGACGGGGGAGAGGAAGAGAGAGAGAGTGAGAGCCGGGGGAGAGGAAGAGAGAGAGTGAGAGCCGGGGGAGAGGAAGAGAGAGAGTGAGAGACGGGGGAGAGGAAGAGAGAGAGTGAGAGCCGGGGAGAGGAAGAGAGAGAGTGAGAGCCGGGGGAAAGGAAGAGAGAGAGAGTGAGAGCCGGGGGAGAGGAAGAGAGAGAGTGAGAACCGGGGGAGAGGAAGAGAGAGAGTGAGAGCCGGGGGAAAGGAAGAGAGAGAGATTGAGAGCCGGGGGATAGGAAGAGAGAGAGAGTGAGAGACGGAGGAGAGGAAGAGAGAGAGTGAGAGACGGGGGAGAGGAAGAGAGAGAGTGAGAGCCGGGGGAGAGGAAGAGAGAGAGCCGGGGGAGAGGAAGAGAGAGAGCCGGGGGAGAGGAAGAGAGAGAGTCGGGGAAGAGGAAGAGAGAGAGCCGGGGAAGAGGAAGAGTGAGAGCCGGGGGAGAGGAAGAGAGAGAGAGAGACAGGGGGAGGAAGAGAGAGAGTGAGAGCCGGGGGAGAGGAAGAGAGAGAGAGAGAGAGAGAGACAGGGGAGAGGAAGAGAGAGAGAGAGAGCAGGGGGAGAGGAAGAGAGAGAGTGAGAGCAGGGGGAGAGGAAGAGAGAGAGTGAGAGCCGGAGGAGAGGAAGAGAGAGAGTGAGAGCCGGGGGAAAGGAAGAGAGAGAGTGAGAGACGGGGGAGAGGAAGAGAGAGAGTGAGAGCCGGGGAGAGGAAGAGAGAGAGTGAGAGCCGGGGGAGAGGAAGAGAGAGAGACAGGGGAGAGGAAGAGAGAGAGTGAGAGCCGGGGGAGAGAAAGAGAGAGAGTGAGAGACGGGGGAGAGGAAGAGAGAGAGTGAGAGCCGGGGGAAAGGAAGAGAGAGAGTGAGAGCCGGGGGAAAGGAAGAGAGAGAGAGTGAGAGCCGGGGGAGAGGAAGAGAGAGAGTGAGAGCCGGGGGAGAGAAAGAGAGAGAGTGAGAGACGGGGGAGAGGAAGAGAGAGAGTGAGAGCCGGGGGAAAGGAAGAGAGAGAGAGTGAGAGCCGGGGGAGAGGAAGAGAGAGAGTGAGAGACGGGGGAGAGGAAGAGAGAGAGTGAGAGCCGGGGGAGAGGAAGAGAGAGAGTGAGAGCCGGGGGAGAGGAAGAGAGAGAGAGAGACAGGGGAGAGGAAGAGAGAGAGTGAGAGACGGGAGAGAGGAAGAGAGAGAGTGAGAGCCGGGGGAGAGGAAGAGAGAGAGCCGGGGGAGAGGAAGAGAGACAGTGAGAGCCGGGGGATAGGAAGAGAGAGAGAGACAGGGGAGAGGAAGAGAGAGAGAGAGACGGGGGAGAGGAAGAGAGACAGTGAGAGCCGGGGGATAGGAAGAGAGAGAGAGCCGGGGGAGAGGAAGAGAGAGAGCCGGGGGAGAGGAAGAGAGACAGGGAGAGCCGGGGGATAGGAAGAGAGAGAGAGACAGGGGAGAGGAAGAGAGAGAGTGAGAGCCGGGGGATAGGAAGAGAGAGAGAGAGACAGGGAGAGGAAGAGAGAGAGAGACAGGGGAGAGGAAGAGAGAGAGCCGGGGGAGAGGAAGAGAGACAGTGAGAGCCGGGGGATAGGAAGAGAGAGAGAGAGACAGGGGAGAGGAAGAGAGAGAGAGAGAGAGACAGGGGAGAGGAAGAGAGAGAGTGAGAGCAGGGGGAGAGGAAGAGAGAGAGCCGGGGGAGAGGAAGAGAGAGAGCCGGGGGAGAGGAAGAGAGAGAGTGAGAGCCGGGGGAGAGGAAGAGAGAGAGTGAGAGCAGGGGGAGAGGAAGAGAGAGAGTGAGAGCCGGGGGAGAGGAAGAGAGAGAGCCGGGGGAGAGGAAGAGAGAGTGAGAGCAGGGGGAGAGGAAGAGAGAGAGTGAGAGCAGGGGGAGAGGAAGAGAGAGAGTGAGAGCCGGGGGAGAGGAAGAGAGAGTGAGAGCAGGGGGAGAGGAAGAGAGAGAGTGAGAGCAGGGGGAGAGGAAGAGAGAGAGTGAGAGCCGGGGGAAAGGAAGAGAGAGAGAGTGAGAGCCGGGGGAGAGGAAGAGAGAGAGCCGGGGGAGAGGAAGAGAGAGAGCCGGGGGAGAGGAAGAGAGTGAGAGCCGGGGGAGAGGAAGAGAGAGAGTGAGAGCCGGGGGAAAGGAAGAGAGAGAGAGTGAGAGCCGGGGGAGAGGAAGAGAGAGAGTGAGAACCGGGGGAGAGGAAGAGAGAGAGTGAGAGATGGGGGAGAGGAAGAGAGAGAGAGACAGGGGAGAGGAAGAGAGAGAGAGCCGGGGGAGAGGAAGAGAGAGAGTGAGAGCCGGGGAGAGGAAGAGAGAGAGTGAGAGCCGGGGGAAAGGAAGAGAGAGAGCCGGGGGAGAGGAAGAGAGAGAGTGAGAGACGGGGGAGAGGAAGAGAGAGAGTGAGAGCCGGGGGAGAGGAAGAGAGAGAGTGAGAGACGGGGGAGAGGAAGAGAGAGAGTGAGAGCCGGGGGAGAGGAAGAGAGAGAGTGAGAGCCGGGGGAAAGGAAGAGAGAGAGAGTGAGAGCCGGGGGAGAGGAAGAGAGAGAGTGAGAACCGGGGGAGAGGAAGAGAGAGAGTGAGAGCCGGGGGAAAGGAAGAGAGAGAGATTGAGAGCCGGGGGAGAGGAAGAGAGAGAGAGTGAGAGACGGGGGAGAGGAAGAGAGAGAGTGAGAGACGGGGGAGAGGAAGAGAGAGAGTGAGAGCCGGGGGAGAGGAAGAGAGAGAGCCGGGGGAGAGGAAGAGAGAGAGTGAGAGCCGGGGGAGAGGAAGAGAGAGAGCCGGGGGAGAGGAAGAGAGAGAGCCGGGGAAGAGGAAGAGAGAGAGCCGGGGAAGAGGAAGAGAGAGAGCCGGGGAAGAGGAAGAGTGAGAGCCGGGGGAGAGGAAGAGAGAGAGAGAGACAGGGGGAGGAAGAGAGAGAGTGAGAGCCGGGGGAGAGGAAGAGAGAGAGAGAGACAGGGGGAGGAAGAGAGAGAGTGAGAGCCGGGGGAGAGGAAGAGTGAGAGCCGGGGGAGAGGAAGAGAGAGAGAGAGAACCGGGGGAGAGAAAGAGAGAGAGTGAGAGCCGGGGGAAAGGAAGAGAGAGAGAGTGAGAGCCGGGGGAGAGGAAGAGAGAGAGTGAGAACCGGGGAGAGGAAGAGAGAGAGTGAGAGCCGGGGGAAAGGAAGAGAGAGAGCCGGGGGAGAGGAAGAGAGAGAGTGAGAGACGGGGGAGAGGAAGAGAGAGAGTGAGAGCCGGGGGAAAGGAAGAGAGAGAGAGTGAGAGCCGGGGGAGAGGAAGAGAGAGAGTGAGAACCGGGGGAGAGGAAGAGAGAGAGTGAGAGCCGGGGGAAAGGAAGAGAGAGAGCCGGGGGAGAGGAAGAGAGAGAGTGAGAGCCGGGGGAGAGGAAGAGAGAGAGTGAGAGCCGGGGGAGAGGAAGAGAGAGAGTGAGAGACGGGGGAGAGGAAGAGAGAGAGTGAGAGCCGGGGGAGAGGAAGAGAGAGAGTGAGAACCGGGGGAGAGAAAGAGAGAGAGTGAGAGCCGGGGGAAAGGAAGAGAGAGAGTGAGAGCCGGGGGAAAGGAAGAGAGAGAGAGTGAGAGCCGGGGGAGAGGAAGAGAGAGAGTGAGAACCGGGGGAGAGGAAGAGAGAGAGTGAGAGCCGGGGGAGAGGAAGAGAGAGAGATTGAGAGCCGGGGGAGAGGAAGAGAGAGAGAGTGAGAGACGGGGGAGAGGAAGAGAGAGAGTGAGAGACGGGGGAGAGGAAGAGAGAGAGTGAGAGCCGGGGGAGAGGAAGAGAGAGAGCCGGGGGAGAGGAAGAGAGAGAGTGAGAGCCGGGGGAGAGGAAGAGAGAGAGCCGGGGGAGAGGAAGAGAGAGAGCCGGGGAAGAGGAAGAGAGAGAGCCGGGGAAGAGGAAGAGTGAGAGCCGGGGGAGAGGAAGAGAGAGAGAGAGACAGGGGGAGGAAGAGAGAGAGTGAGAGCCGGGGGAGAGGAAGAGAGAGAGAGAGACAGGGGGAGGAAGAGAGAGAGTGAGAGCCGGGGGAGAGGAAGAGAGAGAGCAGGGGGAGAGGAAGAGAGAGAGTGAGAGCAGGGGGAGAGGAAGAGAGAGAGTGAGAGCAGGGGGAGAGGAAGAGAGAGAGTGAGAGCCGGGGGAGAGGAAGAGAGAGAGTGAGAGCCGGGGGAAAGGAAGAGAGAGAGTGAGAGACGGGGGAGAGGAAGAGAGAGAGTGAGAGCCGGGGAGAGGAAGAGAGAGAGTGAGAGCCGGGGGAGAGGAAGAGAGAGAGACAGGGGAGAGGAAGCGAGAGAGTGACAGGGGAGAGGAAGAGAGAGAGCCGGGGAGAGGAAGAGAGAGAGTGAGAGCCGGGGGAGAGGAAGAGAGAGAGACAGGGGAGAGGAAGCGAGAGAGAGCCGGGGGAGAGGAAGAGAGAGAGCCGGGGGAGAGGAAGAGAGAGAGTGAGAGACGGGGGAGAGGAAGAGAGAGAGTGAGAGCCGGGGGAAAGGAAGAGAGAGAGAGTGAGAGCCGGGGAGAGGAAGAGAGAGAGTGAGAGACGGGGGAGAGGAAGAGAGAGAGTGAGAGCCGGGGGAGAGAAAGAGAGAGAGTGAGAGACGGGGGAGAGGAAGAGAGAGAGTGAGAGCCGGGGGAAAGGAAGAGAGAGAGAGTGAGAGCCGGGGGAGAGGAAGAGAGAGAGTGAGAGACGGGGGAGAGGAAGAGAGAGAGTGAGAGATGGGGGAGAGGAAGAGAGAGAGTGAGAGCCGGGGGAGAGGAAGAGAGAGAGAGAGACAGGGGAGAGGAAGAGAGAGAGTGAGAGACGGGGGAGAGGAAGAGAGAGAGTGAGAGCCGGGGGAGAGGAAGAGAGAGAGTGAGAGCCGGGGGAGAGGAAGAGAGACAGGGGAGAGGAAGAGAGAGAGCCGGGGGAGAGGAAGAGAGAGAGCCGGGGGAGAGGAAGAGAGAGAGCCGGGGGAGAGGAAGAGAGAGAGTGAGAGCCGGGGGATAGGAAGAGAGAGAGAGACAGGGGAGAGGAAGAGAGAGAGCCGGGGGAGAGGAAGAGAGAGAGCCGGGGGAGAGGAAGAGAAAGAGTGAGAGACGGGGAGAGGAAGAGAGAGAGTGAGAGACGGGGGAGAGGAAGAGAGAGAGACAGGGGAGAGGAAGAGAGAGAGACAGGGGAGAGGAAGAGAGACAGGGGAGAGGAAGAGAGAGAGAGAGACAGGGGAGAGGAAGAGAGAGAGAGAGACAGGGGAGAGGAAGAGAGAGAGAGTGAGAGACTGGGGAGAGGAAGAGAGAGAGTGAGAGCCGGGGGAGAGGAAGAGAGAGAGTGAGAGCCGAGGAGAGGAAGAGAGAGAGTGAGAGCCGGGGGAGAGGAAGAGAGAGAGAGAGTGAGGAGAGGAAGAGAGAGAGAGAGTGAGAGACGTGGGAGAGGAAGAGAGAGAGTGAGAGCACGGTGAGAGGAAGAGAAAGAGTGAGAGAGACGGGGAGAGGAAGAGAGAGAGAGTGAGAGCCAGGGGAGAGAAAGAGAGAGAGTGAGAGACGGGGGAGAGGAAGAGAGAGAGAGTGAGAGACGGGGGAGAGGAAGAGAGAGAGAGACAGGGGAGAGGAAGAGAGAGAGAGACAGGGGAGAGGAAGAGAGAGAGTGAGAGAGACGGGGAGAGGAAGAGAGAGAGTGAGAGCCGGGGGAGAGAAAGAGAGAGAGTGAGAGCCGGGGGAGAGGAAGAGAGAGAGTGAGAGCCGGGGGAGAGGAAGAGAGAGAGTTAGAGACGGGGGAGAGGAAGAGAGAGAGTGAGAGCCGGAGGAAAGGAAGAGAGAGAGTGAGAGCCGGGGGAGAGGAAGAGAGAGAGAGAGAGCCGGGTAAGAGGAAGAGAGAGAGTGAGAGCAAGGGAGAGGAAGAGAGAGAGTGAGAGCCGGGGGAGAGGAAGAGAGAGAGCCGGGGAAGAGGAAGAGAGAGAGCCGGGTAAGAGGAAGAGAGAGAGTGAGAGCAAGGGAGAGGAAGAGAGAGAGTGAGAGCAGGGGGTTAGGAAGAGAGAGAGTAAGAACCGGGGGAGAGGAAGAGTGAGAGACAGGGGAGAGGAAGAGAGAGAGTAAGAGCCGGGGGAGAGGAAGAGAGAGAGACAGGGGAGAGGAAGAGAGAGAGACAGGGGAGAGGAAGAGAGAGAGAGCCGGGGGAGAGGAAGAGAGAGAGTGAGAGCTGGGGGAGAGGAAGATAGAGAGAGAGAGCAGGGGGAGAGGAAGAGAAACAGTGAGAGACGGGGGAGAGGAAGAGAGAGAGTGAGAGACGGGGGAGAGGAAGAGACAGAGACAGGGGAGAGGAAGACAGAGAGACAGGGGAGAGGAAGAGAGAGAGCCGGGGGAGAGGAAGAGAGAGAGCCGGGGGAGAGGAAGAGAGAGAGTGAGAGACGGGGGAGAGGAAGAGAGAGAGTGAGAGCCGGGGGAGAGGAAGAGAGAGAGTGAGAGCCGGGGGAGAGGAAGAGAGACAGGGGAGAGGAAGAGAGAGAGCCGGGGGAGAGGAAGAGAGAGAGCCGGGGGAGAGGAAGAGAGAGAGCCGGGGGAGAGGAAGAGAGAGAGTGAGAGCCGGGGGATAGGAAGAGAGAGAGAGACAGGGGAGAGGAAGAGAGAGAGCCGGGGGAGAGGAAGAGAAAGAGTGAGAGACGGGGAGAGGAAGAGAGAGAGTGAGAGACGGGGGAGAGGAAGAGAGAGAGACAGGGGAGAGGAAGAGAGAGAGACAGGGGAGAGGAAGAGAGACAGGGGAGAGGAAGAGAGAGAGAGAGACAGGGGAGAGGAAGAGAGAGAGAGAGACAGGGGAGAGGAAGAGAGAGAGAGTGAGAGACTGGGGAGAGGAAGAGAGAGAGTGAGAGCCGGGGGAGAGGAAGAGAGAGAGTGAGAGCCGAGGAGAGGAAGAGAGAGAGTGAGAGCCGGGGGAGAGGAAGAGAGAGAGAGAGTGAGGAGAGGAAGAGAGAGAGAGAGTGAGAGACGTGGGAGAGGAAGAGAGAGAGTGAGAGCACGGTGAGAGGAAGAGAAAGAGTGAGAGAGACGGGGAGAGGAAGAGAGAGAGAGAGTGAGAGCCAGGGGAGAGAAAGAGAGAGAGTGAGAGACGGGGGAGAGGAAGAGAGAGAGAGTGAGAGACGGGGGAGAGGAAGAGAGAGAGAGACAGGGGAGAGGAAGAGAGAGAGAGACAGGGGAGAGGAAGAGAGAGAGTGAGAGAGACGGGGAGAGGAAGAGAGAGAGTGAGAGCCGGGGGAGAGAAAGAGAGAGAGTGAGAGCCGGGGGAGAGGAAGAGAGAGAGTGAGAGCCGGGGGAGAGGAAGAGAGAGAGTGAGAGACGGGGGAGAGGAAGAGAGAGAGTGAGAGCCGGAGGAAAGGAAGAGAGAGAGTGAGAGCCGGGGGAGAGGAAGAGAGAGAGAGAGAGCCGGGTAAGAGGAAGAGAGAGAGTGAGAGCAAGGGAGAGGAAGAGAGAGAGTGAGAGCCGGGGGAGAGGAAGAGAGAGAGCCGGGGAAGAGGAAGAGAGAGAGCCGGGTAAGAGGAAGGGAGAGAGTGAGAGCAAGGGAGAGGAAGAGAGAGAGTGAGAGCAGGGGGTTAGGAAGAGAGAGAGTGAGAGCCGGGGGAGAGGAAGAGAGAGAGTGAGAGCCGGGGGAGAGGAAGAGAGAGAGTTAGAGACGGGGGAGAGGAAGAGAGAGAGTGAGAGCCGGAGGAAAGGAAGAGAGAGAGTGAGAGCCGGGGGAGAGGAAGAGAGAGAGAGAGAGCCGGGTAAGAGGAAGAGAGAGAGTGAGAGCAAGGGAGAGGAAGAGAGAGAGTGAGAGCCGGGGGAGAGGAAGAGAGAGAGCCGGGGAAGAGGAAGAGAGAGAGCCGGGTAAGAGGAAGGGAGAGAGTGAGAGCAAGGGAGAGGAAGAGAGAGAGTGAGAGCCGGGGGAGAGGAAGAGAGAGAGACAGGGGAGAGGAAGAGAGAGAGACAGGGGAGAGGAAGAGAGAGAGAGCCGGGGGAGAGGAAGAGAGAGAGAGAGAGCAGGGGGAGAGGAAGAGAAACAGTGAGAGACGGGGGAGAGGAAGAGAGAGAGTGAGAGACGGGGGAGAGGAAGAGAGAGAGACAGGGGAGAGGAAGACAGAGAGACAGGGGAGAGGAAGAGAGAGAGCCGGGGGAGAGGAAGAGAGAGAGCCGGGGGAGAGGAAGAGAGAGAGCCGGGGGAGAGGAAGAGAGAGAGTGAGAGCCGGGGGAGAGGAAGAGAGAGAGTGAGAGACGGGGGAGAGGAAGAGAAAGAGTGAGAGACGGGGGAGAGGAAGAGAGAGAGACAGGGGAGAGGAAGAGAGAGAGACAGGGGAGAGGAAGAGAGAGAGAGAGACGGGAGAGGAAGAGAGAGAGAGACGGGAGAGGAAGAGAGAGAGAGACTGGGGAGAGGGAAAGAGAGAGTGAGAGACGAGGGAGAGGAAGAGAGAGAGTGAGAGCCGGGGGAGAGGAAGAGAGAGAGTGAGAGCCGGGGGAAAGGAAGAGAGAGAGTGAGAGCCGGGGGAGAGGAAGAGAGAGAGAGAGAGAGACGGGAGAGGAAGAGAGAGAGAGAGAGAGTTGGGAGAGGAAGAGAGAGAGTGAGAGCCGGGGGAGAGAAAGAGAGAGAGACAGGGGAGAGGAAGAGAGAGAGAGAGACAGGGGAGAGGAAGAGAGCGAGAGTGAGAGACTGGGGAGAGGAAGAGAGAGAGAGTGAAAGACGGGGGAGAGGAAGAGAGAGAGTGAGAGAAGTGGGGAGAGGAAGAGAGAGAGTGAGATAAGTGGGGAGAGGAAGAGAGAGAGTGAAAGACGGGGAGAGGAAGAGAGAGAGTGAGAGAAGTGGGAGAGGAAGAGAGAGAGTGAGATAAGTGGGGAGAGGAAGAGAGAGAGTGAAAGACGGGGAGAGGAAGAGAGAGAGTGAGAGAAGTGGGAGAGGAAGAGAGAGAGTGAGACAGGGGAGAGGAAGAGAGAGAGTGAGAGACGGGGGAGAGGAAGAGAGTGAGAGACGGGGAGAGATAGAGAAGGGGGATAGAGGGAGGGAGTTAGAGGAGGAGAGATTGAGAGAGTATGAGTGTGAGAGAGAGAAGAGATAGAGAGATAGATAGATATATACAGTGGATATAAAAAGTCTCCACACCCCTGTTAAAATGTCAGGTTTCTGTGCTGTAAAAAATGAGACAGAGATAAATCATTTCAGAACTTTTTCCACCTTTAATGTGACCTATAAACTGTACAACTCAATTGAAAAACAAACTGAAATCTTTTAGGTAGAGGGAAGAAAAGATATAAAAATAAAATAATATGGTTGCATAAGTCTGCACATCCTTAAACTAATACTTTGTTGAAGCACCTTGTGATTTTATTACAGCACTCAGTCTTTTTGGGTATGATTCTATCAGCATGGCACAGTTTTACTTCTTCTTTGCAAAAACACTCCAAGTCTGTCAGATTGCGAGGGCATCTCCTGTGCACAGCCCTCTTCAGATCACCCCACAGATTTTCAATCGGATTCCGGCCTGGGCTCTGGCTGGGCCTTTCCAAAACTTTAATCTTCTTCTGGTGAAGCCATTCCTTTGTTGATTTGGATGTATGCTTTGGGTCGTTGTCATGCTGAAAGATGAAGTTCCTCTTCATGTTCAGCTTTCTAGCAGAAGCCTGAAGGTTTTGTGCCAATATTGACTGGTATTTGGAACTGTTCATAACTCCCTCTATCTTAACTAAGGCCCCAGTTCCAGCTGAAGAAAAACAGCCCCAAAGCATGATGCTGCCACCACCATGCTTCACTGTGGGTATTGTGTTCTTTTGGTGATGTGCAGTGTTGTTTTTGCGCCAAACATATCTTTTGGAATTATGGCCAAAAAGGTCACCCTTGGTTTCATCAGACCATAACACCTTTTCCCACATGCTTTTGGGAGACTTCAGGTGTGTTTTTGCAAAATGTAGCCTGGCTTGGATGTTTTTCTTCGTAAGAAAAGGCTTTTGTCTTGCCACTCTACCCCATAGCCGACATATGAAGAATACGGGAGATTGTTGTCACATGTACCACACAGCCAGTACTTGCCAGATATTCCTGCAGCTCCTTTATTGTTGCTGTAGGCCTCTTGGTAGCCTCCCAGGCCAGTTTTCTTCTCGACTTTTCATCAATTTTGGAGGGAGCTCCAATTCTTGGTAATGTCACTGTTGTGCCATATTTTCTCCACTTGATGACGACTGTCTTCACTGTGTTCCATGGTATATCTAATGCCTTGGAAATTATTTTGTACCCTTCTCCTGACTGATACCTTTTAACAATGAGATCCCTCTGATGGTTTGGAAGCTCTCTGTGGACCATGGCTTTTGCTGTGGGATGCGACTAAGAAAATATCAGGAAAGACCAACTAGAGCAGCTGAACTTTATTTGTGGTTAATCAGAGGCACTTTAAATGATGGCAGGTGTATGCTAACTCCTATTTAACATGATTTGGAATGTGATTGCTTAATTCTGAACACAGCAACATCCCCAGTTATAAGAGGGTGTGCAGACTTATGCAACCACATTATTTTTCTTCTTTTTTTTCCTTCCCTCTACCTAAAATATTTCAGTTTGTTTTTCAATTGAGTTGTACAGTTTATGGGTCACATTAAAGGTGGAAAAAGTTCTGAAATGATTTATCTTTGTCTCATTTTACAGCACAGAAACCTGACATTTTAACAGGGGTGTGTAGACTTTTTATATACACTGTAGATAGATAGATAGAGGGATAGATAGATAGAGGGATAGATAGATAGACAGATAAATAGATAGACAGATAGATAAATAGATAGATAGATAGATAGATAGATAGATAGATAGAGGGATAGATAGATAGAGGGATATATATAACAGATATACATGAAGAAATGCCTTTTAGTGGCATAGAGAGTCAGTTCCATGTGGGAACAAAGTGATCTAATGACCGGGACGTGTTTAATGGGTTAAATGGGCTTCCCATAGCTTCCTGAATCAAATTTAAAATCATGACCCTAACACATAAAGCCCTCAACAACAGTGCACCCCCTTATATCTCTGCTCTTGTTTCAAAATACTCTCCCAACCGCCCCCTTCGTTCTGCTAACGACCTTCTTCTTTCCTCCTCTCTCATCACCTCCTCTCACTCCCGTCTTCAAGACTTTTCTCGTGCTGCCCCTACTATCTCGAACTCCTTGCCTCGCTCCATTAGATTAACTTCCTGCCTCAAAACCTTAAAAAAATTACTAAAAACACACCTGTTTAAAAAATCATATCACCTTCAGTTTTTATAATTACAACTGCACACTCCACAGCTTAAAAACACTCACACCCACACTCTACAGGTTGACTAAAAAAATTGCATTCACGTTGCCATTTTGTATTTGTCACCCTCTTGTATCACACCTAAACCCTTAGATTGTAAGTTTGCGAGTTTTCAATCGTGTGTCCGTGTCTTGGAAACAAGCACGATGTACATTTGATTCTAAGCTCAAAAACAGGCCCCCCCCATTCTTTAAGGTGTTAAGTTTGTTTTTTGCCATGTACTAACCCCCTGTACAGCGCTACGGAATATGTTGGTGCGATATAAATAAAGATAATAATAATAATAAATGGTCAGTCCCATGTAGGAGCAAAGTGACCCAATGACCAGCACATGTGTTTCGGATTAGAGGATGTGGCCCCGTTGTCACCTTTTGGTTCCTCTGGAAGGGGTTCCCCAGCTCGCACCAGATGCCTCCTTGTAGGGTGCAGGAATCACTCTACAAATGGAAGATAAGGGGGTGAGTGACTCATCAGGGGAGGGGGAGACAAACACTCTGTATTGTGGGGAGGGGGGGACTCACCGGTCGGACAGAGGAGAAGACCAGCTTGGGGGGGATGGTGATATTCAGGTGGGCTTCATGGGCATCATCAGCCTGTGAGAGGGTGCTGGGCTCGTTGGTTACGGTCACCTTCAGGTACAACTTTTTGACATCAGGGTCATAGTGTAGGATCTGTTGACCGTTTTCTCCTCTGTTTGTAGGACCAATAGGGACAGTTTAGGGAGGGGTTACTTGGGACACACAGAGATGTAGGGAGTGGTTATATGGGGCAATAGGAGGAGTTATAGGGAGAGGTTATATGAGTAAGGGGAAGAGTTACATGGAGTAATCAGGGTTATAGGCACTGGTTATGTAGAGTTATAGGAGGAGTTATAGGGATTGGTTATATGAGTAAGGGGAGGAGTTACATGGAGTAATCAGGGTTATAGGCACTGGTTATATAGAGTTATAGGAGGAGTTATAGCGATTGGTTATATAGAGTTATATCAGGAGTTATAGGGATTGGTTATATGAGTAAGGGGAGGAGTTATAGGGATTGGTTATATGAGTAAGGGGAGGAGTTACATGGGGTAATTAGGGTTATAGGGATTGGTTATATAGAGTTATAGGAGGAGTTATAGGGATTGGTTATATAGAGTTATAGGAGGAGTTATAGGCACTGGTTATATAGAGTTATAGGAGGAGTTATAGGGATTGGTTATATGAGTAAGGGGAGGAGTTACGTGGCATAATCAGGGTTATAGGCACTGGTTATATAGAGTTATAGGAGGAGTTATAGGGAGAGGTTATATGAGTAAGGGGAGGAGTTACATGGCATAATCAGGGTTATAGGCACTGGTTATATGGAGTTATAGGAGGAGTTATAGGGATTGGTTATATGAGTAAGGGGAAGAGTTACATGGAGTAATCAGGGTTATAGGCACTGGTTATATAGAGTTATAGGAGGAGTTATAGGGATTGGTTATATAGAGTTATATCAGGAGTTATAGGGATTGGTTATATGAGTAAGGGGAGGAGTTATAGGGATTGGTTATATGAGTAAGGGGAGGAGTTACATGGGGTAATCAGGGTTATAGGGATTGGTTATATAGAGTTATAGGAGGAGTTATAGGGATTGGTTATATAGAGTTATAGGAGGAGTTATAGGCACTGGTTATATAGAGTTATAGGAGGAGTTATAGGGATTGGTTATATGAGTAAGGGGAGGAGTTACATGGCATAATCAGGGTTATAGGCACTGGTTATATAGAGTTATAGGAGGAGTTATAGGGATTGGTTATATGAGTAAGGGGAGGAGTTACATGGAGTAATCAGGGTTATAGGCACTGGTTATATAGAGTTATAGGAGGAGTTATAGGGATTGGTTATATAGAGTTATATCAGGAGTTATAGGGATTGGTTATATAGAGTTATAAGAGGAGTTATAGGGATTGGTTATATAGAGTTATAGGAGGAGTTATAGGGATTGGTTATATAGAGTTATATCAGGAGTTATAGGGATTGGTTATATAGAGTTATAGGAGGAGTTATAGGGATTGGTTATATAGAGTTATAGGAGGAGTTATAGGGATTGGTTATATAGAGTTATAGGAGGAGTTATAGGGATTGGTTATACAGAGTTATAGGAGGAGTTATAGGGATTGGTTATATAGAGTTATAGGAGGAGTTATAGGGATTGGTTATATAGAGTTATATCAGGAGTTATAGGGATTGGTTATATAGAGTTATAGGAGGAGTTATAGGGATTGGTTATATAGAGTTATAGGAGGAGTTATAGGGATTGGTTATATAGAGTTATAAGAGGAGTTATAGGGATTGGTTATATAGAGTTATAGGAGGAGTTATAGGGATTGGTTATATGAGTAAGGGGAGGAGTTACATGGAGTAATCAGGGTTATAGGCACTGGCTATATAGAGTTATAGGAGGAGTTATAGGGATTGGTTATATAGAGTTATAGGAGGAGTTATAGGGATTGGTTATATAGAGTTATAGGAGGAGTTATAGGGATTGGTTATATAGAGTTATAGGAGGAGTTATAGGCACTGGTTATATAGAGTTATAGGAGGAGTTATAGGGATTGGTTATATAGAGTTATAGGAGGAGTTATAGGGATTGGTTATATAGAGTTATAGGAGGAGTTATAGGGATTGGTTATATAGAGTTATAGGAGGAGTCATAGGGATTGGTTATATAGAGTTATAGGAGGAGTCATAGGGATTGGTTATACAGAGTTATAGGAGGAGTTATAGGGATTGGTTATATAGAGTTATAGGAGGAGTTATAGGGATTGGTTATATAGAGTTATAGGAGGAGTTATAGGCACTGGTTATATAGAGTTATAGGAGGAGTTATAGGGATTGGTTATATAGAGTTATAGGAGGAGTTATAGGGATTGGTTATATAGAGTTATAGGAGGAGTTATAGGGATTGGTTATATAGAGTTATAGGAGGAGTTATAGGGATTGGTTATATAGAGTTATAGGAGGAGTTATAGGGACTGGTTATATAGAGTTATAGGAGGAGTTATAGGGATTGGTTATATAGAGTTATAGGAGGAGTTATAGGGATTGGTTATATAGAGTTATAGGAGGAGTTATAGGGATTGGTTATATAGAGTTATAAGAGGAGTTATAGGGATTGGTTATATGAGTAAGGGGAGGAGTTATAGGTCAGGGTCACATGTTGCTCTGACCTTGGCAGGGGTCGCAGGTCCTCCCCCATATACTGATACTGCATCTGTAGATTGCTCCTGCACACATTGTCCGCCCCACACTCTTTCTGAAAGTCGATCTGGAACACAGACAGTGAATTACTCCCATACCTGGCCTTCTGTGCCGCCCTGAACCCAACATTAAAGGGACACGGAAAAGGAGTTCGTTTTTTTAAGTAGTTTAATAATATTTAAAGAACCAGAAGTTCATTAGAAAAAGAAAACATAAAAGAGCGATAACTTACTATTCAGTTGTGCCAAGGCTCCCCTGCTTTCCCCCTCCAGCAATTCCTTATTTTTAGCCAATCAAAGTAAACATCACAGGATGTTTTTTTGTTTTTTTTACCCATGACGTCACTATCTTTCGCCATCACACGATTTGTTTATCCAATCACAGTTGCCATCAGACAGAGACACCATGGAATAGTACTAAAGAGTAAGTTGTCTAGCTTTTGCAAGCATTTTACTCCAGTATATGCAACCACATGTTGCAGTGTCTCTTTAAATCATTGCAGGGTAGCGTTCACCTTGTAATGCTTCTATTGGCCTCAGTCACATGATCTGAGCCCTGATGGGGGCAGAGTGTACGAAACACCCAGAGCCGCAGTTCTGGGAGCAACCACTAGATGGTGACAGAGCACCACAGAACTATCCTCACACCAGACAATGGATATATGTGTGTGTATATACAGTGCCTTGCAAAAGTATTCACCCCCTTGGCATTTTTTATGTTTTGTTGCCTCACAACCTGGAATTAACATGGATTGTTTGGATTGAGGTCTGGGCTGTACATTTAGTGCCTTGCAAAAGTATTCACCCCCCTTGACTTTTTTACCTATTTTGTTACATTACAGCCTTAAGGTCAATGTTTTGTTAATCTGAATTTTATGTGGTGGATCAGAACACAATAGTCTAAGTTGGTGACGCGAAATGAGAAAAATATATACATAGAACTATTTTTTAGAAATAGAAAACAGAAAATTGGCATGTGCGTATGCATTCACCCTCTTTGTTATGAAGCCCATAAAAAGCTCTGGTGCAACCAATTACCTTCAGAAGTCACATAATTACGGAAATGATGTCCACCTGTGTGCAATCTAAGTGTCACATGATCTGTCATTACCTTTTTTGAAAGGCCCCAGAGGCTGCAACACCTAAGCAAGAGGCACCACTAACCAAACACTGCCATGAAGACCAAGGAACTCTCCAAAAAAGTAAGGGACAATGTTGTTGAGAAGTACAAGTCAGGGTTAAGTTATAAAAAATATCCAAATCTTTGATGATCCCCAGGAGCACCATCCCCACAGTGAAACATGGTGGTGGCAGCATCATGCTGTGGGGATGTTTTTCAGCAGCCGGACTGGGAAACTGGTCAGAGTTGAGGGAAAGATGGATGATGCTAAATACAGGGATATTCATGAGCAAAACCTGTCCCACTCTGTGCGTGATTTGAGGCTAGGACGGAGGGTCACCTTCCAGCAGGACAATGACCCCAAACACACTGCTAAATCAACACTTGGGGGGTGTAAGGGGAAACATGTACATGTGTTGGAATGGCCTAGTCAAAGCCCAGACCTCAATCTAATAGGAAATCTGTGGTCAGACGTAAAGATTGCTGTTCACAAGCGCAAACCATCCAACTTGAAGGAGCTGGAGCAGTTTTACAACAAAAACATGCCAAGGGGGGTGAATACTTTTGCAAGGCACTGTACATATATAATAGCCTCACACACCTTTCTTGCACACCTTGCACACTCACCTCCAGCTCCTGGTAGCTGCTCTGGTCCTGGCTGAGCACGGGGTAATTATCGATGGGGCGCAGCGTTGCCCTCGGCTTCGCCTCCCTCTCCAGGATGGTGTAATTAAGCGACAGACGGATGGGGTGAAGCTTGTCTCGAATTTTGTCCTGGAAGTGAAGGGAAAACAGTATGCGTAGGGTTAATGTGCGAATAAAGACAAAAAATAAATAAATAAATACAATAATAAATTAATCTGAATATAATAAATTCCTATAGTAAACAAACTGACACTCTGGCTTGATTTATCTTGGGTGTAGTTGACTGTGGAGCAAGACACTGGGCATACTCAATGTGAAGGGGACTGCAGTCTATAAATGGACTTAATGACTCAGGGGCTTAGCAGTAATTAATTTCAATGATCTCCCATTAACAAAGATAAAAAATGTATCCCTAGTTTTCAAGCTCAGTTATCTAACTTTTCTCTCCTTTTAAAACCAGCCAGTTGTATTCATGTTTATTTATACGTGGTACTTTTCATTTCTGTAATTACTGGGACCTTTGCTGTGTCCCCCTTATTGAGTTCTCTTTTGCACTTGTCTCCGCAGTGTATTGACAGTCACAGTCAGAGGAACCGTGAAGTCTTGTGGGGTCGTGGATGAGACAAATATGTATTGTGTGGGTACAGCAAGAATATGATGGAGGTACGGGGAGGAGAGAGAGGAGGAGAAGAGAGGAAGAGGAGGAGAGGGAGGAGGGAGAGAAGAGAGGAGGAGAGAGAGGAAGAGAAGAGAGGAGGAGAGGGAGGAGAGAGAGAAGAGTAGAGGGAGGGAGAAAAGAGAGGAGGAGAGGGAGGAGGGAGAGAAGAGAGGAGGAGAGGGAGGAGGGAGAGAAGAGAGGGGGAGAGAGAGGGAGAGAAGAGAGGAGGAGAGGGAGGGAGAGAAGAGAGGAGGAGAGGGAGTAGAGAAGAGAGGAGGAGAGGGAGGAGGGAGAGAAGAGAGGAGGAGAGAGAGGGAGAGAAGAGAGGAGGAGAGGGAGGGAGAGAAGAGAGGAGGAGAGGGAGGGAGAGAAGAGAGGAGGAGAGGGAGGAGGGAGAGAAGAGAGGAGGAGAGAGAGGGAGAGAAGAGAGGAGGAGAGGGAGGGAGAGAAGAGAGGAGGAGAGGGAGGGAGAGAAGAGAGGAGGAGAGGGAGGCGAGAGAGGGAGGGGAAAGAGAGGAAGAGAAGAGAGGAGGAGAGAGAGGGAGAGAAGAGAGGAGGAGAGGGAGGAGAGAAGAGAGGAGGAGAGAAGAGAGGAGGAGAGGGAGGGAGAGAAGAGAGGAGGAGAGGGAGGGAGAGAAGAGAGGAGGAGAGAGAGGGAGAGAAGAGAGGAGGAGAGGGAGGGAGAGAAGAGAGGAGGAGAGGGAGGGAGAGAAGAGAGGAGGAGAGGGAGGGAGAGAAGAGAGGAGGAGAGAGAGGGAGAGAAGAGAGGAGGAGAGGGAGGGAGAGAAGAGAGGAGGAGAGGGAGGGAGAGAAGAGAGGAGGAGAGAGAGGGAGAGAAGAGAGGAGGAGAGGGAGGGAGAGAAGAGAGGAGGAGAGGGAGGGAGAGAGGAGAGGAGGAGAAGGGGGGAGAGAAGAGAGGAGGAGAGAGAGGGAGAGAAGAGAGGAGGAGAGGGAGGGAGAGAAAAGAGGAGGAGAGGGAGGGAGAGAAGAGAGGAGGAGAGGGAGGCGAGAGAGGGAGGGGAGAGAGAGGGAGAGAAGAGAGGAGGAGAGAGAGGGAGAGAAGAGAGGAGGAGAGGGAGGAGAGAAGAGAGGAGGAGAGGGGGGAGAGAAGAGAGGAGGAGAGGGAGGGAGAAAAGAGAGGAGGAGAGGGAGGGAGAGAAGAGAGGAGGAGAGAGAGGGAGAGAAGAGAGGAGGAGAGGGAGGAGAGAAGAGAGGAGGAGAGAGAGGGAGAGAAGAGAGGAGGAGAGGGAGGGAGAGAAGAGAGGAGGAGAGGGAGGCGAGAGAGGGAGGGGAGAGAGAGGGAGAGAAGAGAGGAGGAGAGGGAGGCGAGAGAGGGAGGGGAGAGAGAGGGAGAGAAGAGAGGAGGAGAGAGAGGGAGAGAAGAGAGGAGGAGAGGGAGGAGAGAAGAGAGGAGGAGAGGGGGGGGAGAAGAGAGGAGGAGAGGGAGGGAGAGAAGAGAGGAGGAGAGGGAGGGAGAGAAGAGAGGAGGCGAGAGAGGGAGAGAAGAGAGGAGGAGAGGGAGGAGAGAGAGGAGGAGAGAGAGGAAGAGGAGAGAGAGGGAGAGAAGAGAGGAGGAGAGAGAGGGAGAGAAGAGAGGAGGAGAGAGAGGAGGAGAGAGAGGAGGAGAGGGAGGAAGAGAAGAGAGGAGGAGAGGGAGGGAGAGAAGAGAGGAGGAGAGAGAGGGAGAGAAGAGAGGAGAGGGAGGAGTGAGAGGAGGAGAGAGAGGAAGAGGAGAGAGAGGAAGAGAAGAGAGGAGGAGAGGGAGGAGAGAAGCGAGGAGGAGAGAGAGGGAGAGAAGAGAGGAGGAGAGGGAGGAGAGAGAAGAGAGGAGGAGAGAGAGGGAGAGAAGAGAGGAGGAGAGAGAGGAGGAGAGAGAGGAGGAGAGGGAGGAAGAGAAGAGAGGAGGAGAGAGAGGGAGAGAAGAGAGGAGGAGAGGGAGGAGAGAAGAGAGGAGGAGAGGGGGGAGAGAAGAGAGGAGGAGAGGGAGGGAGAGAAGAGAGGAGGAGAGGGAGGGAGAGAAGAGAGGAGGCGAGAGAGGGAGAGAAGAGAGGGAGGAGAGAGAGGAGGAGAGAGAGGAAGAGGAGAGAGAGAGGGAGAGAAGAGAGGAGGAGAGAGAGGGAGAGAAGAGAGGAGGAGAGAGAGGAGGAGAGAGAGGAGGAGAGGGAGGAAGAGAAGAGAGGAGGAGAGGGAGGGAGAGAAGAGAGGAGGAGAGAGAGGGAGAGAAGAGAGGAGAGGGAGGAGTGAGAGGAGGAGAGAGAGGAAGAGGAGAGAGAGGAAGAGAAGAGAGGAGGAGAGAGAGGGAGAGAAGAGAGGAGGAGAGAGAGGAGGAGAGAGAGGAGGAGAGGGAGGAAGAGAAGAGAGGAGGAGAGGGAGGGAGAGAAAAGAGGAGGAGAGAGAGGGAGAGAAGAGAGGAGAGGGAGGAGTGTGAGGAGGAGAGAGAGGAAGAGGAGAGAGAGTAAGAGGAGAGAGGAGGAGAGAGAGGGAGAGAAAAGAGGAGGAGAGGGAGGAGAGAAGAGAGGAGGAGAGGGAGGGAGAGAAGCAAGGAGGAGAGGGAGGAGAGAAGCAAGAAGGAGAGGGAGGAGGGAGAGGGAGAGAAGAGAGGAGGAGAGGGAGGAGGGAGAGAAGAGAGGAGGAGAGGGAGGCGAGAGAGGAAGGGGAGAGAGAGGGAGAGAAGAGAGGATGAGAGGGAGAGGGAGGAGAGAGAAGAAGAGGGAGGAGAGAGAGGGAGAGAAGAGAGGATGAGAGGGAGGAGAGAGAGGGAGAGGGAGGAGAGAGAGGAAGGGGAGAGAGGGAGGAGAGAGGATGAGAGGGAGGAGAGAGAGGGAGAGAAGAGAGGAGGAGAGAGAGGGAGAGAAGAGAGGAGAGGGAGGAGTGAGAGGAGGAGAGAGAGGAAGAGGAGAGAGAGGAAGAGAAGAGAGGAGGAGAGAGAGGGAGAGAAGAGAGGAGGAGAGAGAGGAGGAGAGAGAGGAGGAGAGGGAGGAAGAGAAGAGAGGAGGAGAGGGAGGGAGAGAAGAGAGGAGGAGAGAGAGGGAGAGAAGAGAGGAGAGGGAGGAGTGTGAGGAGGAGAGAGAGGAAGAGGAGAGAGAGGAAGAGGAGAGAGGAGGAGAGAGAGGGAGAGAAAAGAGGAGGAGAGGGAGGAGAGAAGAGAGGAGGAGAGGGAGGGAGAGAAGCAAGGAGGAGAGGGAGGAGAGAAGCAAGAAGGAGAGGGAGGAGGGAGAGGGAGAGAAGAGAGGAGGAGAGGGAGGAGGGAGAGAAGAGAGGAGGAGAGGGAGGCGAGAGAGGAAGGGGAGAGAGAGGGAGAGAAGAGAGGATGAGAGGGAGAGGGAGGAGAGAGAGGAAGAGGGAGGAGAGAGAGGGAGAGAAGAGAGGATGAGAGGGAGGAGAGAGAGGGAGAGGGAGGAGAGAGAGGAAGGGGAGAGAGGGAGGAGAGAGGATGAGAGGGAGGAGAGAGAGGGAGAGAAGAGAGGAGAGAGAGAGGGAGAGAAGTGTAGAATAGAGGGAGGAGAGAGAGGGGGAGAAAGAGGGGAGAGAAGAGAGTGGGAGAGGGAGGAGAGAGAGGGAGGGGGGCGAGAGAGAGAGACAGAGAGAGGGAGGGAGGGAGAGAAGAGAGGGAGATAGAGAAGGGAGGAAGGATAGAAACGGATAGTGAGCGAGGGGTAGAGAGAGAAAAGGGGGAGACAGAGAAGTGAGGAGAGAGAGGGGGAGATAGAGAGAGGGTGGGGAGAAAGAGAGAGAGGAGAAAGAGGGGGGGGGGAGAGAGAGAGAGAGAGAGGGAGGCAGAAAAGAGAAAGAGAGGGGGGAGAGAAGATGAGAGTGAGAAAAGAAAGGGGAGAGAGAGGAGGAGAGAGAGGATGAGAAGAAGGAGTGAGAGGAAGGAGAGAGAGGGAGACAGAGGGGAGAAGAGAGAGTCAGAGGGGAGAAGAGAGAGTCAGAGGGGAGAAGAGAGAGTCAGAGGGAAGAAGAGAGAGTCAGAGGGGAGAAGAGAGAGTCAGAGGGGAGAAGAGAGAGTCAGAGGGGAGAAGAGAGAGTCAGAGGGGAGAAGATAGAGTCAGAGGGGAGAAGAGAGAGTCAGAGGGGAGAAGATAGAGTCAGAGGGGAGAAGAGAGAGTCAGAGGGGAGAAGAAAGAGTCAGAGGGGAGAAGAGAGAGTCAGAGGGGAGAAGAGAGAGTCAGAGGGAAGAAGAGAGAGTCAGAGGGGAGAAGAGAGAGTCAGAGGGAAGAAGAGAGAGTCAGAGGGGAGAAGAGAGAGTCAGAGGGGAGAAGATAGAGTCAGAGGACAATCACGGAGCTCCTATAACTACAAATAGGGAAACTGTGAGACGCCTGGAGGTACTGTCCTGATAGAAGTCTTTGTCTGTTGTACTGATAACAGTCTGTATCTGCCTCTTTCTCTATGCCAGTCACAAACAGGACAGCCTCCTGGGCAGAACCCCTAGCAGTGGACAGAAGCTTCTCTGCTGGTTGCTACAATCTGTAGAATATTATATTATATAAATAAACAGATTATTGTCGGATACTTTAGTATCTGCTATTTGTGCGTTTGTGTCTCTTTAAGAGCTGGGTCCTGCACCTCCTACCTAAGCTCCTAACACTACTAGACATGACAATGGCGTGTGCGGCTCATCGACGCGCAGACTATGAGGTAACCTCTTGTTTCCATCTCAGAACAAGTTCAGACACGAGATCATCATGTCAGGGGCTCACTATCAAGTGGATTTACTGTACAAATAACCCCCCGGGCTGCTGATCTCCAAACTTGAGAGATTAAAGAGCAAGTCTACAGGTGAGTGGGTGGGTTAGACACAGTAAAGACATTTAAAGGGCCAGTGTAGCTCAAACATTTCTCAGAAATTTCAAATAATAATAATAAACAACAATAAATTATTGTAAAAGTCTAAATTATCCACCTTTATTTTACCAGTATGTTATACAAGGGCTCATGGAGACCAAAGGTAATTGTGTTTTTTTTTTATTATCTGATTTACATTAAAAACAGTATATTGCCGTTTATATGTCCATAAGGCTCACTGCCCCACTATGGATCAATTATTTTTCATGCAAAAATTAAATTAAATGTTTTAAACGTGACATATTAAAAGAATCCTAGAAATGTTGGGACTGGCTCTTTAAGGGATCACTGTAGTGCCCTAATGGCTATCTATTTTAATTAGACATTGCTCATTAAAAAAATCACAATTAATGTTTTAAATAATAATAATAATATTTAACTTACTTTCAAAGATCAGGCATAGCAACTGCTGTCTCCACCCAGTATAAAGGCAATGCTAAATTTTCTGGCACAAGGTTATATCAACACAATGCTCTTCATTGATTGGAGATTAGCTGTGGTTTTCTATGGAGGGGCAGCTTCTTATTGAATTAAATGATTGTTAAACATCTTTAGATCAGCCAATTATCCCTTTTGCCTTAATAACCGTATAAGGGTGGAGACAAACAGCTCAAGTGTAAGCTAATTATGCTAGCTTTTTTGGATTAACCCTATTAGCTCCAATGACTGGTCCAGGACAGTGTGTACAGATATTATATATGTATTTATCTCACCAGTAGTAATAGTTGCACAGTCTGGCACTTGGTCTCGGGCATGAAGAAGTACCCCTTGTAAACTGTCCCCGGAGCGTTCAGGAAGCGCACACGGACAGGGCGTCTGTCCTTATCTGCTTCCAGTGTGTACTGTAACGCTGCAGAGGAGGAAAGGGTTAATAATGAGTTAATACTCACTACTATTACTCACAAACATACCCCATGCTCCACACGCACTCACAGTACTACTATCCTCTATTGGTGCCGCACTCACTGTTATAATACTGCCCTACCTACAGTGCTAATACTCCATACTACTGTCATATTCCCAGTACTATAACCTACTCACAGTGCAAATACCCCCTACTACTGCCCCATGTACAGTGCTAATACTCCATACTACTGTCATATTCCCAGTACTATAACCTACTCACAGTGCAAATACCCCCTAATACCACCCCATGTATAGTGCTAATACTCCATACTACTGTCATATTCCCAGTACTATAACCTACTCACAGTGCAAATACCCCCTACTACTGCCCCATGTACAGTGCTAATACTCCATACTACTGTCATATTCACAGTACTATAACCTACTCACAGTGCAAATACCCCCTACTACAGCCCCATGTACAGTGCTAATACTCCATACTACTGTCATATTCACAGCACTAATACTCCATACTACTGTCATATTCACAGTACTATAACCTACTCACAGTGCAAATACCCCCTACTACTGCCCCATATACAGTGATAATACTCCCTACTACTGCCCCATGTACAGTGCTAATACTCCATACTACTGTCATATTCACAGTACTATAACCTACTCACAGTGCAAATACCCCCTACTACTGCCCCATATACAGTGATAATACTCCCTACTACTGCCCCATGTACAGTGCTAATACTCCATACTACTGTCATATTCACAGTACTATAACCTACTCACAGTGCAAATACCCCCTACTACTGCCCCATATACAGTGATAATACTCCCTACTACTGCCCCATGTACAGTGCTAATACTCCATACTACTGTCATATTCACAGTACTATAACCTACTCACAGTGCAAATACCCCCTACTACTGCCCCATATACAGTGATAATACTCCCTACTACTGCCCCATGTACAGTGCTAATACTCCATACTACAGTCATATTCACAGTACTATAACCTACTCACAGTGCTAATCCCCCTACTACTGCCCCACGTACAGTGCTATTACTCCCTACTACTGCCCCATGTGCAGTGCTAATACTCCATACTACTTTCCTACTCACAGTGCTAATGTGCTAATACTCCATACTCCTTCCTATTCACAGTACTATAGCCTACTCACAGTGCTAATCCCCCTACTACTGCCCCACGTACAGTGCTATTACTCCCTACTACTGCCCCATGTACAGTGCTAATACCCCCTACTACTGTCCCATGTACAGTGCTAATACTCCATACTACTTTCCTACTCACAGTGCTAATGTGCTAATACTCCATACTCCTTCCTATTCACAGTACTATAGCCTACTCACAGTGCTAATCCCCCTACTACTGCCCCACGTACAGTGCTATTACTCCCTACTACTGCCCCATGTACAGTGCTAATACCCCCTACTACTGCCCCATGTACAGTGCTAATACTCCATACTACTTTCCTACTCACAGTGCTAATGTGCTAATACTCCATACTCCTTCCTATTCACAGTACTATAGCCTACTCACAGTGCTAATCCCCCTACTACTGCCCCACGTACAGTGCTATTACTCCCTACTACTGCCCCATGTGCAGTGCTAATACTCCATACTACTTTCCTACTCATAGTGCTAATGTGCTAATACTCCATACTCCTTCCTATTCACAGTACTATAGCCTACTCACAGTGCTAATACCCCTACTACTGCCCCACGTACAGTGCTATTACTCCCTACTACTGCCCCATGTGCAGTGCTAATACTCCATACTACTGCCCCATGTGCAGTGCTAATACTCCATACTACTGTCATATTCACAGTACTAATAACCCCTACCAGGTTCGATTCACAGTGCTAATACGCCATACTACTGTTATAGTCACAGTGCTAATACCCCCTACTACTGCCCCACATACAGTGCTAATTCTCCATACTACAGTCCTATTCACAGTACTAGAGCCTACTCACAGTGCTAATACCCCTACTACTGCCCCACATACAGTGCTAATACCCCCTACTATTGCCCCACATACAGTGCTAATACTCCCTACTACTGCCCCATGTACAGTGCTAATACTCCATACTACTGTCCTACTCACAGTGCTAATAATCCCTCTTAGTGTCCACTCACAGTGCTAATACTCAATATTACAGACTTACTCACAGTGTTAATATTCCATATTACTGTCTAATACCCCAATTACTGCCCCATGTACAGTGCTAATACTCCATACGATTGTCCTACTCACAGTGCTAATACACCATACTACTGCCCTCTCACAGTGCTTCTACCCTTTTCTACTCCATACTCATAGTGCTCATACCCCTACTATTAGCTCTCACTCTGTACTGATACACCATACTACTGCCACATACACAGTACTAATACCAACCAATACCACCTCACACACATTTTTAATGCACCCACTAGCTCTTGCCCACAATGTAAATACCTATGACCACTGTCCTATAAACATTGCTAATACCCTCTACCACCCTTAATATCCATTACATAGATAATACCCCCCACCTCTTCCCCACACTCACTGATGTTCTTCTTGTAGTTGGGGTTCCCGGTACTCAACGTGTAGGAGAAGCAGAGATTGACCTCCATACTGCGGAGAGAGGAGCCGTTAGACGAGGAATTGTATGAGGATGAAGAGGATAAGAGGGGGGCACATAATGGAGGGTAATGGGGTGGAAGGGAAAGTTGGGGCGGGGGGGGGGCGATCATGTGGTAGAGGGAGTATTGAGGTAGAATGGAGTGAGGTGAAGACACATGAGTAGTAGAAGGAAAACAGGTGGAGGGTCTCACCAGGAGGTGGCTGAACATTTACTGGGGTCCACGATAGATGGAGATACAGAGAACGTCTTGGCAATATTAATAACGGGGCGAGACCTGCGGGCGATAGGAAAGAGATTCAACAACTGATCCCAACAGTTACCCCAATATACACCATGATATTAATAATCTCATAAAAAATACTCCAGGGTGCAGAGGGTAGTCCTAAAATACACAAGATTTATACCATTTATACTAATATCACAGGGCACCCCAAAATACATTAGGGTGTTATACCCCAAAATACACAAGATTCATAATGGCTGTAGCTCAATATATCAAGAAATTATATCAAGGGATACCCCAAAGTACACCAGGGTATCATAAGTAAGTTCACCTCAAAATAGTCTGCTGAATAACCCAGAAGGTCACCCCAACATACGCCAAGACTTGATGTCATATATTGTCCCCTAATTTAACAACCTATGACACTGGGTCAGCTAAGGTCAATCCATTATTACTCAAGACCCCAAAAATCCCCAATAAATTCAGAATGCCCCCAGCCACCTACATACCTCAGAAGGGCAATACGATCATTCAGACTACCCACAAGTATATCGGGGTACGAATTCTCGTCCACATCAAGCCCCCCACTCAGCGAGTATCCAAATGTGGAGGTCAGTCCCACCTGAGAGCCGTTAATTTCCTGGGGGAGGAAGCATAGTATCACTGCATTATATATACTCCCCTGGGAGTATCCATTATAACACATCAAGAGGCGGAATGAGATCCCATAAGGGGTACTAGTGAGTATCTACCATATTACCTGGCGAGGTTCACTCTGGAGGCCTTTAGCATTGCTGTGGTAGATGTAAACTTTACCAGGACCCTCAAACGGAGCCCCCACTGCCAGGTCTGTGACAAGAAAGTAAGGGTTAATACCGTATAACTCCTCCTATTGCTCCCTATATTTTCTTGTGTGAGTAGGTAGGACGTACCAGTGAATCCATCTTGGTTAATGTCTCCAATATTGGCCAAGGCAAAGCCAAACCCAGACTGGCTCGGCCCGCGCAGTATCAGGGAGGGCGTGTCACTGAAGTGCCCAGCTTCATTGGTGTACACATACACTGCACCTCCTACTTCCTCCTTCCGGTCAAAGTAAAATGGAGCACCCACTACTATATCCTGCCAACTGTAGAAACAGTGTGTTGAAGTCAGTTATAGTTAAAAGACTAGTACAGAGGATATAATGAGGATGAACGTGCAATGTCATTACCACACTCACCCATCATTGTTGAGATCAGCCAGAGCAATGGCACCACCAAAGTAGGATCCCACCTGCTGCCCACTTAGGACTTGTTTGACAACCATGGTGTCCCCTTGAAGCTCCAGCAGGTACACGGCTCCCTTGTGCTCCCAACGTGGAGCCCCTGATACCACAGACTCCTTGCCCTGCTGAAGAATGCCAGTGCCAATCTGTATTGTATACCCTGTAGGTACAAAGTAGGTGCATAGGGGGATGTTGAAGTTAGAGAGAAGAATATATGGTAAGGAGGAACATTACTGGAGGATGAGAGAAGAAAATAGATGGAAACAATTATCTGCACCAGACCTGGGACCATAATTGGCAAGTACTGGAGTGGAGACTCTCTCACTTCTGCCACTGGGTATGATGTCATAATCTTGCCCAGTGTCTTGACCAATCTTTGACTCACTGCCTGGCCTCCTGGACTATGACCATCCATTCTGACTTTTTGTAGGTTCAAACCTATAGTTATATCACTACTAAACTACAGACGTCTTGTTCTATCTTCTTATTATGGACCTCTTTCTGCAGTCCTGGTAATATGGAGGCTCTCCAAGTCCATGTCTACAAGCAGATATCATCGTTTGTTTCTAATCACTCTAATCATAAAGACTTAACCTGGACATATCTGCTTTATAAGAGAATATCTCGCTCCTAGAAGACTTGTTGGCCATTAGTCATGCCTTAAAGAGTGTCTTCAAAAGTCTAATGGAGTGGACGTACAAACAAATTGTCCTGTTGCCGATATACAACAAATGTAGGCCCTTGGACACAAAGATATAACCAATAAACGTGCCTTCTCAGGCGGCTTAACGATAAATATCCCACTCTGACCTCTGACCTGTCATTTTACTTTATGAGAAGTGGACTAAGAAAGTAAAGAAACTCATGCATGGTGGGATAGGCATAAGCACATCCAAAAATGCCAGAATGGGCATACTTGATGGACCGTTTCGTTCTTATCTATGTTTCTATGAAATTCCTAGGGAATCATCTCTCCAAAATTAATCCGACCATTGACAGAGGCTAAAGGTCAATCTTGAACTCCTCATCTCAGCCCAATGAGACCTTCTTTAGAACAAGGAAAGAAAGGGGAAATGGAGAGGGGGAAAGAGAGGTGATAGATGCTCAAAGAAAAAGAACTTGAGGATGATCATGAGAGATATGAGAAGAGCAGCAAAGAGCCGAGACGATGAGAAGTTACCTATATATATATTGTGCTGTTTACTGTTCGGGTACGAGATCTCCCGCATGTCCCAGGCCGTGTCCCTCTGTAGGACGTAGTCTGAACCTGAAACACAATATACAAATCAGCACACACACATACAGCATGCACACAATACCATACAATACACACATATACACACAACACCATACAATATACACACGAACATACAACACCATGCAATATACACACGAACATACAACACCATGCAATATACACACGAACATACAACACCATGAAATATACACACAGACACACAACACCATAAAATATACACACGAACATACAACACCATAAAATATACACAGGAACATACAACACCATACAATATACACATGAACATACAACACCATACAATATACACACGAACATACAACACCATGCAATATACACACGAACATACAACACCATGCAATATACACATGAACATACAACACCATGAAATATACACACGGACATACAACACCATGCAATATACACACGGACATACAACATCATACAATATACACACGAACATACAACACCATGCAATATACACACGAACATACAACACCATACAATATACACATGAACATACAACACCATGCAATATACACATGAACATACAACACCATGCAATATACACACTGACACGCAACACTATACAATATACACACGGACAAACAACACCATACAATATACACACGATTATGCAACACCATACAATATACACACTGACATACAACACCATGCAATATACACACGGACATACAACACCATGCAAAATACACACAAACATACAACACCATGCAATTTACACACGGACATACAACACCATGCAAAATACACACGGACATACAACACCATGCAATATACACACGGACATACAACATCATACAATATACACACGAACATACAACACCATGCAATATACACACGAACATACAACACCATACAATATACACATGAACATACAACACCATGCAATATACACATGAACATACAACACCATGCAATATACACACAGACATACAACACCATACAACAAACACACGAACATACAACACCATACAATATACACATGAACATACAACACCATGCAATAAACACGGACATACAACACATGCATTATACACATGAACATACAACACCATGCAATATACACACAGACATACAACACCATACAACAAACACACGAACATACAACACCATACAATATACACATGAACATACAACACCATGCAATAAACACGGACATACAACACATGCATTATACACATGAACATACAACACCATGCAATATACACACGAACATACAACACCATACAATATACACACGAACATACAACACCATGCAATATACACACGAACATACAACACCATACAATATACACATGAACATACAACACCATGCAATATACACATGAACATACAACACCATGCAATATACACACAGACATACAACACCATACAACAAACACACGAACATACAACACCATACAATATACACATGAACATACAACACCATGCAATAAACACGGACATACAACACATGCATTATACACATGAACATACAACACCATGCAATATACACACGAACATACAACACCATACAATATACACACGAACATACAACACCATGCAATATACACATGGACATACAACACCATGCAATATACACACAAACATACAACACCATACAATATACACACGAACATACAACACCATGCATTATACACACGAACATACAACACCATACAATATACACACGAACATACAACACCATGCAATATACACATGGACATACAACACCATGCAATATACACATGAACATACAACACCATACAATATACACACGAACATACAACACCATGCATTATACACACGAACATACAACACCATACAATATACAGACGGACACAGAACACCATACAATATACACATGAACATACAACACCATACAATATACAGACGGACACACAACACTATACAATATACACACGGACATACAACACCATGCAATATACACACGAACATACAAAACCATGCAATATACACATGAACATACAACACCATACAATATACACACGAATATACAACACCATACAATATACACACGGACACACAACACCATACCATATACACACGAATATACAACACCATACAATATACACACGGACACACAACACCATACAATATACACACGGACACACAACACTATACAATATACACACAACACCATACAATATACAAACAGACACACAACACCATACAATATACACACGAACATGCAAAAATACATACTATATACACACAGACAAACAACACCATACAATATACACACGAACATACAACACCATACAATACACGCATATACACACAACACCATACAATATATACACGGACATGCAAAAATACATACTATATACACACAGACACACAAACATACATACAATGTACACACGAACACACAAACACACATACTATATACAAAATGACACATGGGCATATTTAGGTTTTATGCTGCCCTATGCCATTCAGATTGGTGCCCCCCACCCCACCCACTTGCAGCTCCTTTATTCCCTTTTCTGTATCTCAGATCATAAGATTATGTGTGTGAAGGAGCCACTTAATGTAAACGGCTTGACCACTCTCCACCTACACAAGCCATTTGGGGGGAAGATGTTGACTGACAGGTGCTATGTGACTTACTAGACATATAGGTTAATCACTACCCAATAACCCAGATATCCCAATGCCAGCTAGACCCTACTCATTTGCCTATATCCTATAGGCCCTCTTGTTATTGGTTAAGACCAGGGAGTGACCGACCTGCCATTGGGTAAAAGCACTCCTGTGCACCAATGACTGACGTTGGCTGGATGAAGATTGGTTGCCCCGTCTAAGGTTGGAAACTCAAGCTTGAGCGACAATATGGCGGAGCACCTAAGCTAATGTTTACTTTATGTTATAATTTAACCTGACTCTTTGTTCTAAATATGTTAACCATAACCGTAAGTAAAGTGAAGCCCTACAAATACACATCTCCAAGGTGTATGTTAATAGGCTGAGGCTCTCACCCTGCCAGTCATAAGCCCCGGGTGCCCCAAAGTACAGCATGTTGTGGGTGAAGCCTCCGCTGATGCCCAGCTGGCACATGCCAGTTCTCTCATGATCAGTGTTGGAGTTACACAGCTCGTTATGGTAGGTCTGCCAGTCGTCCAAATCATTAAACGTCAGGTCATTCCCTCGTACGTAGCACTTTCCAATCATCCTGCGCTGGTCCTCGTTGCCCGACCACTGCACCGCCGTGTACCTGTGGGCACAGACCTGTAAGGGCACAAGAGGGGCAATGTGACACATGTGCCAAGATCCATCCTTGCCTTCTGATGTAGTTTTATACTGTACCCAACATGCATTGCTCCCTCACTGCCATCTCAGCACACCCATCACCCACATACTGTCACCCACTTACCAGAACTCTGCCCCCGGGCCCCTGTGACTCCACTGTGACCCCCAGCCACATATTCTCAATGATGTTATTTTTAGGATCACCTGAGGAAGAATGACAACATCCCACTTCAAAGGCAAGCCAACAAGGTGATTGTAAGCAAGAATAATACAATTTTATGAATCATTATGAATGGGGGAAACCTGGTTTTATTAAAGTTGAAGAATTCTTTCGGGGGCAATTTGGTTTTAAATTGGTCTATTGAGAGTAGTCGTTCATCTTGAAGCCAAACTACTCTATCTAGTTTATAAATATGCCACCATGCTTTGGATTCTTCTCCCATACTTTTAAGTATTTGTGGTAAGGTGAGAGTGGGGGTCAAATGTGAAATTTTGTGTTTTAGTTAAGTTCTCGAGTTGGCCCAAGCCCAGTTTTTTAAGGATAACTTAATCATGGGGTTGGTAAGTCTAGAATCTAAAGGCTTGTTTTTGAAGTTTCTCTATATCTGTTACATTCATTGGATAACTGAAATAATCTAACATTCTAGGTAATATGTTAATTTTAATGGCATTTATTCTTCCTGTCTAAGAGATCTGAAATGTATTCCATTTAGAGAGGTCTGTGGACAGTTCTTTCCAGTGGGGTGTGTAGTTGGCCTTATATAGATCAGACAATTCCGGGGTTATATTTAGGCCAAGGTGTTTAAGGTGGGAATTCGGGCATGAGAATGTATATTTTTCCTTAATTTGGTCTATTATATGGTTTGGGATTTGAGCTCCTATAACCTCTGTTTTTTCAGGGTTTACCTTAAGGCCAGAAATCTGAACAAAGGTTTCAAGGGTATCCATTAAGGCTAAAATGGAGTTTATAGGGTCTGTAAGTGTACACAATATGTCGTCGGCGAACAGACATCAGACAACATTCGAATTGATATAGGCCTGTTGTAAAACCTTGTATTTTCGATTCGGTTCAGATAGCTTGGGCTAAGGGTTCTATAGCTAAGGCGAATAATAAAGGAGATAGGGGGCATCCCTGTCTTGTCCCTCTTTGAATTTGAATGTGATCAGTAAATTTGCCTGGTAATTTGAGGTATGCTATTGGATCCCAATAATATGTCATAATAAGATTAATTAAATATCCCTTGATTCCTAATTTAGTTAATATACCAGATAGGGTCACTCAACTGAATCAAAGACTTTTTCCAAATCGAGGGCTAGAGCGCATAGTAGAGTATTAGTAGACTTAGCTAGAAGGAATATATTTAGTATTCTCCGGATATTGTCTCCCGCTGGTCCAAATGGAATAAAGCCGATTTGATCCTTATGGATCAGTCTGAGGAGGAATTTGGCCAGCCTTATTGACATTATTGTCGCTAGTATTTTTATATCTCCATTTAATAGAAATATTGGGCGAAAATGTTTAATTTGAGTGGATCTTGTCCCGTTTTAGGAAAAAATATTATATTATTATTATATATTGGCTTGATTTCGTTCTGGAGGCATTATTCTTTGTTAAATAGTCTAGTCAAGTATGGAATAAGTTTTATAGCAAACATTTGAGTAACCATCAGGTCCCGGTCATTTCCCTAATTTAAGATTGTTAATGGTTTTGTTCATTTTTTTATCAGTAACTTCTGCATTTAGTAGGTTAAGTTCCTGAGTAGAGACTGTGGGCAAGTTGTATCTGTTCAGGAAATCTTGTATTATAAAGTTGCTGGTTTTAGATTGCGAGGAGTAAATATCTTGAAAGTAATTTGCTAATTTTTTTTGAAGTTTGACTGGAAATATTCCCTTGTGGGGTTTTCATTTGATAAGAGTTTTTGGGACGTTTAATGGGTTAAAGGGTTAGTCCCATGTAGGAGCAAAGTGACCTATTGACAGGGACGTGTTTAATGGGTTAAAGGGTCAGTCTCATGTAGGACAAAGTGACCTAATGACAAGGACATAATTGGTTAAAGGGCCAGTCCCACTGTGGTCTAGTGTCCTATTAGAGAGTATATGATGAAGTGTCCATTTAGGGATTGACCGTCGTGGCCCTGGAACTCACTTGTCTGATCGATGGAGACTCTGAAACAGTCTGTTGGATTCATTGTTATTGGACAGGCGTAGAGGGCCCCCGTCCGGTTAGCATTCACATCTGGGGGGGCAGCATCCTGGGGGGCTCCAGATAGCAGCCTGCAAAAGTAATGTGAGATATAATAACATGGAGATGGACCTAGCTAAGGACTCACCTTAGAGAAGGATCCTGGGTGTCATTAGGTGAATAATATACCTGGGTGTTACTAGGTGTATAATATACCTGGGTGTTATTAGGTGAATAATATACCTGGGTGTTACTAGGTGTATAATATAATATACCTGGGAGTTACAAGGTGTATAATATAATATACCTGGGTGTTACTAGGTGAATAATATACCTGGGTGTTACTAGGTGTAAAATATACCTGGGTGTTACTAGGTGTATAATATAATATACCTGGGTGTTATTAGGTGTATAATATACCTGGGTGTTACTAGGTGTATAATATACCTGGGTGTTATTAGGTGAATAATATACCTGGGAGTTACAAGGTGTATAATATAATATACCTGGGTGTTACTAGGTGTATAATATACCTGGGTGTTACTAGGTGTATAATATAATATCCTCTCATTCATGTACTCCACCTCCTCTCCTTCATTCTCTCTTCTTTTATTAATATTCTTTCCCTCCTCTCATACATTCATTATCTCTCTTCTCTCATTCATCTTCTCTCCCTCCTCTCATTCATCTTCTCTGCCTCTTCTCATTCTCTCTCTCATCTCATTCATCCACTCTACCTTCTCTTATTCATTCTCTCTCCCTCCTTTCATTAATACTCTCTACTCTCATTAATCTTCTCTGCCTCTTCTCATTATTTTTCTCTCTCCTCTCATTCATCCACTCTTCCTCCTCTCATTCATCCACTCTACCTCCTCTCATTCATCCACTCTACCTCCTCTAATTCATCTTCTCTGCCTCTTCTCATTCTCTCTCTCCTCTCATTCATCCACTCTTCCTCCTCTCATTCATCTTCTCTGCCTCTCCTCATTCTCTCTCTCATCTCATTCATCCACTCTTCCTCCTCTCATCCATCCACTCTACTCTCATTCATCTTCTCTGCCTCTTCTCATCCTCTCTCTCCTCTCATTCATCCACTCTTCCTCCTGTCATTTATCCACTCTTCCTCCTCTCATTCATCCACTCTACCTCCTCTCATTCTCGCTCTCCTCTCATTCATCTTCTCTGCCTCTCCTCATTTTCTCTCTCTCATATCATTCATCCTCTCTCCCTCCTCTCATTCATGCTCTCTACTCTCATTCATCTTCTGGATGTTACAAGGTGTATAATATACCTGGGTGTTACTAGGTGTATAATATACCTGGGTGTTACTAGGTGTATACTATACCTGGGTGTTATTAGGTGTATAATATACCTGGGTGTTACTAGGTGTATAATATACTTGGGTGTTACTAGGTGTATACTATACCTGGGTGTTACTAGGTGTATAATATACCTGGGTGTTATTAGGTGTATAATATACCTGGGTGTTACTAGGTGTATAATATACCTGGGTGTTATTAGGTGTATAATATACCTGGGTGTTATTAGGTGTATACTATACATGGGTGTTACTAGGTGTATAATATACCTGGGAGTTATTAGGTGTATAATATACCTGGGTGTTACTAGGTGTATAATATACCCGGGTGTTACTAGGTGTATAATATACCTTGGTGTTACTAGGTGTATAATTTACGTGGGTGTTACTAGTCGTATAATATACATGGGTGTTATTAGGTGTATAATATACCTGGGTGTTATTAGGTGTATAATATACCTTGCTGTTACTAGGTGTATAATATACCTGGGTGTTATTAGGTGTATAATATACCTGGGTGTTATTAGGTGTATAATATACCCAGGTGTTACTAGGTGTATAATATACCTGGGTGTTACTAGGTGTATACTATACCTGGATGTTACTAGGTGTATAATATACATGGGTGTTATTAGGTGTATAATATACCCGGGTGTTACTAGGTGTATAATATACCTGGGTGTTACTAGGTGTATACTATACCTGGGTGTTACTAGGTGTATAATATACCTGGGTGTTACTAGGCGTATAATATACCTGGGTGTTATTAGGTGTATAATATACCTGGGTGTTACTAGGTGTATACTATACCTGGGTGTTACTAGGTGTATACTATACCTGGGTGTTACTAGGTGTATAATATACCTGGGTGTTACTAGGTGTATAATATACCTGGGTGTTACTAGGCGTATAATATACCTTGGTGTTACTAGGTGTATACTATACCTGGGTGTTACTAGGTGTATAATATACCTGGGTGTTATTAGGTGTATACTATACCTGGGTGTTACTATGTGTATAATATACCTGGGTGTTACTAGGTGTATACTATACCTGGGTGTTACTAGGTGTATAATATACCTTGGTGTTACTAGGTGTATACTATACCTGGGTGTTACTAGGTGTATAATATACCTGGGTGTTATTAGGTGTATACTATACCTGGGTGTTACTACGTGTATAATATACCTGGGTGTTACTAGGTGTATACTATACCTGGGTGTTACTAGGTGTATAATATACCTGGGTGTTACTAGGTGTATAATATACCTGGGTGTTACTAGGCGTATAATATACCTGGGTGTTATTAGGTGTATAATATACCCGGGTGTTACTAGGTGTATAATATACCTGGGTGTTATTAGGTGTATAATATACCTGGGTGTTACTAGGTGTATAATATACCTGGGTGTTACTAGGTGTATAATATACCTGGGTGTTACTAGGTATATACTATACCTTAGTGTTACTAGGTGTATAATATACCTGGGTGTTACTAGGTGTATAATATACCTGGGTGTTATTAGGTGTATAATATACCTGGGTGTTATTAGGTGTATAATATACCCGGGTGTTACTAGGTGTATAATATACCTGGGTGTTATTAGGTGTATAATATACCTGGGTGTTACTAGGTGTATAATATACCTGGGTGTTACTAGGTGTATACTATACCTTAGTGTTACTAGGCGTCTAATATACCCGGGTGTTACTAGGTGTATAATATACCTGGGTGTTATTAGGTGTATAATATACCTGGGTGTTACTAGGTGTATACTATACCTGGGTGTTACTAGGTGTATAATATACCTGGGTGTTATTAGGTGTATAATATACCCGGGTGTTACTAGGTGTATACTATACCTGGGTGTTACTAGGTGTATAATATACCTGGGTGTTACTAGGTGTATAATATACCTGGGTGTTACTAGGCGTATAATATACCTGGGTGTTATAAGGTGTATAATATACCTGGGTGTTACTAGGTGTATAATATACCTGGGTGTTACTAGGTATATACTATACCTTAGTTTTACTAGGTGTATAATATACCTGGGTGTTACTAGGTGTATAATATACCTGGGTGTTATTAGGTGTATAATATACCTGGGTGTTACTAGGTGTATAATATACCCGGGTGTTACTAGGTGTATAATATACCTGGGTGTTACTAGGTGTATAATATACCTGGGTATTATTAGGTGTATAATATACGTGGGTGTTACTAGGTGTATAATATACCTGGGTGTTACTAGGTGTATACTATACCTTAGTGTTACTAGGTGTATAATATACCTGGGTGTTACTAGGCGTATAACATACCTGGGTGTTACTAGGCGTATAATATACCTGGGTGTTACTAGGTGTATAATATACCTGGGTGTTATTAGGTGTATAATATACGTGGGTGTTACTAGGCGTATAATATACGTGGGTGTTATTAGGTGTATAATATACCTGGGTGTTACTAGGTGTATAATATACATGGCGGTTACTAGGTGTATACTATACCCGGGTGTTATTAGGTGTATAATATACCCGGGTGTTACTAGGTGTATAATATACCTGGGTGTTATTAGGTGTATAATATACCTGGGTGTTATTAGGTGTATACTATACCTGGGTGTTACTAGGTGTATAATATACCTGGGTGTTATTAGGTGTATAATATACCTGGGTGTTACTAGGCGTATAATATACCTGGGTGTTACTAGGCGTATAATATACCTGGGTGTTACTAGGTGTATACTATACCTGGGTGTTAATAGGTGTATAATATACCTGGGTGTTATTAGGTGTATAATATACCTGGGTGTTATTAGGTGTATACTATACCTGGGTGTTACTAGGTGTATAATATACCCGGGTGTTACTAGGTGTATAATATACCTGGGTGTTATTAGGTGTATACTATACCTGGGTGTTACTAGGTGTATACTATACCTGGGTGTTACTAGGTGTATAATATACCCGGGTGTTACTAGGTGTATAATATACCCGGGTGTTACTAGGTGTATAATATACCTGGGTGTTACTAGGTGTATACTATACCTGGGAGTTACTAGGTGTATAATATACCTGGGTGTTACTAGGTGTATAATATACCTGGGTGTTACTAGGTGTATGATATACCTGGGTGTTACTAGGTGTATAATATATCCGGGTGTTACTAGGTGTATAATATACCTGGGTGTTACTAGGTGTATAATATACCTGGGTGTTATTAGGTGTATGATATACCTGGGTGTTACTAGGTGTATAATATACCTGGGTGTTACTAGGTGTATAATATACCTGGGTGTTACTAGGTGTATACTATACCTGGGTGTTATTAGGTGTATAATATACCTGGGTGTTACTAGGTGTATAATATACCTGGGTGTTACTAGGTGTATAATATACCTGGGTGTTACTAGGTGTATACTATACCTGGGTGTTACTAGGTGTATAATATACCTGGGTGTTACTAGGTGTATACTATACCTGGGTGTTACTAGGTGTATACTATACCTGGGTGCTACAAGGTGTATAATATACCTGGGTGTTACAAGGTGTATAATATACCTGGGTATTATTAGGTGTATAATATACCTGGGTGTTACTAAGTGTAGAATATACCTGGGTATTATTAGGTGTATAATATACCTGGGTGTTACAAGGTGTATAATATACCTGGGTATTATTAGGTGTATAATATACCTGGGTGTTACTAAGTGTAGAATATACGTGGGTATTATTAGGTGTATAATATACCTGGGTGTTACTAGGTGTATAATATACCTGGGTGTTACTAGGTGTATAATATACCTGGGTGTTACTAGATGTATAATATACCTGGGTGTTACTAGGCGTATAATATACCTGGGTGTTACTAGGTGTATACTATACCTGGGTGTTACTAGGTGTATAATATACCTGGGTGTTATTAGGTGTATAATATACCTGGGTGTTACTAGGTGTATAATATACCTGGGTGTTACTAGGTGTATAATATACCTGGGTGTTATTAGGTGTATAATATACCTAGATGTTACTAGGTGTATAATATACCTGGGTGTTATTAGGTGTATAATATACCTAGATGTTACTAGGTGTATAATATACCTGGGTGTTATTAGGTGTATAATATACCTAGATGTTAGTAGGTGTATAATATACCTGGGTGTTACTAGGTGTATACTATACCTGGGTGTTACTAGGTGTATAATATACCTGGGTGTTATTAGGTGTATAATATACCTAGATGTTACTAGGTGTATAATATACCTGGGTGTTACTAGGTGTATACTATACCTGGGTGTTATTAGGTGTATAATATACCTGGGTGTTACTAGGTGTATAATATACCTGGGTGTTACTAGGTGTATGATATACCTGGGTGTTATTAGGTGTATAATATACCTGGGTGTTACTAGGTGTATAATATACCCGGGTGTTACTAGGTGTATAATATAACTGGGTGTTACTAGGTGTATGATATACCTGGGTGTTATTAGGTGTATAATATACCTGGGTGTTACTAGGTGTATAATATACCTGGGTGTTACTAGGTGTATAATATACCTGGGTGTTACTAGGTGTATAATATACCTGGGTGTTACTAGGTGTATACTATACCTGGGTGTTATTAGGTGTATAATATACCTGGGTGTTACTAGGTGTATAATATACCTGGGTGTTATTAGGTGTATAATATACCTGGGTGTTACTAGGTGTATAATATACCTGGGTGTTACTAGGTGTATAATATACCTGGGTGTTACTAGGTGTATAATATACCTGGGTGTTACTAGGTGTATAATATACCTGGGTGTTACTAGGTGTATACTATACCTGGGTGTTACTAGGTGTATACTATACCTGGGTGCTACAAGGTGTATAATATACCTGGGTGTTACAAGGTGTATAATATACCTGGGTATTATTAGGTGTATAATAAACCTGGGTGTTACTAAGTGTATAATATACCTGGGTGTTACTAGGTGTATAATATACCTGGGTGTTACTAGGTGTATACTATACCTGGGTGTTACTAGGTGTATAATATACCTGGGTGTTATTAGGTGTATAATATACCTGGGTGTTACTAGGTGTATAATATACCTGGGTGTTACTAGGTGTATAATATACCTGGGTGTTACTAGGTGTATAATATACCTGGGTGTTATTAGGTGTATAATATACCTGGGTGTTACTAGGTGTATGATATACCTGGGTGTTACTAGGTGTATAATATACCTGGGTGTTACTAGGTGTATAATATACCCGGGTGTTACTAGGTGTATAATATACCTGGGTGTTACTAGGTGTATAATATACCTGGGTGTTATTAGGTGTATGATATACCTGGGTGTTACTAGGTGTATAATATACCTGGGTGTTACTAGGTGTATACTATACCTGGGTGTTACTAGGTGTATACTATACCTGGGTGTTATTAGGTGTATAATATACCTGGGTGTTACTAGGTGTATAATATACCTGGGTGTTACTAGGTGTATAATATACCTGGGTGTTACTAGGTGTATACTATACCTGGGTGTTACTAGGTGTATAATATACCTGGGTGTTACTAGGTGTATACTATACCTGGGTGTTACTAGGTGTATACTATACCTGGGTGCTACAAGGTGTATAATATACCTGGGTGTTACAAGGTGTATAATATACCTGGGTATTATTAGGTGTATAATATACCTGGGTGTTACTAAGTGTAGAATATACCTGGGTATTATTAGGTGTATAATATACCTGGGTGTTACAAGGTGTATAATATACCTGGGTATTATTAGGTGTATAATATACCTGGGTGTTACTAAGTGTAGAATATACGTGGGTATTATTAGGTGTATAATATACCTGGGTGTTACTAGGTGTATAATATACCTGGGTGTTACTAGGTGTATAATATACCTGGGTGTTACTAGATGTATAATATACCTGGGTGTTACTAGGCGTATAATATACCTGGGTGTTACTAGGTGTATACTATACCTGGGTGTTACTAGGTGTATAATATACCTGGGTGTTATTAGGTGTATAATATACCTGGGTGTTACTAGGTGTATAATATACCTGGGTGTTACTAGGTGTATAATATACCTGGGTGTTATTAGGTGTATAATATACCTAGATGTTACTAGGTGTATAATATACCTGGGTGTTATTAGGTGTATAATATACCTAGATGTTACTAGGTGTATAATATACCTGGGTGTTATTAGGTGTATAATATACCTAGATGTTAGTAGGTGTATAATATACCTGGGTGTTACTAGGTGTATACTATACCTGGGTGTTACTAGGTGTATAATATACCTGGGTGTTATTAGGTGTATAATATACCTAGATGTTACTAGGTGTATAATATACCTGGGTGTTACTAGGTGTATACTATACCTGGGTGTTATTAGGTGTATAATATACCTGGGTGTTACTAGGTGTATAATATACCTGGGTGTTACTAGGTGTATGATATACCTGGGTGTTATTAGGTGTATAATATACCTGGGTGTTACTAGGTGTATAATATACCCGGGTGTTACTAGGTGTATAATATAACTGGGTGTTACTAGGTGTATGATATACCTGGGTGTTATTAGGTGTATAATATACCTGGGTGTTACTAGGTGTATAATATACCTGGGTGTTACTAGGTGTATAATATACCTGGGTGTTACTAGGTGTATAATATACCTGGGTGTTACTAGGTGTATACTATACCTGGGTGTTATTAGGTGTATAATATACCTGGGTGTTACTAGGTGTATAATATACCTGGGTGTTATTAGGTGTATAATATACCTGGGTGTTACTAGGTGTATAATATACCTGGGTGTTACTAGGTGTATAATATACCTGGGTGTTACTAGGTGTATAATATACCTGGGTGTTACTAGGTGTATACTATACCTGGGTGTTACTAGGTGTATACTATACCTGGGTGCTACAAGGTGTATAATATACCTGGGTGTTACAAGGTGTATAATATACCTGGGTATTATTAGGTGTATAATAAACCTGGGTGTTACTAAGTGTATAATATATCTGGGTGTTACTAGGTGTATAATATACCTGGGTGTTACTAGGTGTATACTATACCTGGGTGTTACTAGGTGTATAATATACCTGGGTGTTATTAGGTGTATAATATACCTGGGTGTTACTAGGTGTATAATATACCTGGGTGTTACTAGGTGTATAATATACCTGGGTGTTATTAGGTGTATAATATACCTGGGTGTTATTAGGTGTATAATATACCTAGATGTTACTAGGTGTATAATATACCTGGGTGTTATTAGGTGTATAATATACCTAGATGTTACTAGGTGTATAATATACCTGGGTGTTATTAGGTGTATAATATACCTAGATGTTAGTAGGTGTATAATATACCTGGGTGTTACTAGGTGTATAATATACCTGGGTGTTACTAGGTGTATAATATACCTGGGTATTATTAGGTGTATAATATGCCTGGGTGTTACTAGGTGTATAATATACCTGGGTGTTACTAGGTGTATAATATACCCGGGTGTTACTAGGTGTATAATATACCTGGGTGTTACTAGGTGTATAATATACCTGGATGTTACTAGGTGTATAATATACCTGGGTGTTACTAGGTGTATAATATACCTGGGTGTTACTAGGTGTATAATATACCCGGGTGTTACTAGGTGTATGATATACCCGGGTGTTACTAGGTGTATAATATACCTGGGTGTTATTAGGTGTATAATATACCTGGGTGTTACTAGGTGTATAATATACCTGGGTGTTACTAGGTGTATAATATACCTGGGTGTTACTACGTGTATAATATACCTGGGTGTTACTAGGTGTATAATATACCTGGGTGTTACTAGGTGTATAATATACCTGGGTGTTATTAGGTGTATAATATACCTGGGTGTTATTAGGTGTATAATATACCTGGGTGTTACTAGGTGTATAATATACCTGGGTGTTACTAGGTGTATAATATACCTGGGTGTTATTAGGTGTATAATATACCCGGGTGTTATTAGGTGTATAATATACCCGGGTGTTACTAGGTGTATAATATACCCGGGTGTTACTAGGTGTATGATATACCCGGGTGTTACTAGGTGTATAATATACCTGGGTGTTATTAGGTGTATAATATACCTGGGTGTTACTAGGTGTATAATATACCTGGGTGTTACTAGGTGTATAATATACCTGGGTGTTACTACGTGTATAATATACCTGGGTGTTACTAGGTGTATAATATACCTGGGTGTTACTAGGTGTATAATATACCTGGGTGTTATTAGGTGTATAATATACCTGGGTGTTATTAGGTGTATAATATACCTGGGTGTTACTAGGTGTATAATATACCTGGGTGTTACTAGGTGTATAATATACCTGGGTGTTACTAGGTGTATAATATACCTGGGTGTTACTAGGTGTATAATATACCTGGGTGTTATTAGGTGTATAATATACCTGGGTGTTATTAGGTGTATAATATACCTGGGTGTTACTAGGTGTATAATATACCTGGGTGTTACTACGTGTATAATATACCTGGGTGTTACTAGGTGTATAATATACCTGGGTGTTACTAGGTGTATAATATACCTGGGTGTTATTAGGTGTATAATATAGCTGGGTGTTACTAGGTGCATAATATACCTGGGTGTTATTAGGTGTATAATATACCTGGGTGTTATTAGGTGTATAATATACCTGGGTGTTACAAGGTGTATAATATACCCGGGTGTTACTAGGTGTATAATATACCCGGGTGTTACTAGGTGTATGATATATCCGGGTGTTACTAGGTGTATAATATACCTGGGTGTTACTAGGTGTATGATATACCCGGGTGTTACTAGGTGTATAATATACCTGGGTGTTATTAGGTGTATACTATACCTGGGTGTTACTAGGTGTATAATATACCCGGGTGTTACTAGGTGTATAATATACCCGGGTGTTACTAGGTGTATGATATACCCGGGTGTTACTAGGTGTATAATATACCTGGGTGTTACTAGGTGTATAATATACCTGGGTGTTATTAGGTGTATAATATACCTGGGTGTTACTAGGTGTATAATATACCTGGGTGTTACAAGGTGTATAATATACCTGGGTGTTACTAGGTGTATAATATACCTGGGTGTTACTAGGTGTATAATATACCTGGGTGTTACTACGTGTATAATATACCTGGGTGTTACTAGGTGTATAATATACCTGGGTATTATTAGGTGTATAATATACCTGGGTGTTATTAGGTGTATAATATACCTGGGTGTTATTAGGTGTATAATATACCTGGGTGTTACTAGGTGTATAATATACCTGGGTGTTACAAGGTGTATAATATACCTGGGTGTTATTAGGTGTATAATATACCTGGGTGTTACTAGGTGTATAATATACCTGGGTTTTACTAGGTGTATAATATACCTGGGTGTTACTAGGTGTATAATATACCTGGGTATTATTAGGTGTATAATATACCTGGGTGTTACTAGGTGTATACTATACCTGGGTGTTACTAGGTGTATAATATACCTGGGTGTTATTAGGTGTATAATATACCTGGGTGTTACTAGGTGTATAATATACCTGGGTGTTACTAGGTGTATAATATACCTGGGTGTTATTAGGTGTATAATATACCTGGGTGTTACTAGGTGTATATTATACCTGGGTGTTACTAGGTGTATAATATACCTGGGTGTTACTAGGTGTATAATATACCCGGGTGTTACTAGGTGTATAATATACCTGGGTGTTACAAGGTGTATAATATACCTGGGTGTTACTAGGTGTATATTATACCTGGGTGTTACTAGGTGTATAATATACCTGGGTATTATTAGGTGTATAATATACCTGGGTGTTACTAGGTGTATATTATACCTGGGTGCTACATAATATACCTCTGTGTGCCAATAAAGCTGCAGTATATTGAATTAGGAGATTTAGAGCCTCCCTTGGGTCGGTCACATGACAGCAATGTCAGTTCTGCTACGTCTCATAATAATGGAAATGATATTAGCTCCATTTAATTCCACTCTGGATCCCACCGTCCTCATTCATCTTCTCTGCCTCTTCTTATTCTCTCTCTCTCCTCTCATTCATCCACCCTTCCTCCTCTCATTATCTCTCCTCTCATTCATCCACTCTTCCTCCTCTCATTCATCCGCTCTTCCTCCTCTCATTATCTCTCCTCTCATTCATCTACTCTTCCTCCTCTCATTCATCCGCTCTTCCTCCTCTCATTATCTCTCCTCTCATTCATCCGCTCTTCCTCCTCTCATTATCTCTCCTCTCATTCATCCACTCTTCCTCCTCTCATTATCTCTCCTCTCATTCATCCACTCTTCCTCCTCTCATTCATCCGCTCTTCCTCCTCTCATTATCTCTCCTCTCATTCATCTACTCTTCCTCCTCTCATTCATCCGCTCTTCCTCCTCTCATTATCTCTCCTCTCATTCATCCGCTCTTCCTCCTCTCATTATCTCTCCTCTCATTCATCCACTCTACCTCCTCTCATTCATCCACTCTACCTCCTCTCATTCATACACTCTACCTCCTCTCATTCATCTTCTCTGCCTCTTCTCATTCTCTCTTTCCTCTCATTCATCCACTCTTCCTCCTCTCATTCATTCTCTCGCCTCTCATTCATCTTCTCTGCCTCTTCTCATTCTCTCTCTCCTCTCATTCATCCACTCTTCCTCCTCATTCCTTTCTCTCTCCCTTGTTCTATCCCTTATCTCTTCTTTCTCTCTCCTTCCTCTTGTTTCTCCTGTATTGATCTCTAACCCTCTCTCCCTTCTCCCCTAATACCTTCTCTCTCCTCCGCCTGTCTCATTTCTTTTCTCCCTCTCCCCCATCATTCTTTTCTTTCACACCCCCTCAATTCCTTCTCTTTCCCTCCCTCTCTCTTCCAGACTGTCAGTGTTTATCTTGTGAGACTCCTGACTTTACTGAGAAGGACCAGAGTTATGTGGGGGGGGGGGGGGGGGGGGGGGGGGGTTCTGCATACCTGCAGAGCATCACATATTTAACCCTTACTTGTCCAATGCCCATATTAAATATTGATCTGCACTGTTAAAAAGGGAAGGAAATGGTGCAAAGCCAGGAACAAGACTCTGCAGGGTTAATGGTGCAATAATCTGCAGGCTTAGTGCTTCAATGATCTGCACGATTAACTTTGCATACAGAGTTAATGGTGTAATAAACTGCACAGTTAATGGTTGCAACAGTTTTGGAGCGACGGTCTGCAGGGTTTACTGCACATGACTCTGCATGTGTTATTATTCGATTAAAGGGTTAATGGAGTGATGATCTGCAGAGATAATGCTCTGAGTAACTGTGAGCTACCTGCATCCCTGGAATGCCTGTGGGGGGAAATGATTCAGAGGAAATGGCAGCTAACACTCAGCTCACCACACCCAGAGTGACACACAGCGGGCAGCGCCATCTTTCACAGTGTGCCAAGCCCCCCAACATGATGAGACAGGACCCCCAACTCATTGGGCCAACTTCCCAACTCAATAAATGAATGTGCCAAGCCCGCAGCTCAGTAATTCAACACACAACTCATTGTGCCAACTTCCCAACTCAGTGTGCCAAGCCCCCAACTCAATATCACAGCCCCAGACTCATTGTGCCAACTTCCCAATTCAATAACTCAATGTGCCAAGCGCCCAACTCAATAATTCAAAACACAACTCATTGTGCCCAACTCAGTGTGCCAAGCCCACAACTCAATATCACAGCCCCTAACTCATAGTGCCAACTTCCCAACTCAGTGTGCCAAGCCCGCAACTCAGTAATTCAACACACAACTCATTGTGCCAACTTCCCAACTCAGTGTGCCAAGCCCACAACTCAATATCTCAGCCCCTACCTCATTGTGCCAACTTCCCAACTCAGTGTGCCAAGCTTACAACTCAATATCTCAGCCCCTAACTCATTGTGCCAACTTCCCAACTCAATAAATCAATGTGCCAAGCGCCCAACTCAATAACTCAAATCCCCGCTCAATGTTTTCAATAACACCATGTAAATGAAACAACCCAATCTGTCACCCCCTCTAAAGCAGTGTGCCAACACTTCGACTGAAAAGCGCCAGTCTCCTTTCACACTTCTGTAGAATGCAGTTAGAACCTGTGCCCCCTCATTCTCATATATCTGTACAGTGCGTGAAATGCCAACTTCTCCAATTAAACATCTGTCCATTGGATGGAATGCCAACCTCCCCCCAAACATCTGCCCAGTGCATGGAATGCCAACCTCCCCCTAAACATCTGCCCAGTGCATGGAATGCCAACCTCCCCCCAAACATCTGTCCAGTGCATGGAATGCCAATGCCCCTTAAACATCTGTCCAGTGCATGGAATGCCAACCTCCCCCCCAAACATCTGTCCAGTGCATGGAATGCCAAGTTTCCTCGAAACATCTGTCCAATGCATGGAATGCCAACCTCCCCCCAAACATCTGTCCAGTGCATGGAATGCCAATGCCCCTTAAACATCTGTCCAGTGCATGGAATGCCAACCTCCCCCCCAAACATCTGTCCAGTGCATGGAATGCCAAGTTTCCTCTAAACATCTGTCCAATGCATGGAATGCCAACCTCCACCCAAACATCTGTCCAATGCATGGAATGCCAACCTCCACCCAAACATCTGTCCAGTGCATGGAATGCCAAATTTCCTCTAAACATATATACAGAGCATAGAATGCCAACCTCCCCCCAAACATCTGTGCAGTGCATGGAATGCCAACCTCCTCCCAAACATCATGTTTGGGAGGAGGTTGACATTTCATGCACTGGACAGATGTTTGGGCAGAGGTTGGCATTCCATGCACTGGACAGATGTTTGGGAGGAGGTTGACATTTCATGCACTGGACAGATGTTTGGGCAGAGGTTGGCATTCCATGCACTGGGCAGATGTTTGGGAGGAGGTTGGCATTCCATGCACTGGACAGATGTTTAAGGGGCAGCGGCATTCCATGCACTGGACAGATGTTTAGGGGGAAGTTGGCATTCCATGCACTGGACAGATGTTTGTAACATCTGTCCAGTGCATGGAATGCCAACCTCTCCCCAAACACCTGCCCAGTGCATAAAATGCCAATGCCCCTAAACAACTGTCCAGTGCACCTGTGCCCCTTCCCATTCTGTGCACTAGGCCCCTGGGTGCACCACTGTGCAGAGCAGCCTGTGCCAGCCTCCCCCTCCCCTTCGTAGTGGGATATCTCAGCTGGTATTACACTGACAGCTCAGCCTCCCCCATTCCCAGTACAAGTCCCAGCACGAGAGAGGCAGACAGTAGTCTGGACAAGACAATGAGCCTGGGGGGAGGAGGTATACTGAGAATGTACAGGCCTGGAGGGTGGCACTGCCATGAGAGCAAGGACTGAAAGAGTGGTGGGTGCCAGCCTGGCTACATAAACCACAGCTTTCCAGTGCAAATCAATAGTATATACAGTATACATGTGTACATGGTAATATACACACAGTATACATATAGGTCCCTGGGGGCTGTGTGCAGAGAGGCTGCCCTGGGGATCCTGTGCAGGAATGCTCCCCCCCAGGGGACGGATACACAAGAGGTGAGGTGTACACTGCAGGGAGGGGCCGTGAGGGTGTGCGCAGGAATCCAGGGAATGTGGGGCAGGAAATGAGGCGACACACACACACACCTATACACACACACACACATTACAATACACACACACCTATACACACACAACAATACACACACACACACACACACCTATACACACACAACAATACACACACACACCTATACACACCTATACACACACACACACCTATACACACACACCTATACATACACACACCACAATACACACACACCTATACACACACAACAATACACACACACCTGCAACAATACACACCCATACACACACACCTATACACACACACCTATACACACACACACCTATACACACACAACAATACACACACACACACACAACAATACACACACCTGCAACAATACACACACACATGCAACAATACACACATATACACAAACACCTATACACACACACCTATACACACACACACCTATACATACACACACCTATACACACACACACCTATACACACACACAACAATACACACACAACAATACACACACACACACCTGCAACAATACACACATATACACAAACACCTATACACACACACCTATACGCACACACACACACCTATACACACACACACCTATACACACACACACACATATACACACACACACACACATACACACACACACACATATACACACACACACACACCTATACGCACACACACACACCTATACGCACACACACACACCTATACACACACACACCTATACACACACACACACATATACACACACACACACCTATACGCACACACATACACACACACACCTATACACACACACACACCTATACGCACACACACACCTATACGCACACACACACACCTATACACACACACACACATATACACACACACACACCTATACGCACACACACCTATACGCACACACACACACCTATACACACACACACCTATACACACACACACCTATACACACACACACACACATATACACACACACACACCTATACGCACACACATACACACACACACCTATACACACACACACCTATACACACACACACCTATACACACACACACACATATATACACACACACACACCTATACGCACACACACACACCTATACGCACACACACACACCTATACGCACACACACACACCTATACACACACACACCTATACACACACACACACATATACACACACACACACCTATACGCACACACATACACACACACACCTATACACACACACACACACATATACACACACACCTATACGCACACACACACACCTATACACACACACACCTATACACACACATATACACACACACACACCTATACGCACACACATACACACACAAATACACAACACCTATACACACACACATACATATACACACATATACACATGACTCTGTGCATGCCTATACACACACACACACATACACACCTATAAACTACTGTATAAACACACCAATACAAACACCTACTGTACATATACACCTGCACGCACTCCTATACAAACAGACACATAACTTACTGCACATCTATACATACAACTAAGCACACACTTATACACACTATATACACACACAATTGTATACATGTGACTGTATTCACAAACCTACACACTACAGTATATACACCTATACTCACAACTACCCCAACTAAACACACAGCTATTCACACAATTGTATACATGGAACTGTACACACACATATACACTACACTATACAAATATATACAAGCAACTAAACACCCATCTATACACACAAACACACAACTGTTTACACATAAGCCTACACACACTTAAACATACAACTAAACACACACACATAGACACAACTATACTCATATACACACAGACACCTAAACAACTGTATACACACAAATATACAGAGACACAAGACACACTATATACAACTATACGCACTCAACTAAACCCACACCTATACATACACATATAGACACACAACTTTATGCACACACCTGAATACTCCTATACATACAACAATACAAACACACCTATACAAACACACAATTATATACACTCACTTATATAGAAAACTACACACAATACAGAATCACAACTGTACGCACACCTGTATACACACAGACACACAACACACTGCTAACTAGCACTTGTAGTATACTCCATACACTCACACATGGTGTGTATCCCTGTATATACAGGCAGTGTGGGGTGAAATCACAGTGTACCTCCAAGTGCCAGTGCACACACACAGTCAGTGTACGTATTTACACACCCGCCCTTCAGACATATAAAACTTTCTTATCTCCAGGTGTGATGAACAAAGGGGGTGGAGGGGGGTGGAGGGGTGTGGAGAGGCGGGGGGGGGGGGTGTGCTTGTAAATTCTCCAGCAGGACCTTGCACTATTAACCCGTCCTCACCTGCAGGCCCAAAGACGGCGCGCCATATACACCTAATACTCACAAATACCCCTGGTGTGCCTTTAGTTACCCTGATACACAATAGGCAGCGATGGCTCAGGCCTAGGGCACCATATGTGGCAGCAGCTTGTCTCAAGTTGTCCTGGAATAGTGATTATACATGAAGAAAATACTTCCTGCCATATTGTGTTCAGAAATAAACACACAAACACCCGTGTATACAAACATTGTTGTTATTGTCGGTTATTTGTATCAGGTGGAAGAAAATCTGCTACATTTGTTGCAACTGAAAGAAAGCTGCGAGTTGGTCTTATCCGCAGTTATCTCTAATTGCTCAGCTAGTTCTACATTCATATTAAATCACAATCATGTCAGAGTACTTCCTGTGTCTGTAACCTGCAATAGGAGAAAACAACCCCCCACTTGCAGGATCCTAAATACCCGTCACTAATACAGGCATAGACTATGGGGGCAGATAGGATCAAGGTGCCCCACCCAGGCCGCCTTATTGCAGACCCTCGTGTACCCCAAGCCCCCAAGATAGGACCCCCACACATGATACACTTACCCCTGCCCCAAAGTACACTACAAGTACTGCAGCACACTCACAGGTACTCTACTCAATGGATACTCACAGGTACCCCCATATAATACATAGGGACCCCTGCCCCAGAATACGCACAGGTACCCCCCCCCCATATAATACGTATGTAACCCAACCCCTAAATACTCACAGGTAACCCCATATAATACATAAGTAACTTAACCCCACAATACTCACAGGTAACCCCATATAATACCCCAGCCCCAGAAAATCTAAGGCAGCCCCCCTCCCCATATAATGCAAAGGTATCCCAGACCCAGAATAATCACAAGTACTCTACTCACAGGTACCCCCATATAATACAAAGGTCCTCCATTCTCAGAATACTCACAGGTACCCCCATATAATACATAGGGACCCCTGCCCCAGAATACTCACAGGTACCCCCATATAATACAAAGGTCCTCCATCCTCAGTATACTCACAGGTACCCCCATATAATACCCCAGCCCCAGAAACTCTTAGGACCCCCCCCCCCCCCATTTAATACTTAGGTACCCCAGCCCCACAATACTCACAGATAGCGCTGCTCCCCCTCACTCTGCTTATGGAGGGACACTGAGAATCCAAAGAGCCCCCCAGGGACCCCGGCCTCCTTCAGCACAGGGAACTGGGTGTCCACATTAAATCCACAGCATGAGAGGCACAGACCCAGGAGCAGGAGGAGACGGGGGCCCATCCTCAGCATGGGGGGCCTGGGCACTGCACCTGGGGGCTGTTCCTTTTGGGCCTTTGGTTCCTGGTAGTTCTGGTCCCTGGGGGTCCTGGGTAATGTCTGGGAGATTATGGATGAAGGGGTATGGCTGCCCCTGGGGGATCTTCAGTGGGGGGTCCTGGGGCAGAGTGTCCTGGGCTGGTGCTGGTTCCGTGTATCTGTCCTTGGTGCTGATCCAGTTCTGGCTCACTGTGTGTCACTCCCCTGCATGTCTCTCCGCCTCTGTCCTACACTTGCTGTCTACAGGCTGGCTGTCTCACACACTCTCTGTCTGTCTCACACTCTCTGTCTGTCTCTCTCTATCCGCCTCTGTCCTACACTTGCTGTCTGTCTGTCTCACACTCTCTCTCTCACACTCTCTCTCTCTCTGTCTGTCTCTCCGCCTCTGTCCTACACTTGTTGTCTCTCTCTCTGTCTCTTCTTCCCTCTCTTTCTCCTTTGTCTGTCTGTCTCTCTCTGTCACTCCCCTCTCTCTCCCCTGCACATGCTGTCTCAGTGTCTGTCTCTCATATCTCTGCACTCTGTCTGTCCCTCCCACTCTGTTCCCTCCCCTCTCTCTATCACTCCCCCTCTCTCTCCATTCCCTCCTCACCTCTCTCACACTTGCACTCTCCTGATTTCCTACAGGTGCTCTCATTCTGTCAGTCTGTTTTTCTCACGCCTGTTTGTCTGTCTCCACAATATCTGACCTTTCTTTCCTCTATTTTGCCTGTCTCTTTCTTGACTGTCTCTAGTTTGCCTTCTGTTCTTTTTCTGTCTCTTTCCTCACTCCTCTTTATCTCCCTCTTTTCCTGTCTCTTTATCTTTCGTTGCCTCTCTCTTTCTTTCACTATCTCTCTCCCTCCCCATCGGTCTGTTTGTAGCTCTCTCTCTCTCACTATCACTCTTGTTCTTTTTCTCTCTCTCCCTCCTCCCTCTGTCTCTTTTATCTCTCTCCCTCCTCCCTCTGTCTCTTTTCTCTCTCCCTCCTCCCTCTGTCTCTTTTATCTCTCTCCCTCCTCCCTCTGTCTCTTTTCTCTATCTCCCTCCCCTGCTCTGTCTCTTTTCTCTCTCCCCTCCCTCTGTCTATTTTCTCTCTCCCTATTCCCTCTTGTTTTTTTTCTCTCTCCCTCCTCCCTCTGTCTCCTTTCTCTCTCTCCCTCCTCCCCTCTGTCTCTTTTCTCTCTCCCTCCTCCCCTCTGTCTCTTTTCTCTCTCTCTCTCCCTCCTCCCCTCTGTCTCTTTTCTCTCTCCCTCCTCCCCTCTGTCTCTTTTCTCTCTCTCTCTACCTCCTCTCTCTGTCTCTTTTCTCTATCTCCCTCCCCTGCTCTGTCTCTTTTCTCTCTCCCCTCCCTCTGTCTATTTTCTCTCTCCCTATTCCCTCTTGTTTTTTTTCTCTCTCCCTCCTCCCTCTGTCTCCTTTCTCTCTCTCCCTCCTCCCCTCTGTCTCTTTTCTCCCTCCTCCCCTCTGTCTCTTTTCTCTCTCCCTCCTCCCCTCTGTCTCTTTTCTCTCTCTCTCTCCCTCCTCCCCTTTGTCTCTTTTATTTTATTACCTCCTCCCCTCTGTCTCATTTCTCTCTCTCCCTCCTCCCTCTGTCTCTCTCCTTTTCCCCTCTGTCTCTTTTCTCTCTCTCCCTCCTCCCTCTGTCTCTTTCTCTCTCATCTCCCCTCTGTCTCTTTTCTCTCTTTCCCTCCTCCCCTCTGTCTCTTTTCTCTCTCTCCCTCCTCCCTCTATCTCTTTTCTCTCTCTCCCACCTCCCTCTATCTCTTTTCTCTCTCTCCCTCCTCCCTCTATCTCTTTTCTCTCTCTCCCACCTCCCTCTATCTCTTTTCTCTCTCCCTCCTCCCCTGTCTCTTTTCTCTTTCTCCCTCCTCCCCTCTGTCTCTTTTCTCTTTCTCCCTCCTCCCCTCTGTCTCTTTTCTCTCTTTCCCTCCCCCTCTGTCTCTTTTCTCTCTCTCCCACCTCCCTCTATCTCTTTTCTCTCTCCCTCCTCCCCTGTCTCTTTTCTCTTTCTCCCTCCTCCCCTGTCTCTTTTCTCTTTCTCCCTCCTCCCCTCTGTCTCTTTTCTTTCTCTCCCACCTCCCCTCTCTCTCTTTTCTCTCCCTCCTCCCCTCTATCTATTTTCTCTCTCCCTCCACCCTCTGTCTGTTTTCTCTCTCTCTGTTTCTCATCTCTCTCTCCCTCCTCCCCTTGTCTCTTTTCTTTTTCTCCCTCCTCCCCTGTCTCATTTCTCTCTCTCCCTCCTCCCCTCTGTCTCATTTCTATCTCTCCTTCCTCCCTCTGTCTCTTTTGTCTCTCTCCCTCCTCCCCTCTGTCTCTTTTCTCTCTCTCCCTCCTCCCCTCTGTCTCTTTTCTCTCTCTCCCTCCTCCCCTCTCTCTCTTTTCTCTCTCACTCATTCCCTCTGTCTCTTTTCTCTCTCTCTCTCCTCCCCTCTGTCTCTTTTCTCTCTCTCCCTCCTCCCCTCGGTTTCTTTTCCCTCTTCCCTCTGTTTCTATTATCTCTCTCCCTCCTCCCTCTGTCTCATTTCTCTCTCTCCCTCCTCCCTCTGTCTCATTTCTATCTCTCCCTCCTCCCTCTGTCTCATTTCTTTCTCCCTCCTCCCTCTGTCTCTTTAATCTCTCTCCCTCCTCCCCTCTGTCTCTTTTCTCTCTCTCCCTCCTCCCTCTGTCTCTTTTCTCTCTCTCCCTCTTCCCCTCTGTCTCCTTTATCTTTCTATCTCCTCCCCTCTGTCTCATTTTTCTCTCTCACTCCTCCCTCTGTCTCTTTTTTTCTCTCTCCCTCCTCCCCTCTCTCTCTTTTCTCTCTCCCTCATTCCCTCTGTCTCTTTTCTCTCTCTCCCTCCTCCCCTTTGTCTCTTTTCTTTTTCTCCCTCCTCCCCTCGGTTTCTTTTCCCTCTTCCCTCTGTTTCTTTTATCTCTCTCCCTCCTCCCTCTGTCTCATTTCTCTCTCTCCCTCCTCCCTCTGTCTCATTTCTCTCTCTCCCTCCTCCCCCTGTCTCATTTCTATCTCTCCCTCCTCCCTCTGTCTCATTTCTCTCTCCCTCCTCCCCTCTGTCTGTTTTCTCTCTCATCTCCCCTCTTTCTCTTTTCTCTCTCTCCCTCCTCCCCTCTGTTTCTTTTCTCTCTCTCCCTTCTCCCTCTGTCTCTTTTCTCTCTCTCCCTCCTCCCCTCTGTTTCCTTTCTCTCTCTCCCTCCTCCCTCTGTCTCTTTCTCTCTCATCTCCCCTCTGTCTCTTTTCTCTCTTTCCCTCCCCCCTCTGTCTCTTTTTTCTCTTTCCCTCCTCCCTCTATCTCTTTTCTCTCTCTCCCTCCTCCCTGTCTCTTTCTCTCTCATTTCCCCTCTCTCTCTTTTCTCTCTCCCCATTTCCTCTGTCTCTTTTTTCTCTCTCCCTCCTCCCTCTGTCTCTTTTCGCTCTCTCCCTCCTCCCCTCTGTCTCTTTTCTTTCTCTCCCTCCTCCCCTCTCTCTCTCTTTTCTCTCTCTCTCCCTCCCTCTGTCTCTTTTCTCTCTCCCTCCTCCCCTCTGTCTGTTTTCTCTCTCTCTGTCTCTTTCTCTCTCATCTCCCCTCTCTCTCTTTTCTCTCTCCCCATTTCCTCTGTCTCTTTTTTCTCTCTCCCTCCTCCCTCTGTCTCTTTTCGCTCTCTCCCTCCTCCCCTCTGTCTCTTTTCTCTTTCTCCCTGCTCCCCTCTGTCTCTTTTCTTTCTTTCCCTCCTCCCCTCTTTTCTCTCTCTCTCCCTCCCTCTGTCTCTTTTCTCTCTCTCCCTCCTCCCCTCGGTTTCTTTTCTCTCTCTCCCTCCTCCCTCTGTCTCTTTTCTCTCTCTCCCTCCTCCCCTCTGTCTCTTTTCCTTCTCTCCCTCCTCCCCTCTCTCTGTCTCTTTTCTCTCTCCCCATTCCCTCTGTCTCTTTTCTCTCTCTCCCTCCTCCCTCTGTCTCTTTCTCTCTCCCTCCTCCATCTGTCTCTTTCTCTCTCTCTCCTCCCCTCTGTTTCTTTTCTCTCTCTCCCTCCACCCCTTTGTCTCTTTTCTTTTTCTCCCTCCTCCCACTGTCTCTTTCTGTCTCCCTCCTCCCTCTGTTTCATTTCTCTCTCTCTCCCTCCTCCCACTGTCTCGTTTCTCTCTCTCATCTCCCCTCTGTCTCTTTTCTCTCTCCCCATTACCTCTGTCTCTTTCTCTCTCCCTCCTTCCTCTGTCTCTCTCCCTCCTCCCTCTGTCTCTTTCTCTCTCCCTCCTCCCTCTGTCTCATTTCTCTCTCTCCCTCCTTCACTCTGTCTCTTTCTCTCTCATCTCCCCTCTTTCTCTTTTCTCTCTCTCCCTCCTCCATCTGTCTCTTTTTTCTCTCTCCCTCCTCCCTGTCTCTTTTCTCTCTCTCCCTACTCCCTCTGTCTCTTTCTCTCTCCCCATCCCCTCTGTCTCTTTTCTCTCTCCCCATTCCCTCTGTCTCTTTTCTCTCTCTTCCTCCTTCCCTCTCTCTCTTTTCTCTCTCCCTCCTCCCCTCTGCCTGTTTTCTCTCTGTCTCTTTCACTCTCATCTCCCTTCTGTCTCTTTTCTCTCTCTCCCTCCTCTCTGTCTCTTTTCTCTCTCTCCCTCCTCCCCTCTGTCTAATTTCTCTCTCTCATCTCTGTCTCATTTCTCTTTCTCCCTCCTCCCTCTGTCTCTTTTCTCTCTCTCCCTCTGTCTCATTTCTCTATCCCTCCTCCCTCTGTCTCTTTCACTCTCATCTCCCTTCTGTCTCTTTTCTCTCTCTCCCTCCTCTCTGTCACTTTTCTCTCTCTCCCTCCTCCCCTCTGTCTAATTTCTCTCTCTCCTCTCTGTCTCATTTCTCTCTCTCCCTCCTCCCTCTGTCTCTTTTCTCTCTCCCTCCTCCCTCTTTCTCTTTTCTCTCTCTCCCTCTGTCTCATTTCTCTATCCCTCCTCCCTCTGTCTCTTTCACTCTCATCTCCCTTCTGTCTCTTTTCTCTCTCTACCTCCTCTCTGTCTCTTTTCTCTCTCTCCCTCCTCCCCTCTGTCTAATTTCTCTCTCTCCTCTCTGTCTCATTTCTCTCTCTCCCTCCTCCCTCTGTCTCTTTTCTCTCTCCCTCCTCCCTCTTTCTCTTTTCTCTCTCTCCCTCTGTCTCATTTCTCTATCCCTCCTCCCTCTGTCTCATTTCTCTCTCCCTACTCCCCTCTCTCTTTTCTCTTTCTCCCTCCTCCCCTCTGTCTCTTTTCTTTCTCTCCCTCCTCCCCTCACTCTTTTTTCTCTTTCCCCCCTCCCTCTGTCTCTTTTCTCTTTCCCTCCTCCCCTCATTCTGTTTTCTCTCTCCCTCTCCCATCTGTCTATTTTCTCTCCCTCTGTCTCTCTCTCTCTCCCTCCTCCCTCTGTCTCTTTTCTCTCTCTCCCTCCTTCCCACTGTCTCTTTTCTTTCTCCCTCCTCCCATCTGTCTATTTTCTCTCCCTCTGTCTCTCTCTGTCTCTCTCTCTCCCTCCTCCCTCTGTCTCTTTTCTCTCTCCCTCCTCCCCTTTGTTTCTCTTTCTCCCCCTCCCCTCTCTCTTTTTTCTCCCTCTCTCCCCTGCTCTCTGTCTCTTTTCTCTCTCTCCCTCCTCCCTCTGTCTCTTTTTTCTTTCTCCCTCCTCCCCTCTCTCTTTTCTCTCCCTCTGTCTCTTTCTCTCTCCTCTCCCCTCAGTCTCTTTTCTCTCTCTCCCTCCTCCCCTCTCTTTTTTCTCTCTCTCTCCCCATGCTCTCTGTCTCTTCTCTCTTCCTCCTCCCTTCTGTCTCTCTTCTCTCCTCCCCTCTTTCTCTTTTCTCTCTCTCCCTCCTCCCCTCTGTCTCTTTTCTCTCTCTCCCTCCTCCCCTCTGTCTCTTTTCTCTCTCTCCCTCCACCCTCTTTCTCTTTTCTCTCTCCCTCCTCCATCTGTCTCTTTTCTCTCTCTCCCTCCTCCCCTTTGTCTCTTTTCTCTTTCTACCTCCTCCCCTTTTTTTCTCTTTCTCCCTCCTCCCCTGTCTCTTTTCTCTCCCTCTCTCTCCTGCTCTCTGTCTCTTTTCTCTCTCTCTCTCCCTCCCTCCTCCCCTCTGTCTCTCTTCTCTCTCTCCCTCCTCCCCTCTGTCTCTCTTCTCTCTCCCTCCTCCCCTCTGTCTCTTTTCTCTCTCTCCCTCTCTCTCTGTCTCTTTTCTTTCTCTCTCTCCTCCCCTCTCACACTTTTCTCTCTCACCCCATTCCCTCTGTCTCTTTTCTCTCTCCCTCCTCCCCTCTGTCTCTTTTCTCTGTCTCTTTTCTCTCTCTCCATCCTACCCTTCCTCTTTTCTCTCCCTCTCTCCCCTGCTCTCTCTCTCTTTTCTCTATCTCCCTTGTCCCCTCTGTATCTTTTTTCTGACACTATACACAGCTATCTGACACTATACATGGCTATCTGACACTATACACGCTATCTGACACTATACACGGCTGTCTGACACTATACACGCTATCTGACACTATACACGGCTATCTGTCACTATACACGGCTATCTGACACTATACACGCTATCTGACACTATACACCGCTGTCTGACACTATACACGGCTATCTGACACCATACACAGCTATCTGACACTATACACGCTATCTGACACTATACACGGCTATCTGACACTATACACGGCTATCTGACACTATACACAGCTATCTGTCACTATACACAGCTGTCTGACACTATACACGGCTATCTGACACCATACACAGCTATCTGACACTATACACGGCTATCTGACACTATACACGGCTATCTGACACTATACACGGCTATCTGTCACTATACACGGCTATCTGACACTATGCACGGCTATCTGACACTATGCACGGCTATCTGACACTATACACAGCTGTCTGACACTATACACAGCTATCTGACACTATACACAGCTGTCTGACACTATACACGGCTATCTGACACTATACACAGCTGTCTGACACTATACACAGCTATCTGACACTATACACGGCTATCTGTCACTATACACGGCTATCTGACACTATGCACGGCTATCTGACACTATGCACGGCTATCTGACACTATACACAGCTGTCTGACACTATACACAGCTATCTGACACTATACACGGCTATCTGACACTATACACAGCTATCTGACACCATACACAGCTATCTGACACCATACACGGCTATCTGACACCATACACAGCTATCTGACACTATACACGGCTATCTGACACTATACACGGCTATCTGACACTATGCACGGCTATCTGACAAAATACACGGCTGTCTGACACTATACACAGCTATCTGACACTATACACGGCTATCTGACACCATACACGGCTATCTGACACTATACACGGCTATCTGACACTATGCACGGCTATATGACACTATGCACGGCTATCTGTCACTATACACGGCTATCTGACACCATACACGGCTATCTGACACTATACACTGCTATAGGACACTATACACAGCTATCTGACACTATACACGTCTATCGGACACTATACACGGCTATCTGACACTATGCACGGCTATCTGACACTATACACGCTATCTGACACTATACAGGGCTATCTGACACTATGCACGGCTATCTGACACTATACACAGCTATCTGTCACTATACAGGGCTATCTGACACCATACACAGCTATCTGACACTATACAGGGCTACCTGACACTATACACGGCTATCTGACACTATGCACGGCTATCTGACACTATACACGGCTGTCTGACACTATACACAGCTATCTGACACTATACACAGCTATCTGACACCATACACGGCTATCTGACACTATACACGGCTATCTGACACTATGCACGGCTATATGACACTATGCACGGCTATCTGTCACTATACACGGCTATCTGACACCATACACGGCTATCTGACACTATACACTGCTATAGGACACTATACACAGCTATCTGACACTATACACGTCTATCGGACACTATACACGGCTATCTGACACTATGCACGGCTATCTGACACTATACACGCTATCTGACACTATACAGGGCTATCTGACACTATGCACGGCTATCTGACACTATACACAGCTATCTGTCACTATACAGGGCTATCTGACACCATACACAGCTATCTGACACTATACAGGGCTACCTGACACTATACACGGCTATCTGACACCATACACGGCTATCTGACACTATACACGGCTACCTGACACTATGCACAGCTATCTGACACCATACACAGCTATCTGACACCATACACGGCTATCTGACACTATACACGGCTATCTGACACCATACACGGCTATCTGACACCATACACGGCTATCTGACACCATACACGGCTATCTGACACTATACACGGCTATATGACACTATACACAGCTATCTGACACTATGCACGGCTATATGACACTATACACAGCTATCTGACACTATACACAGCTATCTGACACTATACACGGCTATCTGACACTATACACGGCTATGTGACACTATACACAGCTATCTGACACTATACACAGCTATGTGACACTATACACAGCTATCTGACACTATACACAGCTATATGACACTATACACAGTTATCTGATACTATACACAGCTATCTAACACTATACACAGCTATATGACACTATACACAGTTATCTGATACTATACACAGCTATCTGATACTATACACAGCTATCTGACACTATACACGGCTATATGACACTATACACAGCTATCTGACACTATGCACGGCTATATGACACTATACACAGCTATCTGACACTATACACAGCTATCTGACACTATACACGGCTATCTGACACTATACACGGCTATGTGACACTATACACAGCTATCTGACACTATACACAGCTATGTGACACTATACACAGCTATCTGACACTATACACAGCTATATGACACTATACACAGTTATCTGATACTATACACAGCTATCTGATACTATACACAGCTATCTAACACTATACACAGCTATCTGTCACTAAACACAGCTATCTGTCACTAAACACTGCTATATGACACTATACACAGCTATATGACACTATACACAGCTATCTGACACTATACACAGCAATCTAACACTATGCACATCTATCGGACACTATACACGGCTATCTGACACTATACACGGCTATCTGACACTATACACGGCTATCTGACACTATGCACGGCTATCTGACACTATACACGGCTATCTGACACTATACACGGCTATCTGACACTATACACGGCTATCTGACACTATACACGTCTATCTGACACTATACACAGCTATCTGTCACACTATACACGGCTATCTGACACTATACACGGCTATCTGACACTATACACAGCTATATGACACTATACACGGCTATCTGACACTATACACAACTATGTGACACTATACAGAGTTATCTGTCACTAAACACTGCTATCTGACACTATACACAGCTATCTGTCACTATACACAGCTGTCTGACACTATACACGTCTATCTGACACTATACACAGCTATCTGACACTATACACGGCTATCTGACACTATGCACGTCTATCTGACACTATACACAGCTATCTGACACTATACACAGCTATCTGACACTATACACTGCTATCTGACACTATACACGGCTATCTGACACTATACACAGCTATCTGTCACTAAACACAGCTATCTGACACTATACACAGCTATCTGACACTATACACATCTATCTGACACTATGCACATCTATCTGACACTATACACAGCTATCTGACACTATGCACATCTATCAGACACTATACACAGCTATCTGACACTATACACAGCTATCTGTCACTAAACACAGCTATCTGACACTATACACAGCTATCTGACACTATACACAGCTATCTGTCACTAAACACATCTATCAGACACTATACACAGCTATCTGTCACTATACACTGCTATCTGTCACTATACACAGCTATCTGACACTATACACGGCTATCTGACACTATACACGGCTATCTGTAACTATACACGGCTATCTGTCACTAAACACGGCTATCTGACACTATACACGGCTATCTGACACTATACACAGCTATCTGACACTATACACGGCTATCTGACACTATACACAGCTATCTGTCTCCATACACGTCTATCTGACACTATACACAGTTATCTGTCACTATACACAGCTATCTGTCTCTATAAACGGCTATCTGACACTATACACAGCTATCTGTCACTATACACGGCTATCTGACACCATACACGGCTATCTGACACCATACACGGCTATCTGACACTATACACAGCTATCTGACACTATACACAGTTATCTGTCATTATACACAGCTATCTGTCACTATACACGTCTATCTGACACTATACACAGTTATCTGTCATTATACACAGCTATCTGTCACTATACACGGCTATCTGACACTATACACAGCTATCTGACACTATACACGTCTATCTGACACTATACACAGCTATCTGTCACACTATACACGGCTATCTGACACTATGCACGGCTATCTGACACCATACACAGCTATCTGACACTATACACTTCTATCTGACACTATACTCAGCTATCTGACACTATACACAGCTATCTGACACTATACTCAGCTATCTGACACTATACACAGTTATCTGTCTCCATACATGGCTATCTGACACTATACACAGCTATCTGTCTCCATACATGGCTATCTGTCACTATACACGGCTATCTGACACCATACACAGCTATCTGACACTATACACTTCTATCTGTCACTATACACGGCTATCTGACACTATGCACGGCTATCTGACACCATACACAGCTATCTGTCACTATACACGGCTATCTGACACCATACACAGCTATCTGACACTATACACTTCTATCTGACACTATACACAGCTATCTGACACTATACACAGCTATCTGACACTATACTCAGCTATCTGACACTATACACAGTTATCTGTCTCCATACATGGCTATCTGACACTATACACTGCTATCTGTCTCCATACATGGCTATCTGACACTATACACAGCTATCTGTCACACTATACACGGCTATCTGACACTATACACAGCTATCTGACACTATACTCAGCTATCTGACACTATACACAGTTATCTGTCTCCATACATGGCTATGACACTATACACAGCTATCTGTCTCCATACATGGCTATCTGACACTATACACGTCTATCTGACACTATACATGTCTATCTGACATTATACTCAGCTATCTGTCATTATACACAGCTATCTGTCTCCATGCATGGCTATCTGAGACTATACACAGCTATCTGTCACACTGCACATACCAATATGTGACCACAGCATCCTACTTGTATCTTAACCATGTTCCCCAAGCAAGACAAAGGTCTGTATCTTTGTGTAAGATTATTATAGGTTTGTGGGTGTGATCTTACACCCCAATTCTTTGATATCACTGGAATTTTTGGAATGCCATAAATCAAACCAGAAAAGTCAGGTTATCTCAGTGTAGAGTTAAGTCACCGCCTAACGTTCCTTTCTCACAAAAATCAGACCGTTCATAGGAATGTGTAATTGTTGTGTAATTAATGACATAGCTGCTGCACGTTTTTAAAGGACCACTACAGTTAGCTGTGTAAGCCTTGGACATAAAACATTATCTGGGAATACATTTGTGTTTGTTACATCACTTCCACAGAGCTGAATCATGTGGGTGTGTATTTTGGCTTTGAAAAGAGGGAAGAGAATGCCTTTGTTTAGATATTTCGATAAGTTTAAAATTGACACCACACCCCTCGCCTCATTGGCCCAGAAGCAGACTCCTTGCTTCAGGAAATGCAACCAAGTCTCACCAGAAACGCCTCTCACACAAACAACTTCCACCAATGATCATGGACCTCTCCAATCCCAGCACAGACATCAAAAGTTGTTTTTCCTGCTCTATTCAATGATTTCAAAATAATCAACTTTCTATATTAAACTTACATTCAAATATCAGAATCCCAGCCTTCAGCTGAGTTATTTGTCTCCACCCTCGATTCTTCATTAGTGGGAAGGAGATGCTCTGACTTGGAGGTAGTGCTCAGTGGTGATACATTAGTTTGTGTGTTGGCAGCTTTTTGTGTTAAAGTAGTTTCCCATAACAACTATATATATATATATATATATATATATATATATACATATTATTATTATTATTATTTTCAATAATATAGGAGGTGGGAATGTGTAAATATAGTTATAAACTTTTATAGTTAGTAACTTTGTTGAGCTTCTGACCTTCTCCTGCAGCAGATATTAAATTGCACACATTAGGCTGAGTAAGATTATATTTCCTATATAGTGGACTCTCGGTTCTCCTCCTCGTCGGAACTCGTCATTTTTGGAAACTGATGCTTCTCTGTGAAAAAAAAAGTGTTTACAAGAGGCCAAGTGCAGTCTGTGCCTACAAGAACCCAAGAACAGTCTGTGCCTACAAGAGCCCAATAGTAGTCTGTGTCTACAAGAGCAGTATGTGCCTGCAAGAGCCGAGGATCAAGAATTAAAGTGCAGCATGTGTCTACAAGAGCCCAAATGTAGACTGTGCCTATAAGGACAAATTGTAGACTGTGCCTATAAGGACCAAAGTGCAGCCTGTGCCTGTGCTTACAAGAACCAAAGTGTAGTATGTGCTTATAAGGACCAAAGTGTAGCCTGTGCCTATAAGAACCAAAGTGTTGTCTGTGCTTATAAGGGCCAAAGTGTAGCCTGTGCCTATAAGAACCAAAGTGTAATTTGTGCTTATAAGGGCCAAAGTGCAATCTTTGCCTATAAGGGCCAAAGTGTAGACTGTGCCTATAAGGACCAAAGTACAGCCTGTGTCTGTGATTACAAGAACCAAAGTGTAGTCTGTGCTTATAAGGACCAAAGTGCAGCATGTGCCTATAAGAACCAAAGGATAGACTGTGCTTATAAGGACTAAAGTGCAGCCTGTGCCTTTAAGGACCAAAGTATAGCCTGTGTCCATAAGAAACCAAATCCCAAGCAATAACCTTTCTCTTCCTCTACATCACCATTTGGCCCTCAAGTCCTCTCAGTACAGTTAAGTTAATTTCTATGTTGATGTAATTATTGTTTTTTTTTATTTATGTCTGTTTAGTTTTAAGGTTTTGTATAAAAAAACAAGACCATCAGATCTAAATAAAAATGGGAAAATGCTGGTGGGTCCGGACCGGATTATTTCAGTTTACATTGATCCCTATGGTGAATGCTACCTTGGAACTCAACATGTTTGGTTCCCATCCTGCCGGCCGGAATGGATTAAGGACGAGAACCGAGGGTCCACTCTATTAGTTACATTGTTTTTTTTTGTGCTACTAATCACATAAAGGGATAGTGTAGTTAGAGAAACTGGCTATGAAGCTGTGAGTTCAAATCTCATGAATCCCCCTCCTTCTAACATTGATTTTTATTTAGTTACAGGATAGATGGATGGATAGATAAATAATATAGTGTGTGTGTGTATGTGTATATATATATATATATATATATATATATATATATATGTATACAGGGAGTGCAGAATTATTAGGCAAATGAGTATTTTGACCACATCATCCTCTTTATGCATGTTGTCTTACTCCAAGCTGTATAGGCTCGAAAGCCTACTACTAATTAAGCATATTCGGTGATGTGCATCTCTGTAATGAGAAGGGGTGTGGTCTAATGACATCAACACCCTATATCAGGTGTGCATAATTATTAGGCAACTTCCTTTCCTTTGGCAAAATGGGTCAAAAGAAGGACTTGAGAGGCTCAGAAAAGTCAAAAATAGTGAGATATCTTGCAGAGGGATGCAGCACTCTTAAAATTGCAAAGCTTCTGAAGCGTGATCATCGAACAATCAAGCGTTTCATTCAAAATAGTCAACAGGGTCGCAAGAAGCGTGTGGAAAAACCAAGGTGCAAAATAACTGCCCATGAACTGAGAAAAGTCAAGCGTGCAGATGCCACGATGCCACTTGCCACCAGTTTGGCCATATTTCAGAGCTGCAACATCACTGGAGTGCTCAAAGGTGTGCAATACTCAGAGACATGGCCAAGGTAAGAAAGGCTGAAAGACGACCACCACTGAACAAGACACACAAGCTGAAACGTCAAGACTGGGCCAAGAAATATCTCAAGACTGATTTTTCTAAGGTTTTATGGACTGATGAAATGAGAGTGAGTCTTGATGGGCCAGATGGATGGGCTCGTGGCTGGATTGGTAAAGGGCAGAGAGCTCCAGTCCGACTCAGACGCCAGCAAGGTGGAGGTGGAGTACTGGTTTGGGCTGGTATCATCAAAGATGAGCTTGTGGGGCCTTTTGGGGTTGAGGATGGAGTCAAGCTCAACTCCCAGTCCTACTGCCAGTTCCTGGAAGACACCTTCTTCAAGCAGTGGTACAGGAAGAAGTCTGCATCCTTCAAGAAAAACATGATTTTCATGCAGGACAATGCTCCATCACACGCGTCCAAGTACTCCACAGCTTGGCTGGCAAGAAAGGGTATAAAAGAAGAAAATCTAATGACATGGCCTCCTTGTTCACCTGATCTGAACCCCATTGAGAACCTGTGGTCCATCATCAAATGTGAGATTTACAAGGAGGGAGAACAGTACACCTCTCTGAACAGTGTCTGGGAGGCTGTGGTTGCTGCTGCACGCAATGTTGATGGTGAACAGATCAAAACACTGACAGAATCAATGGATGGCAGGCTTTTGAGTGTCCTTGCAAAGAAAGGTGGCTATATTGGTCACTGATTTGTTTTTGTTTTGTTTTTGAATGTCAGAAATGTATATTTGTGAATGTTGAGATGTTATATTGGTTTCACTGTTAAAAATAAATAATTGAAATGGGTATATATTTGTTTTTTGTTAAGTTGCCTAATAATTATGCACAGTAATAGTCACCTGCACACACAGATATCCCCCTAAAATAGCTAAAACTAAAAACAAACTAAAAACTACTTCCAAAAATATTCAGCTTTGATATTAATGAGTTTTTTGGGTTCATTGAGAACATGGTTGTTGTTCAATAATAAAATTAATCCTCAAAAATACAACTTGCCTAATAATTCTGCACTCCCTGTATATATATATATATATATATATATATATATATATATATATATATATATATATATATATATATATATATGTGTGTGTGTGTGTGTATATATGTCTATAAATTAGTTGTTGTTAAAAAAATTGTGTTAGATAATCGGCATAAAATCTTGCAATGTTTAGGTATAAATGTGTTATAAAGCAAATATGGACTCTTATTTAGTTTAAATCATTACTAAATCAATTTTACAAAGTAAAGGGGCTTGAGATTTAATTCTAAGGCAGATGCTTTACTGCTGCACCATATCTCTGTGTAATAAGAAATGACAATAGAAGTCCTCACAGCTTTGGCTTCAGCGGCTACGCCTCAACTAAAAATGACATTAAGTCAATTTTCAATCCACTTTAGGATGTATAATTGACTTTCCCAAATGATTTTCAACCTCTACCTTATGGATCACAACATTTTAACATAATGTTTTATACACAACACCTCCTCTGTGGGTGCTGTTCTGTGGGCCACCCTATGGCCACCCTATGGCCACCGATTCCTAATTATGGTTTTACTGCCCTCTAGTGGGTAAGATCAGGAATAGCCTCATCATTTCTTTAGGAAGACATAAGGCCTCTGCACAGCACACTCTGATTGACAGGGCAAATCTGGGGCATTAATATCTACCCTGGCCACATAATAATGCTCATTGTGCTCCAGGGGCAGAATGTGACAAGTGAATAAATAGAAATAATAAGAATTACATTGTCCAGGTGGGAGTGGACAAACTTCCACCACTTCTTTCCCGGAGCAAATATCCGAACATGGCCTTCCACCTTCCTGGCCTTCAAACGTCTTATGTTTGAACAAGATCCACATTTTGTGGGCATTAGATGGAGAATATCACCGTTATCAGAATGTTCTTATTCCTCTAAAGGAACACTTCTCATTGAACGTAATAGCTCTAAGTGGACCCTACAGAGTCTCTGCACCCTATACCTTGGGAGATCCTGGCTCTCTGGACTGTTTTATGACTGTTATGATGTCTCACAAACTATTTTTCTTTGTCCCTCTACTAGCAGGTCCTCTCCTGCAACAAGAAAGCCTCGTTATTGGTGTAAAACTATTAGCTACTACTCTAGCTACACTAGAAATGGCTCCATATATATGCCTAAACCACATTCCTAGCCATCTAGGGCTATGACCGTGCAAGGCCCAGTTGGTATGTACGGATATGGGTTAAACACAATTACCTCTACCATATGACGATTAACCATAACCATTAATAAATAAACATAACCACGTGAGGGGAGGAGCCTGGCCAGAGACAGTAGGCCCTACGCCCTGTACCTCATTCATTTTATTTATTTTATCCATTCCTTTTTTTTTTTTTTCTTTTTTTTTTTATTACACACATATCAACTTTATCTTTATGGGTATCTTCCCTCATGACTAGCTGGGGGACTACTGATGACTTTTGGCGCCAAACCAGCCTACAATGGCTCCGCCTCCCCCAGCTAGCCACCTCCTTCCATACCGGTCCTACCAGGACAAGGGGCCCTACTCCCAACCACAGCAGGCTGGGGTGGCCTCCAGGCCCTTCGGACCCAATGGCTACTGCACGCTTTACCCTACATCACAATGGCTGGGGGTAGCTCTGCTTACTTCAACAGAAACTATCTAACATTCATCTGTGGTAGCTTTACAGAAGTCAGGTTTTTATTTTTCTTTACTATACTAGTTCTCTTGCTGATACTTATATTTTTACTCTTACCAGTTACTCCAGTTTATATCACGTGTGTTTAGTTAAAGTAAATGTATCCTTGCCGGCTGGAACTTACCCCCCCGGACTTCCAAATGTTATCAGTTTAGGATATTACACTATTAGTTTAAAATACTAAACCCCATTTTGTTTATAGGGGGGGTGATCAACAAAAGAAAGTAGCTTTCGTACCCCGTCTTACTCTCTTAATCTTCAAATATCAGCCAGATACTTTGCTCCTGTCTCTCTCTTTTCCAATTTGCTCAAAAGGTAAGCCGGGATGCATATTACATACTGAGCCGCACACTAACATACTGAGCCGCATACATACTGAGCCGCACACTAACATACTGAGCCGCATACATACTGAGCCGCACACTAACATACTGAGCCGCATACATACTGAGCCGCACACTAACATACTGAGACGCATACATACTGAGCCGCACACTAACATACTGAGCCGCATACATACTGAGCCGCACACTAACATTCTGAGCCGCATACATACTGAACCGCACACTAACATACTGAGCCGCATACATACTGAGCCGCACACTAACATACTGAGCCGCATACATACTGAACCGCACACTAACATACTGAGCCACACACTAACATACTGAGCCACACACTAACATACTGAGACGCACACTAACATACTGAGCCGCACACTAACATACTGAGACGCATACATACTGAACCGCACACTAAAATACTGAGCCGCACACTAACATACTGAGACGCATACATACTGAGCCGCACACTAACATACTGAGCCGCACACTAACATACTGAGCCGCACACTAACATACTGAGCCGCATACATACTGAGCCGCACACTAACATACTGAGCCGCATACATACTGAGCCGCACACTAACATATTGAGCCGCATACATACTGAGCCGCACACTAACATACTGAGCCGCATACATACTGAGCCGCACACTAACATACTGAGCCGCATACATACTGAGCCGCACACTAACATACTGAGCCGCACACTAACATACTGAGCCGCACACTAACATTCTGAGCCGCATACATACTGAGCCGCACACTAACATACTGAGCCGCATACATACTGAGCCGCACACTAACATATTGAGCCGCATACATACTGAGCCGCACACTAACATACTGAGCCGCATACATACTGAGCCGCACACTAACATACTGAGCCGCATACATACTGAGCCGCACACTAACATACTGAGCCGCATACATACTGAGCCGCACACTAACATACTGAGCCGCATACATACTGAGCCGCACACTAACATACTGAGCCGCATACATACTGAACCGCACACTAACATACTGAGCCGCATACATACTGAGCCGCACACTAACATACTGAGCTGCATACATACTGAACCGCACACTAACATACTGAGCCACACACTAACATACTGAGCCACATACATACTGAACCGCACACTAAAATACTGAGCCGCACACTAACATACTGAGACGCATACATACTGAGCCGCACACTAACATACTGAGCCGCACACTAACATACTGAGCCGCATACATACTGAGCCGCACACTAACATACTGAGCCGCATACATACTGAGCCGCACACTAACATATTGAGCCGCATACATACTGAGCCGCACACTAACATACTGAGCCGCATACATACTGAGCCGCACACTAACATACTGAGCCGCACACTAACATACTGAGCCGCACACTAACATTCTGAGCCGCATACATACTGAGCCGCACACTAACATATTGAGCCGCATACATACTGAGCCGCACACTAACATACTGAGCCGCATACATACTGAGCCGCACACTAACATACTGAGCCGCATACATACTGAACCGCACACTAACATACTGAGCCGCATACATACTGAGCCGCACACTAACATACTGAGCCGCATACATACTGAACCGCACACTAACATACTGAGCCACACACTAACATACTGAGCCACATACATACTGAACCGCACACTAAAATACTGAGCCGCACACTAACATACTGAGACGCATACATACTGAGCCGCACACTAACATACTGAGCCGCACACTAACATACTGAGCCGCATACATACTGAGCCGCACACTAACATACTGAGCCGCATACATACTGAGCCGCACACTAACATATTGAGCCGCATACATACTGAGCCGCACACTAACATACTGAGCCGCATACATACTGAGCCGCACACTAACATACTGAGCCGCATACATACTGAGCCGCACACTAACATACTGAGCCGCACACTAACATACTGAGCCGCACACTAACATTCTGAGCCGCATACATACTGAGCCGCACACTAACATATTGAGCCGCTTACATACTGAGCCGCACACTAACATACTGAACCGCATACATACTGAGCCACACACTAACATACTGAGCCGCATACATACTGAGCCGCACACTAACATACTGAGCCGCACACATACTGAGCCGCATACATACTGAGCCGCACACTAACATACTGAGCCGCACACTAACATACTGAGCCACACACTAACATAATGAACCGCACACTAACATACTGAGCCGCATACATACTGAGCCGCACACTAACATACTGAGCCGCACACATACTGAGCCACACACTAACATACTGAGCCGGAGGGGGGGGGGGGGGCTAATGAGCTGTAACAAAGCCGTAGGAGCCGTCCTTGACTGCCCATAAGCCCCACGTACCACATTATACTCTGTGCTCTTTTTGCTAGTCCAATAAACAAGTTTTACTTAATATTTTGTAATGCAAAAAAACAATGTTACAATATACTGTATAAAACATACTCTGAAATACATGAAAATTGTGTTTAAAAAACATCATAAATACGTCAGTGTCATTATCATTGGTGGCAGAGTGAGTTAAAATATCTAATACAAGGGGGCTTTGCCATTTAGCACCATTATTAGCATTTTCAGAAGACATTTTAAAACAGGAAATGATCAGATAATAATCATTTTATCACTTTTTTCTCACTCACTGTACGAGCGTCTTCTGGTGGTTTGGTTATTACAGACCACAACACAATAATAATAACTCAGTCACGCACAAACAGTGCAGTTTGGGACACTGACCGCTGTAGTGGTCACACGATAGACTTGTATTTACACTATTTCTCGGACACTGTCCCCTTCCCCCTCCCTCTTCCATATTGTCTCATTTCACATCTCACCCCATTCCCTTTTTAGTATTTGAACTGTGCATTGCCGCTTGTGGTTGTAATTCCATTGTAACCTTGAGAAAGTCTTATGATGAAACACATTGGTGGTCAGTAGAACCGTTTGACCAGTTATGTATAGTGTGTAGGATAGAACTGGGAATATTTAATAGGTGTCCTGCCATGGAGTGAGTGTCTGGTGACTCCCATTACTACCACTTGTTGGGAACCTGAGGCATAACTGGTGTGTCGGATGTTGAATGAGAACATGGACTGAAGACTAGACCCTTCAATGAAGGAGCCAATATCTCCCTTGGATGGTAGAGTGGCCAATAAACATGCCAAGCTCAGTCATCCTTGAATGAGGACTCCCATTACCACCTCTTGTTGGGAACTCTGAGGCACAGCTGGTGTGTCTGATGTTGAATGAGAACATGGACTGAGCACTACGCCCTTCAAGGAAGAAGTAAGTATCTCCATTGGACGATAGAGTGGCCAATAAATATGCCAAGCTCAGTCATCCTTGAATGAGGACTCCCATTACCACCTCTAGTTGGGAACTCTGAGGCACAGCTGGTGTGTCTGATGTTGAATGAGAACATGGACTGAGCACTACGCCCTTCAAGGAAGAAGTAAGTATCTCCATTGGACGATAGAGTGGCCAATAAATATGCCAAGCTCAGTCATCCTTGAATGAGGAGTCCCATTACCACCTCTTGTTGGGAACTCTGAGGCACAGCTGATGTGTCTGATGTTGAATGAGAACAAGGACTGAGCACTAGACCCTTCAAGGAAGAAGTAAGTCTCTCCATTGGATGGTGGAGTGGCCAATAAACATGCCAAGCTCACTCATCATTGAATGAGGATAAGCACTGAGTACTGGACCCTTCAAGGAAGAAGTAAGTATCTCTATTGGACGATAGAGTGGCCAATAAATATGCCAAGCTCAGTCATCCTTGAATGAAGACTCCCATTACCACCTCTAGTTGGGAACTCTGAGGCACAGTTGATGTGTCTGATGTTGATTGAGAACAAGGACTGAGCACTAGACCCTTCAAGGAAAAAGTAAGGATCTCCATTGGACGATAGAGTGGCCAATAAACATGCCAAGCTCAGTCATCCTTGAATGAGGAGTCCCATTACCACCTCTTGTTGGGAACTCTGAGGCACAGCTGATGCGTCTGATGTTGAATGAGAACAAGGACTGAGCACTAGACCCTTCAAGGAAGAAGTAAGTCTCTCCATTGGATGGTGGAGTGGCCAATAAACATGCCAAGCTCACTCATCATTGAATGAGGATAAGCACTGAGTACTGGACCCTTCAAGGAAGAAGTAAGTATCTCTATTGGACGATAGAGTGGCCAATAAACATGCCAAGCTCAGTCATCCTCGAATGAGGATAAAGACTGAGCAATAGACCCTTCAAGGAAGAAGCAAGTATCTCTATTGGACAGTAGAGTGGCTATTTAACACGCCAAGCTCAGTCATCCTGGTGAAAGGTCTTTTGCACCAACATTGAGTTAAATATATATTTTATGTCTATCATATTGAATCTAGAATGTAAGCTATCTACACTTAGATTGTGTTCTTCTGTTCTTTCCTTCCATGCCCTGTGGATTGGAATCCTATAAAGCATCCTGTCGCCATCTTGGTTTAATAAAGCACTGGGAAGATAAGAACGTTAACTTTTAACCCTTTTTTGCGATTTATATCACAATTGATTTACATCTTAGTTATTGATGACTTTATTTGGGCTATTATATTATATTTTTATACTATTTGAAGATTCTGTTTATATTATTATAATAAAGCTGGAAATGCTGTTTGTCACCCAATGTGATTCTCTAACACTCTGAGTCTTTTTCTTATCTACAAAGAAGTACAACAATGCATATTAAATCTTTTTTTTTTTTTTAAACACTGAAGTGTTAAATCATATCAAACTTTTTAATTGTCATGTTTGAATAATAATATAACAATCCATAAAATTTCTCAGAATACGTATTGTGAACCATTGCATACATTTTTCTAATATGCAACTTATATTGTAAACAGTGTTGAATGATTTTTTTTTTTAACAGTACTTACATCAAATTGTTGAACTTTGTCTAAATGAGTCTCTTCAACCACGACATTATTAACATACAACTTGTTCTTAAACTCCTGTTAAAGTACATAGGTATTGAATCCAGAGGAAGGTGAACAGTAAAATCCACCATTGCAACTTAGCCAATTGTCTCAAAAGGGGAAACAAATTAATTCCTTCCTGACCCCATTACATGGCGACTGGATTACTCCCTGGATGAATACTTTCTATTTAATTATACATTGCATTTTGTTAACAAATGTTTCTGCTGCAAATGACATACATCTTTAGTAACATTCAATAAATTAACTTTTCAAACCTTTTAACATACAATGATAACAATGCAAACATTAACATAAGCTAATAACATTTAACCTGAATTTATTTTAAACTATAGTGATCTTGAATATTGAATCCAGAGTAAGGCAACTGGCCAAAAATAAAATTTCAACTTTGTAAATTTGTTGAAAGTGTTGGCAAAAACGAATTCCTTCCTGACTCCATTAACTGGCAATCGGATTCCTCCCTGGATCAATAATCTATATAGGTAATAAAATGCAAGCTAACTGTTTTATGGGCCCAATCCTGGCGAAAGTGACTTCCAAGACATTCCCTTTTTTTTTAAATTTGTCTGTGAAAATGGTTACCTTTCAAAGAGCCCAGCAGACTTTTATTTGTGTCTATGGGATGTATCGCCTGCTTTTCTTGTGTTTTTTTTCTTCCTTTTTTGTTGGTTATTACTGTATTTTTCTCAAATTGTAGATATAGTTTTGTAAGTGAAATAGTGTTCCTCTAAGAAGAGGCCAAGTCACCTTAAATGTCTTACTTAAAATTAAACCACTATTCTCTCTGATTACAAAACCTCATAGTACACAATGTTTTTTGTAAAAATACGTCCATCGTGTAGTAGATCACCCTGACTTCGGTTGTCTTCGATTGAAACTTTAATCTCATCTGGATTTGTGCACCTTGAAAAAGCAACATAGAGTTGTCCATGTGCAAAAACAGGTTCTTGTATGAAAATATCCACAGACTTAAAAGTTTGTCCTTATTATTTTATGGTCATGGTCTCCTTCGAAGGACAAAAGGCAAACCACTCTCGCTTGGAGCTACATCAATTCTTGGTATAAAAACTCATTCAACTTTATGGGTCCCAGTCATAATTTCTGCATATATAAAATAATCTTTTAAATCGTGCACAATTAATCTGGTCCCATTACAAGGTCCTATTTTTGGATTCATATTTTTCAATAACATGACAGTTGCCCCTTTCTTCAATCGCAAAACATGTGGTGGCATTCCAGATGGGGTTAAAGAATTAATAAGTTTGAAACTAAAATTCACTGTATTTTTCGTCAGCCAGAACTGAATCTGCATTGTAATAATTCTTTTGGGGTGCGTTGATGAATTTTAACATTTTTTTATTTAGATTCAAAGCATCTATATTTTTGGTTGTACATATCACTTTGTTTGCAATGTCTGAGTAATCGTCATTGTTCAGAGTGTTTAGAAAGATTGCTGATATGAGTGATTCCTTGCAAACCATTTGTGATGGAATTTCAATGGTATCATTGGGTAAATCATGTATTTGTGGATGTTTTCTTTCTCCAATTTGAATGAGCCAATCATTGAATTAGTTTTGGCCTTCAGATCTCATATTTAATTCTAATTTGGGGTGTATACATATTTTCCACAGTTTACTTGTCTTGATACATGTTTCAATGTGGCACAACAGGTAACGTTTGCCTAAAATCTCCACCTAACAGCATCACCTTTCCACCAAATGGCAAATTATTATCCATCACTTCTTTTAATAATCTATCAATACATTGCAAGGCATGACATGACATCATTGTTGCCTCATCTATGATACTTAATTTCCTTTTTTTAAATGTTTTGGCTTGTAAAGAATTCAGTTGAATATCTGACACTGATGTTTCTAAAATGGGAACTGGCAGTTTAAATCCACTATGCACAGTTCTGCCACTTTCTAACAAAAGTGCGGCAATTCCAGTTGTTGCAAATGGCATTGCTATTTGACCCTGTGCTCGAATTAAACTCATAAAACAATTGTACAGATAAGTTTTTCCTGATCCACCAGGGCCATCTAGATAGAAATAACGGTCTTTGACCATTTCATCATCTGTATCATTTGTGATGGCATTAAATGCTTGCAATTGAAAAGTATTTAAAGTTTCCAGTTTTTCTTCTGTTTTTTTGTTTTTGAAGCTCAGTGTCATAATCATCAAAGTTGATGTCATCTATAAGTCCTGGATCAGGCAAATTAAAACTTGCACAATTTAATCCATGAGCAAGAAATATTTCTTGAATTTCCATTAAAGTTTTTAAGAGTGCAATGGGCTCATTGTAACGTTTCAAGAAGTCTTCCGACATATTCAATTTAAATGTTTCCCACAAAGTAAATGCATCAGGTACATTGCAAAAGATGCAAATGAATGCAAATTGTTCTCTCATTTGCTTTGGCATTTGACATAGTGCTGCTTCTAATAATAGTAGAAAAAATATATATAGGAACTATAGGGTATGGAATGGATGATTCCTTTAAATGAGCTACTAGCTAGTATATTCTTAAGTTCCTACAGTCTTCCCTCATATGGCAAAATGAATTTGCTAATCCTTGGGAGGACAAAAGTATGAAAAAATATATAAATAGTGTTTAGCTCAAAAAAGTGTGGTTAAAACCAATGTAGAAAAAAAGCGCATGGAAGTACTTTACTGGTTATGAAAAAAGGGACTATCATCTAAGCGCAAGTACTCTGGTTACTCCTTGTGACTACTGTGAATTGCCAGTCAGCATTAATGACATATAGTAGTCTCAGGCAAACAGGAGTTGCATCACTATTGTATGCTATAACACATTATTTATACATATTTTTTATAAACCCTCCTCAACCTTTTTTCATAACCAGTAAAGTACTTCCATGCGCTTTTTTTCTTTTTTTTTCTACATTGGTTTTAACCACACTTTTTTGAGCTAAACACTATTTATATATTTTTTCATACTTTTGTCCTCCCAAGGATTAGCAAATTCATTTTGCCATATGAGGGAAGACTGTAGGAACTTAAGAATATACTAGCTAGTAGCTCATTTAAAGGAATCATCCATTCCATACCCTATAGTTCCTATATATATTTTTTCTACTATTATTACCATTGTTTAGGTGTTAGGCACCAAGGAACTTTTTTACAGTGATATACTTTATCATAGTGCTGCTTCTTCCAGACACCTCTCCCATTCTGTATAATCTGCTATGAAGTTTTGATGTCTTGCAGCTAATAGGAAAGTATCATAAACTGTGCGTAAATGTTCAAAACTTTGTGCACCTGGAACATGTAAAAGAAGTAATCTTAAACTGAAACGTTCAATGTCTCTTGGACTGATGGTATAAATTTGTGGTATAATTTTATGCGTTTCGTTGTCATCATAGACCAGTTACAAATACATAGTGATATGGAATCTCAATGCATAATTAGTGTCTGGCCTGAGTGTCCTGGCAGTTTAATTGAAACCAAGCAGTAAGTGTTGTTGCTAGATGTTCACTTTGGGCTAAGGCATTGCTTTCATTGCCTGCAGTAAAGCAAACAAACTGACTTTGTGGCAAATGTACAGCTAATCGATACACAGCATGTGACCGATCATGTATCTCAAATTTCAGAAGCCGCCACTTTGCTTTTGGAGCACTTGACATAGCGAGCATCTAAATAATTAGAAAGATCGTCATGTAAAATGGGATTTTCCTTTTCGTTTGGTGCACCTTGCACAACAATAGTTGCTGCATCATATCCTTTGGATATATATTTATATACATATTTGATGGGTTTAATAGAAGTGCAAGCTTCCACATTTATGTGTGCATTGTACTTTATGAGCAAATGTGGATTGTATGGAACAACATATGTATTATCAACCTTTTTGTCCACGGATAATAGCTCTTTGTCCTTGTCTTCTTTTATACAAAGGGTATCCATCACAATTAGCATAAGTTTGCATTTGAAATTATTTTGGAAATTATTTTGTACATTTTTAATTTTTTGGTGAATTTGGATTGATATCTCCACATGGACCATGAATCATTCTGTGTGTTACAATCTCATATAGTTTTGAATATTTTTCTGGATGTGGCAGTTCAGCTGTAATTATTGAATCCACTCTCTCTGCAGTATTCAATTTATCTTTTTCCTGCAGGATTAAAAGTATATTTGCATGTGGCAGGCCTCTTTTTTTAAATTCAATGGTATAAACAAAAGCCACACATTTTCCAAATAACTGTGCTTTAGTTATATCATGTATTAATGAATTGAGTTTTATTTTGAATACTCTTGCCACTAAATCTGGTCGTCAGAAGTATTTTATCCAAGATTCAAATTTTCCTTGATGTCTGGCCACTGTGGATTACATGTGAATGTAATTAATAAATCTGGTTTTCCAAATTTTGTGACAATAGACAAGGCATCATTATATCTTTCTCGCATATTGCGAGGAGATCCTTGGAAAGTGGATGGCAAAATGATTGCTCCAGCTGTAATGTCTCTGTTGGTAGCCAATTCAGCAGCATCATCCATCAATCCACAATATTGTTCTACTCGAAGCTTATTTTGTTGAAATTTTATAAAACTCTGATTATTTGCTTCGACTTGTAGATAGGAATCAATAATCCATTGCTGTGTGAGTTTGCCCCCACATAAAATAGGATTAAAATAATCACGAATAGCAGTGTGTGCCACTTTATATTCCAGCATAGAAATATTGCATCTAACACAAACTTTACTATTGGGATAACTTTGCAATTGTAATTTTGGTTCCCATCCAGGTTGACCATTTGGAAAGAAAATAGGATATGTCATTGGATCCAAATTACAACTTAATATATTTATGTTTATAATAGGTTGGTCTTCATTGCGTGGATATATTCTAATATCCCGCTGAAAAGGTGGTTCACCATCTTTATTTTTAAAAACCATGGCAACCTCATTTACTGTTGGTAAATTATACCATATTTGATCAGTGTTGCAATCTCTTTTTAAAACCATATTTACTCTTGGCATTGTCAAATGATATCTTTGAGCATGTTTTATCCAGCTGGTCAAAGACTATGCGCAATTATTAATTACTAATTATTAATTAATTAATATAGTAATATACGTTAATTAATCAATAACTGTCATCAATTCAAAATAAAAAGACTTTAATCCTTTGTTTTCCCATAAGAACATAATTTAATGAAATACCTGTAAAGGTGATCTTTATTCTGTTGAAAGGCTGCAAACATCTCTCATCACACTCTCTGTGTTGAGTCAGCTGCAGAGACGATGAAACTGTCAAATAAGATGGAAAGCATTTTTAATATTTGGATTCATCCCTATCAGGCAATCATCAGCAACATGGATATATCAGTGCATAGTATAATATACATATTGTTTGTGGCTCTTTTTGGGGGGATAATATTACTAATTAATATTCAATAAATTAATGTACATTAATAATCAATTAATCCATGACTAAATGTATTCTAAAGAGCTAAGCATGAATATATTAATAAAGTAAACACATTGTTAAATATAGAATATTTGTTGTTCATAATGATTAGAAATCATTATTTAATAAAATAATGTACATTATTAATTAAGGAATCAATGTCTAAATGGAAATATTTAAGCATTAATGTATTAATAAACTTTACGCAGTTTAACATTTTATATCTTTTTTTCTTAATTATTACTAATTAATAATTAATAAATTGAAGTACATTATTAATTAATTATTTCATGAATTAATATATTACAAACAGCTAAGCATGAAAGTATTGCTAAACTAAAGCAAGCATAAATTATAACTTTGCTGCTCAACTTTTTAAACTAATAATACATATATATATATATATTTTAATAATAATTAATTTATTAATTATTTATTAATGATTATTAATATACTTTACCTATTTGTTTTTCATATTCAGCAATCAGTATCCTGAAGAGCTAACAATCTCTTTGGATTTTCCTGCAGCAGAAAATGTCCACTCAGACTGTCATCACCTGTCAGTTCTGTGGCAAGTGTGCCCTATATATAGGCTGCGTGCGCAAGACAAAACCGTTGGTTTAGGCAGGAAATCTACCATTTTACAATCTTAATGTGTAAATTTGTAAGTTAGTGTTGTAAAATGTCGGCGCTAGTCTATGTTTTACACGTTTCGTGATAATTTTGCATCCTTCCTATTAGTATTTTTCTACCGCAAACATCGCTGGCTGTGTTTTGCGCTGTTCGGGGTCATGTATCCTTGTTTTCATTTTTCCCGCCATTTTTTTTCTCGCTTAGCCGCTTTTCAAGTGCCCAAACAGCTTTAATTCTAAATAAATTTGTGCTTCACCTCACTTCCAGATGCCCTTGCTGTTCTCCCATGCTATGTGTGATGTTTTTGTTGTATTTTGTATTTTTCCTATGTCTGCGTCTAGAATTTTTTTTTCTAAGTCCCGCGTTTGTTAACTACTTGCAGCCTAAGGTGATCCTGTGTTTTATAAGTGTTTGTAGGCTAAGTCCAGCGTGTTTCATTACCACAACTGTTCGCCTCGCTTTGCGAGGCTCGCAGGCAGTGAGCACCTTCTGCACTCGTCGCCTGTTCTGCGCGTTTTAGTGGTTTGGCTCGTCTTGCTAAGTGCTCCGAGTTAACGGCTTGCCTCGCTACACGCGGAACGCCGGCGATGAGCACCTTTGGAGCTCATTGCTAAGTCGTACAAACCACGCAAAGCGTGACAATGTCTTGTAGTTCAACAATTATTATATGTGATATGTGTGTGTGTGTGTATATGTATAGTAAATTATATTTTATTTATATTATATATGTAATATTTACTAACTCCACTATTATTTATAGCTTGTAATAAAATACATACATTATTTAATTTTAGTGATATATCAAGAAAAAATATTTGTTACAACTGGTATATAAGTTTAGCATAGATCGGAATGGATTTAGGAGAAAACAATTCTCCTCCCTTCTTGATATGTTGTTTTCTCCTAAAACGCTCTAAAAAATATTATGCGCCCACATGTGGTATCTAATCCCTCGTTTATCAGACACTAATGTGATTATCTGTCAGTGAGTGAGAGGAGCTTAATAACAATTAAAACATATTTTCAATTAGTAGGCAGCCATTTAAGGACACCGCACAGTTCTTGTCAAGTCTCACTTTGAGGGATATTTTTTGGGAAATTTTGCTGAGATCATTTTTCCAGCTAAAAACAGAAAACAGAGATGGTACAGGGAGGAGACTGACCAGGAACGAGCAGCGAGAGCGCAGAGAGTGCATGAGGAGTCTAGACAGTTTATTTCTCATCTCTTTTTCTCTTGCCTCTCTCATCTTGAATCTCTGCCCTCTCTCTCACTCTCTCTTTCTTTCTATGTCTCTTCCCTTTCTCCAGCTCCCTCCTCTCTCTTCTCTTCTCTTTCTCTCTCTCCCCTCTCATTTTCACTTGCACTCTTACTCACTCTTTTCTTTCTCCTTTCCTCACTTTCCCTTCCTGGTCTCCTTCTTTCTACCTAGTTGTAGCTGAGATGTAGATGAGATGGTTGGGTTGTAGTTGTGTAGGTGACATGTAGATGAAATAGTCGGGTTGTAGTTGTGTAGGTGACATGTAGATGGGATGGTTAGGTTGTAGTTGTGGTATAGGTGACATGTAGATTCGATCTTTAGGTTGTAGTTGTGTAGGTGACATGTAGATGAGATGGTTGGGTTTTAGTCTAGGTGTGTAGGTGAGATGTAGATGAACTCTTACTCACTCTCGTCTTTCTCCTTTCCTCACTTTCCCTTCCTGGTCTCCTTCTTCCTACCTAGTTGTAGCTGAGATGTAGATGAGATGGTTGGGTTGTAGTTGTGTAGGTGACATGTAGATGAAATAGTCGGGTTGTAGTTGTGTAGGTGACATGTAAACGGGATGGTTGGATTGTAGTTGTGGTATAGGTGACATGTAGATTAGATGGTTAGGTTGTAGTTGTGGTATAGGTGACATGCAGATTAGATATTTAGGTTGTAGTTGTGTAGGTGACATGTAGATGAGATGGTTGGGTTTTAGTCTTGGTATAGGGGACATGTAGATGAGATGGTTGGGTTGTAGTTGTGTAGGTGTGACATGTAGATGAGATGGTTGTGTTGTAGATGTGGTATAGGTGACATGTAGATGAGATTGTTGGGGTGTAGTTGTGTCAGTGACATGTAGATTAGATGGTTGGTTGGAGTGGTGTAGGTGAGATGTAGATGAGATAATTAGGCTGTAGTTGTGTAGGTGACATGTAGATGAGATGATTGTGTTGTATAGATGGTTGTATTGTAGTTCTGATGTAGGTGAGATGTAGATGAGATGTTGGGTTGTAGTTGTGTAGGTAACATGTAGATGGGATGGTTAGGTTGTAGTTGTGTAGGTGACATGTAGATGAGATGATTGGGTTGTAGTTTTGGTATAGGTTACATGTAGATGAGATGGATGTGTTATAGTTGTGTAGGGGACATGTAGATGAGATGGTTGTTTTGTAGTTGTGGTTTCGGTGACATGTAGATGAGATGGTTGGGTTGTAGTTTTAGCATAGGTTACATGTAGATGAGATGGTTGTGTTGTAGTTTCGGTATAGGTGGCATGTAGATGAGATGGTTGGGTTGTAGTTGTGTAGGTGACATGTAGATGAGATGGTTATTTTGTAGTTGTGGTTTAGGTGACATGTAGATGAGATGGTTGGTTGGAGCGGTGTAGGGGAGATGTAGATGAGATAACTAGGTTGTAGTTGTGTAGGTGACATGTAGATTAGATGATTGTGTTGTATATGGGGTATAGGTGACATGTAGATTAGATGGTTGGGATGTAGTTGTATAAGTGATATGTCATGAGATGTTTGGGTTATAGTTGTGTAGGTGACATGTAAATGGGATGGTTGGGTTGTAGTTGTGGTATAGGTGACATGTAGATTAGATATTTAGGTTGTAGTTGTGTAGGTGACATGTAGATGAGATGGTTGGGTTGTAGTTGTGTAGGTGACATGTAGATGAAATGGTTGTGTTGTAGATGTGGTATAGGTGACATGTAGATGAGATTGTTGGGGTGTAGTTGTGTCAGTGACATGTAGATTAGATAGTTGGTTGGAGTGGTGTAGGTGAGATGTAGATGAGATAATTAGGCTGTAGTTGTGTAGGTGACATGTAGATGATATGATTGTGTTGTATAGGTGAGATGTAGATGAGATGGTTTGGCTGTAGTTGTGTAGGTGACATGTGGATGAGATGGTTGTATTGTAGTTCGGATATAGGTGAGATGTAGATGAGATGTTGGGTTGTAGTTGTGTAGGTGACATGTAGATGGGATGGTTAGGTTGTAGTTGTGTAGGTGACATGTAGATGAGATGGTTGTGTTGTAGTTTTGGTATAGGTGACATGTAGACGAGATGGTTGGGTTGTAGTTGTGTAGGTGACATGTAGATGAGATGGTTGGTTGGAGCAGTATAGGTGAGATGTAGATTAGATGGTTGGGATGTAGTTGTGTAGGTGACATGTAGATGAGATGATTGTGTTGTATAGGTGAGATGTAGATGAGATGGTTGGGCTATAGTTGTGTAGGTGACATGTGGATGAGATGGTTGTATTGTAGTTCTGATATAGGTGAGATGTGGATGAGATGTTGGGTACTAGTTGTGAAGGTGACATGTAAATTAGATGGTTGTGTTGTAGTTATGGTATAGGTGACATGTAGATGAGATGGTTGGTTGGAGCGGTGTAGGTGAAATGTAGATGTGATAGTTGTTTGTAGCTGGGGTATAGGTGACATGTAGATGAGGCCTTGCTGAGCTGTAGCCAGGGTGTGCAAGCTGGATTAACATCTGGGGTACCCAGAAACACATTTAGAAAACAGATCCAAATCAAATCAATTCTCTCTAACTTCTATTGAATATTTGCAATATACAGTATCACCCCCCTCCCTAAAATTTCAAATGGCCAAAGAGGGTCAAATTAAAAATGATGCACTAATATGTAGTTATACTGCCATGTTGTATGATGTGTCAACTAATATTTAGAGATATACAAAGTATGTGCCCAGTGAGAGAATCAAATAACACCAGAAATAAATACGGTTCTATTTTAAATGAACATAGAATTATTTTTTATTGGAATGTCTTAGTATGTCATAAATTTTCTTTTTTTAAATGAAGGTCTTAAAGTAGAAAAAAACTGATTCAAATGTTATCAATTAATTTTCTGCCCTACTCACTTGTTTGCAGTGGCAGAGAAAGGGTTAAGCCCAATAAATAACTTATAAATACTTTACTGCATGGTCTGAGATTTTCTCTCAGCAGCTTCTCATGGCCTGATGTCGTAGACTCACATGGATAAGCTTCAATCTGTGCCCTCCCCAGGACTCTGGTAGTTGTGGTCCTTTTGCTTGATGGTTGGCATTCCTAGGTCCCTGCCTACTTTGCTTAATGGTAAATCTGTACATGGATGTAGGTGAGATATAGAGGAGATGTAGTGGAGCTAGATGTATATAAGATATAGCTGAGCAGTATCTAGGTATAGGTGAGATATAGATGAGGTATAGCTTAGCTCTAGACTAGGTGTAGGTGAGAAGTAGATGAAGTATAGCTGAGCTGTAGTCTGGGTGTAGGTGAGATGTAGATGGAGTACAGCTGAGCAGTACACTGGATGTAGGTGAGATGTTGATCGGGTATAACTGAGCTGCAGTCTGGGTGTAGGTAAAATGTAGGTGGGGTATAGCTGAGCTGTAGTCTGGGTGTAGGTGAGATGTAGATGAGGTATAGCTGAGCTATAGTCTGGGTGTAAGTGAGAGGTAGATGAGGTATAGCTAAGCTGTAGTCTGGGTGTAGGTGAGATGTAGATGAGGTATAGCTGAGCTGTAGTTTGTGTGTAGGTGATATATAGATGGGGTATAGCTGAGATGTAGTCTGGCTGTAGGTGAGATGTAGATGAGGTATAGCTAAGCTGTAGTTTGGGTGTAGGTGAGATGTAGATGGGGTAAATCTGAGCTCTAGTCTGGGTGTAGGTGAGATGTATATGAGGTATAGCTGAGCTGTACTCTGGGTGTAGGTGAGATGAAGATGTGATATAGCTGAACTGTAGTCTGGTGTAGGTGAGATGTAGATGAGGTATAGGTGAGCTGTAATCTGGGTGAAGGTGAGATGTAGATCGTGATTAGCTGAGCTGTAGTCTGGTGTAGGTGAGATGTAGATGAGGTATGGGTGAGCTGTAGTCTGGGTGTAGGTGAAATGTAAATGAGGTATAGCTAAGCTGTAGTCTGGGTGTAGGTGAGATGTAGATGTGATATAGCTGAGCTGTAGTCTGGTGTAGGTGAGATGTAGATGAGGTATAGGTGAGCTGTAATCTGGGTGAAGGTGAGATGTAGATCGTGATTAGCTGAGCTGTAGTCTGGTGTAGGTGAGATGTAGATGAGGTATGGGTGAGCTGTAGTCTGGGTGTAGGTGAAATGTAAATGAGGTATAGCTAAGCTGTAGTCTGGGTGTAGGTGAGATGTAGATGAGCTATAGCTAAGCTGCAGTCTGGGTGTAGGTGAGAAGTAGATGGAGTATAGCTGAGCAGTACACTGGATGTAGGTGAGATGTTGATGAGGTATAGCTGAGCTGTAGTCTGGGTGTAGGTGAGATGTATATGAGGTATAGCTGAGCTGTACTCTGGGTGTAGGTGAGATGTAGATTCGATATAGCTGAGCTGTAGTCTGGTGTAGGTGAGAAGTAGATGAGGTATAGGTGAGCTGTATTCTGGGTGTAGGTGAAATGTAAATGAGCTATAGCTAAGCTGTAGTCTGGGTGTAGGTGAGATGTAGATGAGCTATAGCTGAGCTGTAGTCTGGGTGTAGGTGAGAAGTAGATGAAGTATAGCTGAGCTGTAGTCTGGGTGTAGGTGAGATGTAGATGCAGTATAGCTGAGCAGTACACTGGATGTAGGTGAGATGTTGATGGGGTATAGCTAAGATGCAGTCTGGGTGTAGGTAAAATGTAGGTGGGGTATAGGCGAGGCTGTAGTCTGGGTTTAGGTGAGATATAGATGAGGTATAGCTGAGGTATAGTCTGGGTGTAAGTGAGATGTAGATGAGGTATAGCTAAGCTGTAGTCTGGGTGTAGGTGAGATGTAGATGAGTTATAGCTAAGCTGTAGTCTCGGTGTAGGTGAGATGTAGATGAGGTATAGCTAAGCTGTAGTCTGGGTGTAGGTGAGATGTAGATGAGGTGCAGCTGAATTGCAGTCTGGGTGTAGGTGAGATGTAGATGAGGTATAGCTGAGCTGTAGTCTGGGTGTAGGTGAGATGTAGATGACGTATAGCAGAGCTGTAGTCTGGGTGTAGATGAGATGTAGATGGGGTATAACTGAGCTGTAGTCTGGTTGTAGGTGAGATGTAAATGGGGTATAGCTCAGCTGTAGTCTGGTGTAGACGAGATGTGGAAGAGGTATAGATGAGTTGTAGTCTGGGTGTAGGTGAGATGTAGATGAGGTGTAGCTGAGCTGTAGTCTAGGTATAGATGAGATATAGATGGAGTATAGCTGAGCAGTACACTGGATGTAGGTGAGATGTTGATGGGGTATAACTGAGCTGCAGTCTGGGTGTAGGTAAAATGTATGTGGGGTATAGCTGAGCTGTAGTCTGGATGTAGGTGAGATGTAGATGAGGCATAGCTGAGCTATAGTCTGGGTGTAAGTGAGAGGTAGATGAGGTATAGCTAAGCTGTAGTCTGGGTGTAGGTGAGATGTAGATGAGGTATAGCTGAGCTGTAGTTTGTGTGTAGGTGAGATATAGATGGGGTGTAGCTGAGATGTAGTCTGGGTGTCGGTGAGATGTAGATGAGGTATAGCTAAGCTGTAGTTTGGGTGTGGGCGAGATGTAGATGGGGTAAATCTGAGCTCTAGTCTGGGTGTAGGTGAGATGTATATGTGATATAGCTGAACTGTAGTCTGGTGTAGGTGAGATGTAGATGAGGTATGGGTGAGCTGTAATCTAGGTGAAGGTGAGATGTAGATCGTGATTAGCTGAGCTGTAGTCTGGTGTAGGTGAGATGAAGATGAGGTATAGGTGAGCTGTAGTCTGGGTGTAGGTGAAATGTAAATGAGGTATAGCTAAGCTGTAGTCGGGGTGTAGGTGAGATGTAGATGGGGTAAATCTGAGCTCTAGTCTGGGTGTAGGTGAGATGTATATGAGGTATAGCTGAGCTGTACTCTGGGTGTAGGTGAGATGAAGATGTGATATAGCTGAACTGTAGTCTGGTGTAGGTGAGATGTAGATGAGGTATAGGTGAGCTGTAATCTGGGTGAAGGTGAGATGTAGATCGTGATTAGCTGAGCTGTAGTCTGGTGTAGGTGAGATGTAGATGAGGTATAGGTGAGCTGTAGTCTGGGTGTAGGTGAAATGTAAATGAGGTATAGCTAAGATGTAGTCTGGGTGTAGGTGAGATGTAGATGTGATATAGCTGAGCTGTAGTCTGGTGTAGGTGAGATGTAGATGAGGTATAGGTGAGCTGTAATCTGGGTGAAGGTGAGATGTAGATCGTGATTAGCTGAGCTGTAGTCTGGTGTAGGTGAGATGTAGATGAGGTATGGGGGAGCTGTAATCTGGGTGAAGGTGAGATGTAGATTCGATATAGCTGAGCTGTAGTCTGGGTGTAGGTGAAATGTAAATGAGGTATAGCTAAGCTGTAGTCTGGGTGTAGGTGAGATGTAGATGGGGTAAATCTGAGCTCTAGTCTGGGTGTAGGTGAGATGTATATGTGATATAGCTGAACTGTAGTCTGGTGTAGGTGAGATGTAGATGAGGTACAGGTGAGCTGTAATCTGGGTGAAGGTGAGATGTAGATCGTGATTAGGTGAGCTGTAGTCTGGTGTAGGTGAGATGTAGATGATGTATAGGTGAGCTGTAGTCTGGATGTAGGTGAAATGTAAATGAGGTATAGCTAAGCTGTAGTCTGGGTGTAGGTGAGATGTAGATGAGCTATAGCTAAGCTGTAGTCTGGGTGTAGGTGAGAAGTAGATGAAGTATAGCTGAGCTGTAGTCTGGGTGAAGGTGAGATGTAGATGGAGTATAGCTGAGCAGTACACTGGATGTAGGTGAGATGTTGATGGGGTATAGCTGAGATGCAGTCTGGGTGTAGGTAAAATGTATGTGGGGTATAGCTGAGCTGTAGTCTGGATGTAGGTGAGATGTAGATGAGGTATAGCTGAGGTATAGTCTGGGTGTAAGTGAGATGTAGATGAGGTATAGCTAAACTGTAATCTGGGTGTAGGTGAGATGTAGATGAGGTAGAGCTAAGCTGTAGTCTGGGTGTAGGTGAGATGTAGATGAGGTGCAGCTGAATTGCAGTCTGGGTGTAGGTGAGATGTAGATGAGGTATAGCAGAGCTGTAGTCTGGGTGTAGATGAGATGTAGATGGGTATAACTGAGCTGTAGTCTGGTTGTAGGTGAGATGTAGATGATGCCTAGCAGAGCTGTAGTCTGGGTGTAGATGAGATGTAGATGGGGTATAACTGAGCTGTAGTCTGGTTGTAGGTGAGATGTAGATGGGGTATAGCTCAGCTGTAGTCTGGTGTAGACGAGATGTGGAAGAGGTATAGATGAGTTGTAGTCGGTGTAGGTGAGATGTAGATGAGGTGTAGCTGAATTGCAGTCTAGGTATAGATGAGATATAGATGGGGTATAGCTGAGCTGTAGTCTGGGTGTAGGGGAGATATAGATGGGGTATAGCTGAGATGTAGTCTGGGTGTAGGTGAGATGTAGATGAGGTATAGCTAAGCTGTAGTCTGGGTTTAGGTGAGATGTAGATGAGGTATAGCTGAGCTGTAGTCTGGGTGTAGGTGAGATGTAGATGAGGTATAGCTGAGCTGTAGTCTGGGTGTAGGTGAGATGTAGATGAGGAATAGCTGAGCTGTAGTTTGTGTGTAGGTGAGATATAGATGGGGTATAGCTGAGATGTAGTCTGGGTGTAGGTGAGATGTAGATGAGGTATAGCTAAGCTGTAGTTTGGGTGTAGGTGAGATGTAGATGAGTTATAGCTAAGCTGTAGTCTCGGTGTAGGTGAGATGTAAATGAGGTATAGCAGAGCTGTAGTTTGGGTGTAGATGAGATGTAGATGGGTATAACTGAGCTGTAGTCTGGTTGTAGGTGAGATGTAGATGACTCATAGCAGAGCTGTAGTTTGGGTGTAGGTGAGATGTAGATGGGGTATAACTGAGCTGTAGTCTGGGTGTAGGTGAGATGTAGATGGGGTATAGCACAGCTGTAGTCTGGTGTAGATGAGATGTGGAAGAGGTATAGATGAGTTGTAGTCTGGGTGTAGGTGAGATGTAGATGAGGTGTAGCTGAGCTGTAGTCTAGGTATAGATGAGATATAGATGGGGTATAGCTGAGCTGTAGTCTGGGTGTAGGGGAGATATAGATGGGGTATAGCTGAGATGTAGTCTGGGTGTAGGTGAGATGTAGATGTGATATAGCTGAACTGTAGTGTGGTGTAGGTGAGATGTAGATGAGGTATAGGTGAGCTGTAATCTGGGTGAAGGTGAGATGTAGATCAGGATTAGCTGAGCTGTAGTCTGGTGTAGGTGAGATGTAGATGAGGTATAGGTGAGCTGTAGTCTGGGTGTAGGTGAAATGTAGATGAGGTATAGGTGAGCTGTAGTCTGGGTGTAGGTGAAATGTAAATGAGGTATAGCTAAGCTGTAGTCTGGGTGTAGGTGAGATGTAGATGAGCTATAGCTAAGCTGCAGTCTGGGTGTAGGTGAGAAGTAGATGGAGTATAGCTGAGCAGTACACTGGATGTAGGTGAGATGTTGATGAGGTATAGCTGAGCTGTAGTCTGGGTGTAGGTGAGATGTATATGAGGTATAGCTGAGCTGTACTCTGGGTGTAGGTGAGATGTAGATGTGATATAGCTGAACTGTAGTCTGGGTGTAGGTGAGATGTAGATGAGGTATAGCTGAGCTGTAGTCTGGGTGTAGGTGAGATATAGATGAGGTATAGCTGAGCTGTAGTCTGGGTGTAGGTGAGATGTATATTAGGTATAGCTGAGCTGTACTCTGGGTGTAGGTGAGATGTAGATGTGATATAGCTGAACTGTAGTCTGGGTGTAGGTGAGATGTATATGAGGTATAGCTGAGCTGTACTCTGGGTGTAGGTGAGATGAAGATGTGATATAGCTGAACTGTAGTCTATGTGTAGGTGAGATGTAGATGAGGTATAGCCACGCTGTAGTCTGGGTGTAGGTGAGATGTAGATGAGGTATAACTAAGCTCTAGACTGGGTGTAGGTGAGAAGTAGATGAAGTATAGCAAAGCTGTAGTCTGGGTGTAGGTGAGATGTAGATGGAGTATAGCTGAGCAGTACAGTGGATGTAGGTGAGATGTTGATGGGGTATAGCTGAGCTGCAGTCTGGGTGTAGGTAAAATGTAGGTGGGGTACAGCTGAGCTCTAGTCTGGGTGTAGGTGAGATGTAGATGGGGTATGGCTGAGCTGTAGTCTGGGTGTAGGTGAGATGTAGATGGGGTATGGCTGAGCTGTAGTCTGGGTGTAGGTGAGATGTAGATGGGGTATGGCTGAGCTGTAGTCTGGGTGTAGGTGAGATGTAGATGTGGTATAGCTGAGCTGTGCTCTGAGTGTAGTTGAGATGTAGATGTGATATAGCTGAACTGTAGTCTGGTGTAGGTGAGATGTAGATGAGGTATAGGTGAGCTGTAATCTGGGTGAAGGTGAGATGTAGATCGTGATTAGATGAGCTGTAGTCTGGTGTAGGTGAGATGTAGATGAGGTATAGGTGAGCTGTAGTCTGGGTGTAGGTGAGATGTAGATGAGCTATAGCTAAGCTGTAGTCTGGGTGTAGGTGAAATGTAAATGAGGTATAGCTAAGCTGTAGTCTGGGTGTAGGTGAGATGTAGATGAGCTATAGCTAAGCTGCAGTCTGGGTGTAGGTGAGAAGTAGATGGAGTATAGCTGAGCAGTACACTGGATGTAGGTGAGATGTTGATGGGGTATAGCTGAGATGCAGTCTGGGTGTAGGTAAAATGTAGGTGGGGTATAGCTGAGGCTGTAGTCTGGGTTTAGGTGAGATATAGATGAGGTATAGCTGAGGTATAGTCTGGGTGTAAGTGTAGATGAGGTGCAGCTGAATTGCAGTCTGGGTGTAGGTGAGATGTTGATGAGGTATAGCTGAGCTGTAGTCTGGGTGTAGGTGAGATGTATATGAGGTATAGCTGAGCTGTACTCTGGGTGTAGGTGAGATGTAGATGTGATATAGCTGAACTGTAGTCTGGGTGTAGGTGAGATGTAGATGAGGTATAGCTGAGCTGTAGTCTGGGTGTAGGTGAGATATAGATGAGGTATAGCTGAGCTGTAGTCTGGGTGTAGGTGAGATGTATATTAGGTATAGCTGAGCTGTACTCTGGGTGTAGGTGAGATGTAGATGTGATATAGCTGAACTGTAGTCTGGGTGTAGGTGAGATGTATATGAGGTATATCTGAGCTGTACTCTGGGTGTAGGTGAGATGTAGATGTGATATAGCTGAACTGTAGTCTATGTGTAGGTGAGATGTAGATGAGGTATAGCCACGCTGTAGTCTGGGTGTAGGTGAGATGTAGATGAGGTATAACTAAGCTCTAGACTGGGTGTAGGTGAGAAGTAGATGAAGTATAGCTAAGCTGTAGTCTGGGTGTAGGTGAGATGTAGATGGAATATAGCTGAGCAGTACAGTGGATGTAGGTGAGATGTTGATGGGGTATAGCTGAGCTGCAGTCTGGGTGTAGGTAAAATGTAGGTGGGGTATAGCTGAGCTCTAGTCTGGGTGTAGGTGAGATGTAGATGGGGTATGGCTGAGCTGTAGTCTGGGTGTAGGTGAGATGTAGATGGGGTATGGCTGAGCTGTAGTCTGGGTGTAGGTGAGATGTAGATGGGGTATGGCTGAGCTGTAGTCTGGGTGTAGGTGAGATGTAGATGAGGTATAGCTGAGCTGTGCTCTGAGTGTAGTTGAGATGTAGATGTGATATAGCTGAACTGTAGTCTGGTGTAGGTGAGATGTAGATGAGGTATGGGTGAGCTGTAATCTGGGTAAAGGTGAGATGTAGATTCGATATAGCTGAGCTGTAGTCTGGTATAGGTGAGATGTAGATAGGGCATAGCTGAGATGCAGTCTGGGTGTAGGTAAAATGTAGGTGGGGTATAGGTGAGGCTGTATTCTGTGTTTAAGGGAGATATAGATGAGGTATAGCTGAGGTATAGTCTGGGTTAAGTGAGATGTAGATGAGGTATAGCTAAGCTGTAGTCTGGGTGTAGGTGAGATGTAGATGAGGTGCAGCTGAATTGCAGTCTGGGTGTAGGTGAGATGTAGATGAGGTATAGCTAAGCTGTAGTCTGGGTGTAGGTGAGATGTAGATGAGGTGCAGCTGAATTGCAGTCTGGGTTTAGGTGAGATATAGATGAGGTATAGCTGAGGTATAGTCTGGGTGTAAGTGAGATGTAGATGAGGTATAGCTAAGCTGTAGTCTGGGTGTAGGTGAGATGTAGATGAGTTATAGCTAAGCTGTAGTCTCGGTGTAGGTGAGATGTAGATGAGGTATAGCTAAGCTGTAGTCTGGGTGTAGGTGAGATGTAGATGAGGTGCAGCTGAATTGCAGTCTGGGTGTAGGTGAGATGTAGATGAGGTATAGCTGAGCTGTAGTCTGGGTGTAGATGAGATGTAGATGGGGTATAACTTAGCTGTAGTCTGGTTGTAGGTGAGATGTAGATGACGTATAGCAGAGCTGTAGTCTGGGTGTAGATGAGATGTAGATGGGGAATAACTGAGCTGTAGTCTGGTTGTAGGTGAGATGTAGATGGGGTATAGCACAGCTGTAGTCTGGTGTAGATGAGATGTGGAAGAGGTATAGATGAGTTGTAGTCTGGGTGTAGGTGAGATATAGATGAGGTGTAGCTGAGCTGTAGTCTAGGTATAGATGAGATATAGATGGGGTATAGCTGAGCTGTAGTCTGGGTGTAGGGGAGATATAGATGGGGTATAGCTGAGATGTAGTCTGGGTGTAGGTGAGATGTAGATGAGGTATAGCGAAGCTGTAGTCTGGGTTTAGGTGAGATGTAGATGAGGTATAGCTGAGCTGTAGTCTGGGTGTAGGTGAGATGGAGATGAGGTATAGCTGAGCTGTAGTCGGGGTGTAGGTGAGATGTAGATGGAGTATAGCTGAGCAGTACACTGGATGTAGGTGAGATGTTCATGGGGTATAACTGAGCTGCAGTCTGGGTGTAGGTAAAATGTATGTGGGGTATAGCTGAGCTGTAGTCTGGGTATAGCTGAGATGTAGATGAGGTATAGCTGAACTATAGTCTGGGTGTAAGTGAGAGGTAGATGAGGTATAGCTAAGCTGTAGTCTGGGTGTAGGTGAGATGTAGATGAGGTATAGCTAAGCTGTAGTCTGGGTGTAGGTGAGATGTAGATGAGGTGCAGCTGAATTGCAGTCTGGGTGTAGGTGAGATGTAGATGAGGTATAGCTGAGCTGTAGTCTGGCTGTAGGTGAGATGTAGATGAGGTATAGTTAAGCTGTAGTTTGGGTGTAGGTGAGATGTAGATGGGGCAAATCTGAGCTCTAGTCTGGGTGTAGGTGAGATGTATATGAGGTATAGCTGAGCTGTACTCTGGGTGTAGAGAAGATGTAGATGTGATATAGCTGAACTGTAGTCTGGTGTAGGTGAGATGTAGATGAGGTATAGGTGAGCTGTAATCTGAGTGAAGGTGAGATGTAGATCGTGATTAGCTGAGCTGTAGTCTGGTGTAGGTGAGATGTAGATGAGGTATAGCGAAGCTGTAGTCTGGGTTTAGGTGAGATGTAGATGAGGTATAGCTGAGCTGTAGTCTGGGTGTAGGTGAGATGGAGATGAGGTATAGCTGAGCTGTAGTCGGGGTGTAGGTGAGATGTAGATGGAGTATAGCTGAGCAGTACACTGGATGTAGGTGAGATGTTCATGGGGTATATCTGAGCTGCAGTCTGGGTGTAGGTGAGATGTAGATGAGGTATAGGTGAGCTGTAGTCTGGGTGTAGGTGAAATGTAAATGAAGTATAGCTAAGCTGTAGTCTGGGTGTAGGTGAGATGTAGATGAAGTATAGCTGAGATGTAGTCTGGGTGTACGTGAGATGTAGATGGAGTATTGCTGAGCAGTACACTGGATGTAGGTGAAATGTTGATGGGATATAGCTAAGATGCAGTCTAGGTGTAGGTAAAATGTAGGTGGGGTATAGCTGAGGCTGTAGTCTGGGTTTAGGTGAGATATAGATGAGGTATAGCTGAGGTATAGTCTGGGTGTAAGTGAGATGTAGATGAGGTATAGCTAAGCTGTAGTCTGGGTGTAGGTGAGATGTAGATGAGGTGCAGCTGAATTGCAGTCTGGGTGTAGGTGAGATGTAGATGAGGTATAGCTGAGCTGTAGTCTGGGTGTAGGTGAGATGTAGATGACGCATAGCAGAGCTGTAGTCTGGGTGTAAATGAGATGTAGATTGGGTATAGCTCAGCTGTAGTCTGGTGTAGACGAGATGTGGAAGAGGTATAGATGAGTTGTAGTCTGGGTGTAGGTGAGATGTAGATGAGGTGTAGCTGAGCTTTAGTCTAGGTATAGATGAGATATAGATGGGGTATAGCTGAGCTGTAGTCTGGGTGTAGGGGAGATATAGATGGGGTATAGCTGAGATGTAGTCTGGGTGTAGGTGAGATGTAGATGAGGTATTGCTAAGCTGTAGTCTGGGTTTATATGAGATGTAGATGAGGTATAGCTGAGCTGTAGTCTGGGTGTAGGTGAGATGTATATGAGGTATAGCTGAGCTGTAGTCTGGGTGTAGGTGAGATGGAGATGAGGTATAGCCAAGCTGTAGTCTGGGTGTAGGTGAGATGTAGATGAGGTATAACTAAGCTCTAGACTGGGTGTAGGTGAGAAGTAGATGAAGTATAGCTGAGCTGTAGTCTGGGTGTAGGTGAGATGTAGATGGAGTATAGCTGAGCAGTACAGTGGATGTAGGTGAGATGTTGATGGGGTATAGCTGAGCTGCAGTCTGGGTGTAGGTAAAATGTAGGTGGGGTATAGCTGAGCTGTAGTCTGGGTGTAGGTGAGATGTATATGAGGTAAATCTGAGCTCTAGTCTGGGTGTAGGTGAGATGTATATGAGGTATAGCTGAGCTGTACTTTGGGTGTAGATGAGATGTAGATGTGATATAGCTTAACTGTAGTCTGGCGTAGGTGAGATGTAGATGAGGTATAGGTGAGCTGTAATCTGAGTGAAGGTGAGATGTAGATCGTGATTACCTGAGCTGTAGTCTGGTGTAGGTGAGATGTAGATGAGGTATAGGTGTGCTGTAGTCTGGGTGTAGGTGAAATGTAAATGAGGTATAGCTAAGCTGTAGTCTGGGTGTAGGTGAGATGTAGATGAAGTATAGCTGAGATGTAGTCTGGGTGTACGTGAGATGTAGATGGAGTATTGCTGAGCAGTACACTGGATGTAGGTGAGATGTTGATGGGGTATTGCTGAGATGCAGTCTGGGTGTAGGTAAAATGTAGGTGGAGTATAGCTGAGGCTGTAGTCTGGGTTAAGGTGAGATATAGATGAGGTATAGCTGAGGGATAGTCTGGGTGTAAGTGAGATGTAGATGAGGTATAGCTAAGCTGTAGTCTGGGTGTAGGTGAGATGTAGATGAGGTGCAGCTGAATTGCAGTCTGGGTGTTGGTGAGATGTAGATGAGGTATAGCTGAGCTGTAGTCTGGGTGTAGGTGAGATGTAGATGAGGTATAGCTGAGCTGTAGTCTGGGTGTAGGTGAGATGTAGATGACGCATAGCAGAGCTGTAGTCTGGGTGTAAATGTGAGGTAGATGGGGTATAACTGAGCTGTAGTCTGGTTGTAGGTGAGATGTAGATGAGGTGTAGCTGAGCTTTAGTCTAGGTATAGATGAGATATAGATGGGGTATAGCTGAGCTGTAGTCTGGGTGTAGGGTAGATATAGAAGGGGTATATCTGAGATGTAGTCTGGGTGTAGGTGAGATGTAGATGAGGTATTGCTAAGCTGTAGTCTGGGTTTAGGTGAGATGTAGATGAGGTATAGCTGAGCTGTAGTCTGGGGGTAGGTGAGAGGTATATGAGGTATAGCTGAGCTGTACTTTAGGTGGAGGTGAGATGTAGATGTGATATAGCTAAACTGTAGTCTGGGTGTAGGTGAGATGTAGATGAGGTATAGCCAAGCTGTAGTCTGGGTGTAGGTGAGATATAGATGAGGTATAACTAAGCTATAGACTGGGTGTAGGTGAGAAGTAGATGAAGTATAGCTGAGCTGTAGTCTGGGTGTAGGTGAGATGTATATGAGGTATAGCTGAGCTGTACTCTGGGTGTAGGTGAGATGTAGATGTGATATAGCTGAACTGTAGTCTGGTGTAGGTGAGATGTAGATGAGGTATGGGTGAGCTGTAATCTGGGTGAAGGTGAGATGTAGATTCGATATAGCTCAGCTGTAGTCTGGGTGTAGTTAAGATGTAGATGGGGTATAGCTGAGCTGTAATCTGGGTGTAGGTGAGATATAGATGAGGTATAACTAGGCTATAGTCTGGATGTATGTGAGATGTAGGTGAGGTATAGCTGAGCTGTAATTTGGGTGTAGGTGGGATATAGGTGAGGTATAGCTTAGCTGTAGTCTGGGTGTAGGTGATGATGTAAATAGAGTATAGCTAAACTGTAGTCTGGGTGTAGATGAAATGTTGATGGGGTATAGCTGATCTGTAGTCTGGGTCTAGGAAACATGTAGATGTAGTATAGCTGAGATGTAGTCTGGGTGTGAGTGAGATGTAGATGAGGTATAGCTAAGCTGTTGTCTCTGTGTAGGTGAGATGTAGATGTGGTATAGCTAAGCTGTAGTCGGGGTGTAGGTGAGATGTAGATGACGTATAGCAGAGCTGTAGTCTGGGTGTAGATGAGATGTAGATGGAGTATGACTGAGCTGTAGTCTGGTTGTAGGTGAGATGTAGATGGGGTATAGCTCAGCTGTAGTCTGGTGTAGGCGAGATGTGGAAGAGGTATAGATAAGTTGTAGTCTGGGTGTAGGTGAGATGTAGATGAGGTGTAGCTCAACTGTATTCTGGGTGTAGGTGAGATATAGATGGGGTATAGCTGAGCTGTGATCTGGGTGAAGGTGAGATGTAGATCGTGATTAGCTGAGCTGTAGTCTGGTGTAGGTGAGAAGTAGATGAGGTATAGGTGAGCTGCAGTCTGGGTGTAGGTGAAATGTAGATGAGGTATAGCTAAGCTGTAGTCTGGGTGTAGGTGAGATGTAGATGAGGTATAGCTAAGCTGTAGTCTGGGTGTAGGTGAGATGTAGATGAGGTAAAGCTGAGCTGCAGTCTGGGTGTAGGTGAGATGTAGATGAGGTATAGCTGAGCTGTAGTCTGGGTGTAGGTGAGATGTAGATGACGTATAGCAGAGCTGTAGTCTGGGTGTAGATGAGATGTAGATGGGGTATAGCTCAGCTGTAGTCTGGTGTAGGCGAGATGTAGAAGAGGTATAGATGAGTTGTAGTCTGGGTGTAGGTGAGATGTAGATGAGGTGTGGCTGAGCTGTAGTCTAGGTATAGATGAGATATAGATGGGGTATAGCTGAGCTGTAGTCTGGGTGTAGGTGAGATATAGATGGGGTATAGCTGAGCTGTAGTCTGGGTGTAGGTAAGATGTAGATGAGGTATAGCTAAGCTGTAGTCTGGGTGTAGGTGAGATGTAGATGAGGTATAGCTGAGCTGTAGTCTGGGTGTAGGTGAGATGGAGATGAGGTATAGCTGAGCTGTAGTCTGGGTGTAGGTGAGATGTATATAAGGTATAGCTGAGCTGTACTCTGAGTTTAGGTGAGATGTAGATGTGATATAGCTGAACTGTAGTCTGGTGTAGGTGAGATGTAGATGAGGTATGGGTGAGCTGTAATCTGGGTGAAGGTGAGATGTAGATTCGATATAGCTGAGCTGTAGTCTGGTGTAGGGGAGAAGTAGATGAGGTATAGGTGAGCTGCAGTCTGGGTGTAGGTGAAATGTAGATGATGCATAGCTAAGCTGTAGTCTGGGTGTAGGTGAGATGTAGATGGGGTATAACAGAGCTGTAGTCAGGTTGTAGGTGAGAAGTAGATGGGGTATAGCTCAGCTGTAGTCTGGTGTAGGCGAGATGTGAAAGAGGTATAGATGAGTTGTAGTCTGGGTGTTGGTGAGATGTAGATGAGGTGTAGCTGAGCTGTAGTCTAGGTATAGATGAGATATAGATGGGGTATAGCTGAGCTGTAGTCTGGGTGTAGGTGAGATATAGATGGGGTATAGCTGAGCTGTAGTCTGGGTGTAGGTGAGATGTAGATGAGGTATAGCTAAGCTGTAGTCTGGGTGTAGGTGAGATGTAGATGAGGTATAGCTGAGCTGTAGTCTGGGTGTAGGTGAGATGGAGATGAGGTATAGCTGAGCTGTAGTCTGGGTGTAGGTGAGATGTATATGAGGTATAGCTGAGCTGTACTCTGGGTTTAGGTGAGATGTAGATGTGATATAGCTGAACTGTAGTCTGGTGTAGGTGAGATGTAGATGAGGTGTGGGTGAGCTGTACTCTGGGTGAAGGTGATATGTAGATTCGATATAGCTGAGCTGTAGTCTGGTGTAGGGGAGAAGTAGATGAGGTATAGGTGAGCTGCAGTCTGGGTGTAGGTGAAATGTAGATGATGTATAGCTAAGCTGTAGTCTGGGTGTAGGTGAGATGTAGATGAGGTATAGCTAAGCTGTAGTCTGGGTGTAGGTGAGATGTAGATGGGGTATAACAGAGCTGTAGTCAGGTTGTAGGTGAGATGTAGATGGGGTATAGCTCAGCTGTAGTCTGGTGTAGGTGAGATGTGGAAGAGGTATAGATGAGTTGTAGTCTGTGTGTAGGTGAGATGTAGATGAGGTGTAGCTGAGCTGTAGTCTAGGTATAGATGAGATATAGATGGGGTATAGCTGAGCTGTTGTCTGGGTGTAGGTGAGATGTAGATGAGGTATAGCTAAGCTGTAGTCTGGTTGTAGGTGAGATGTAGATGAGGTATAGCTGAGCTGTAGTCTGGGTGTAGGTGAGATGGAGATGAGGTATAGCTGAGCTGTAGTCTGGGTGTAAGTGAGATGTATATGAGGTATAGCTGAGCTGTAATCTGGGTGAAGGTGAGATGTAGATCGTGATTAGCTGAACTGTAGTCTGGTGTAGGTGAGATGTAGATGAGGTGTGGGTGAGCTGTAATCTGGGTGAAGGTGAGATGTAGATTCGATATAGCTGAGCTGTAGTCGTGTGTAGGGGAGAAGTAGATGAGGTATAGGTGAGCTGTAGTCTGGGTGTAGGTGAGATATAGATGAGGTATAGCTAAGCTGTAGCCTGGATGTAGGTGAGATGTATATGAGGTATAGCTGAGCTGTACTCTGGTTGTAGGTGAGATGTAGATGAGGTATAGCTAAACTGTATTCTGGGCATAGGTGAGATATAGATGGGGTATAGCTGAGCTGTAGTCTGGGTGTAGGTGAGATGTAGATGAGGTATAGCTGAGCTGTAGTCTGGGTGTAGATGAGATGTAGATGGGGTGTAGCTTATCTGTAGTCGGGGTGTAGGTGAGATGTAGATGACGTATGGCAGAGCTGTAGTCTGGGTGTAGGTGAGATGTAGATGATGTATAGCTGAGCTGAAGTCTGGTGTAGGTGAGATATAGATGATGTATAGCTGAGCTGAAGTCTGGTGTAGGTGAGATATAGATGATGTATAGCTGAGTTGTAGTCTTAGTTTAGGTGAGATATAGATGATGTATAGCTCAGCTGTAGTCTGGTGTAGGCAAGATGTGGAAGAGGTATAGATGACTTGTAGTCTGTGTGTAGCTGAGCTGTAGTCTGGGTGTAGGTGAGATGTAGATGGGGTATAGCTGAGCTGTACTCTGGGTTTAGGTGAGATGTAGATGTGATATAGCTGAACTGTAGTCTGGTGTAGGTGAGATGTAGATGAGGTGTGGGTGAGCTGTACTCTGGGTGAAGGTGATATGTAGATTCGATATAGCTGAGCTGTAGTCTGGTGTAGGGGAGAAGTAGATGAGGTATAGGTGAGCTGCAGTCTGGGTGTAGGTGAAATGTAGATGATGTATAGCTAAGCTGTAGTCTGGGTGTAGGTGAGATGTAGATGAGGTATAGCTAAGCTGTAGTCTGGGTGTAGGTGAGATGTAGATGGGGTATAACAGAGCTGTAGTCAGGTTGTAGGTGAGATGTAGATGGGGTATAGCTCAGCTGTAGTCTGGTGTAGGTGAGATGTGGAAGAGGTATAGATGAGTTGTAGTCTGTGTGTAGGTGAGATGTAGATGAGGTGTAGCTGAGCTGTAGTCTAGGTATAGATGAGATATAGATGGGGTATAGCTGAGCTGTTGTCTGGGTGTAGGTGAGATGTAGATGAGGTATAGCTAAGCTGTAGTCTGGTTGTAGGTGAGATGTAGATGAGGTATAGCTGAGCTGTAGTCTGGGTGTAGGTGAGATGGAGATGAGGTATAGCTGAGCTGTAGTCTGGGTGTAAGTGAGATGTATATGAGGTATAGCTGAGCTGTAATCTGGGTGAAGGTGAGATGTAGATCGTGATTAGCTGAACTGTAGTCTGGTGTAGGTGAGATGTAGATGAGGTGTGGGTGAGCTGTAATCTGGGTGAAGGTGAGATGTAGATTCGATATAGCTGAGCTGTAGTCTGGTGTAGGGGAGAAGTAGATGAGGTATAGGTGAGCTGTAGTCTGGGTGTAGGTGAGATATAGATGAGGTATAGCTAAGCTGTAGCCTGGATGTAGGTGAGATGTATATGAGGTATAGCTGAGCTGTACTCTGGTTGTAGGTGAGATGTAGATGAGGTATAGCTAAACTGTATTCTGGGCATAGGTGAGATATAGATGGGGTATAGCTGAGCTGTAGTCTGGGTGTAGGTGAGATGTAGATGAGGTATAGCTGAGCTGTAGTCTGGGTGTAGATGAGATGTAGATGGGGTGTAGCTTATCTGTAGTCGGGGTGTAGGTGAGATGTAGATGACGTATGGCAGAGCTGTAGTCTGGGTGTAGGTGAGATGTAGATGATGTATAGCTGAGCTGAAGTCTGGTGTAGGTGAGATATAGATGATGTATAGCTGAGCTGAAGTCTGGTGTAGGTGAGATATAGATGATGTATAGCTGAGTTGTAGTCTTTGTTTAGGTGAGATATAGATGATGTATAGCTCAGCTGTAGTCTGGTGTAGGCAAGATGTGGAAGAGGTATAGATGACTTGTAGTCTGTGTGTAGCTGAGCTGTAGTCTGGGTGTAGGTGAGATGTAGATGGGGTATAGCTGTGCTGTAGTCTGGTTTTAGGTTAGATGTAGATGGGTTATAGCTGAGTTGCAGTCTGGGTGTAGGTGTGATGTAGGTGGGGTATAGCTGATCTGTAGTCTGGGTGTAGGTGAGATATAGATGATGTATAGCTGAGCTGAAGTCTGGTGTAGGTGAGATATAGATGATGTATAGCTGAGTTGTAGTCTTTGTTTAGGTGAGATATAGATGATGTATAGCTCAGCTGTAGTCTGGTGTAGGCAAGATGTGGAAGAGGTATAGATGACTTGTAGTCTGTGTGTAGCTGAGCTGTAGTCTGGGTGTAGGTGAGATGTAGATGGGGTATAGCTGATCTGTAGTCTGGGTGTAGGTGAGATATAGATGATGTATAGCTGAGCTGAAGTCTGGTGTAGGTGAGATATAGATGATGTATAGCTGAGCTGAAGTCTGGTGTAGGTGAGATATAGATGATGTATAGCTGAGTTGTAGTCTTTGTTTAGGTGAGATATAGATGATGTATAGCTGAGTTGTAGTCTGTGTGTAGGTGAGATGTAGATGAGGTATAGCTGATCTGTAGTCTGGGTGTAGGTGAGATATAGATGAGGTATAGATGATCTGTAGTCTGGGTGTAGGTGAGCTATAGATGATGTATAGCTGAGCTGAAGTCTGGTGTAGGTGAGATATAGATGATGTATAGCTGAGCTGAAGTCTGGTGTAGGTGAGATATAGATGATGTATAGCTGAGTTGTAGTCTGTGTGTAGGTGAGATATAGATGATGTATAGCTGAGTTGTAGTCTGTGTGTAGGTGAGATATAGATGATGTATAGCTGAGCTGAAGTCTGGTGTAGGTGAGATGTAGATGGGGTATGGCTGAGCTGTAGTCTGGGTGTAGGTGAGATGTAGATGGGGTATGGCTGAGCTGTAGTCTGGGTGTAGGTGAGATGTAGATGGGGTATGGCTGAGCTGTAGTCTGGGTGTAGGTGAGATGTAGATGGGGTATGGCTGAGCTGTAGTCTGGGTGTAGGTGAGATGTAGATGGGGTATGGCTGAGCTGTAGTCTGGGTGTAGGTGAGATGTAGATGGGGTATGGCTGATCTGTAGTCTGGTTTTAGGTTAGACGTAGATGATGTATAGCTGAGCTGAAGTCTGGTGTAGGTGAGATATAGATGAGGTATAGCTGAGTTGTAGTCTGGGTGTAGGTTAGATGTAGATGGGGTATAGCTGTGCTGTAGTCTGGTTTTAGGTTAGATGTAGATGGGTTATAGCTGAGTTGCAGTCTGGGTGTAGGTGTGATGTAGGTGGGGTATAGCTGATCTGTAGTCTGGGTGTAGGTGAGATATAGATGATGTATAGCTGAGCTGAAGTCTGGTGTAGGTGAGATATAGATGATGTATAGCTGAGTTGTAGTCTTTGTTTAGGTGAGATATAGATGATGTATAGCTCAGCTGTAGTCTGGTGTAGGCAAGATGTGGAAGAGGTATAGATGACTTGTAGTCTGTGTGTAGCTGAGCTGAAGTCTGGTGTAGGTGAGATATAGATGAGGTATAGCTGAGTTGTAGTCTGGGTGTAGGTTAGATGTAGATGGGGTATAGCTGTGCTGTAGTCTGGTTTTAGGTTAGATGTAGATGGGTTATAGCTGAGTTGCAGTCTGGGTGTAGGTGTGATGTAGGTGGGGTATAGCTGATCTGTAGTCTGGGTGTAGGTGAGATATAGATGATGTATAGCTGAGCTGAAGTCTGGTGTAGGTGAGATATAGATGATGTATAGCTGAGTTGTAGTCTTTGTTTAGGTGAGATATAGATGATGTATAGCTCAGCTGTAGTCTGGTGTAGGCAAGATGTGGAAGAGGTATAGATGACTTGTAGTCTGTGTGTAGCTGAGCTGTAGTCTGGGTGTAGGTGAGATGTAGATGGGGTATAGCTGATCTGTAGTCTGGGTGTAGGTGAGATATAGATGATGTATAGCTGAGCTGAAGTCTGGTGTAGGTGAGATATAGATGATGTATAGCTGAGCTGAAGTCTGGTGTAGGTGAGATATAGATGATGTATAGCTGAGTTGTAGTCTTTGTTTAGGTGAGATATAGATGATGTATAGCTGAGTTGTAGTCTGTGTGTAGGTGAGATGTAGATGAGGTATAGCTGATCTGTAGTCTGGGTGTAGGTGAGATATAGATGAGGTATAGATGATCTGTAGTCTGGGTGTAGGTGAGCTATAGATGATGTATAGCTGAGCTGAAGTCTGGTGTAGGTGAGATATAGATGATGTATAGCTGAGCTGAAGTCTGGTGTAGGTGAGATATAGATGATGTATAGCTGAGTTGTAGTCTGTGTGTAGGTGAGATATAGATGATGTATAGCTGAGTTGTAGTCTGTGTGTAGGTGAGATATAGATGATGTATAGCTGAGCTGAAGTCTGGTGTAGGTGAGATGTAGATGGGGTATGGCTGAGCTGTAGTCTGGGTGTAGGTGAGATGTAGATGGGGTATGGCTGAGCTGTAGTCTGGGTGTAGGTGAGATGTAGATGGGGTATAGCTGAGCTGTAGTCTGGGTGTAGGTGAGATGTAGATGGGGTATGGCTGAGCTGTAGTCTGGGTGTAGGTGAGATGTAGATGGGGTATGGCTGAGCTGTAGTCTGGGTGTAGGTGAGATGTAGATGGGGTATGGCTGATCTGTAGTCTGGTTTTAGGTTAGACGTAGATGATGTATAGCTGAGCTGAAGTCTGGTGTAGGTGAGATATAGATGAGGTATAGCTGAGTTGTAGTCTGGGTGTAGGTTAGATGTAGATGGGGTATGGCTGAGCTGTAGTCTGGTTTTAGGTTAGACGTAGATGATGTAAAGCTGAGTTGTAGTCTGTGTGTAGGTGAGATATAGATGATGTAAAGCTGAGTTGTAGTCTGTGTGTAGGTGAGATGTAGATGAGGTAAAGCTGAGCTGTAGTCTGTGTGTACGTGAGATGTAGATGATGTAAAGCTGAGTTGTAGTCTGTGTGTAGGTGAGATATAGATGATGTAAAGCTGAGTTGTAGTCTGTGTGTAGGTGAGATATAGATGATGTAAAGCTGAGTTGTAGTCTGTGTGTAGGTGAGATGTAGATGAGGTAAAGCTGAGCTGTAGTCTGTGTGTAGGTGAGATGTAGATGAGGTAAAGCTGAGTTGTAGTCTGTGTGTAGGTGAGATATAGATGATGTAAAGCTGAGTTGTAGTCTGTGTGTACGTGAGATGTAGATGATGTATAGCTGAGTTGTAGTCTGTGTGTAGGTGAGATATAGATGATGTAAAGCTGAATTGTAGTCTGTGTGTAGGTGAGATATAGATGATGTAAAGCTGAGTTGTAGTCTGTGTGTAGGTGAGATGTAGATGAGGTAAAGCTGAGTTGTAGTCTGTGTGTAGGTGAGATGTAGATGAGGTAAAGCTGAGCTGTAGTCTGTGTGTAGGTGAGATGTAGATGAGGTAAAGCTGAGTTGTAGTCTGTGTGTAGGTGAGATATAGATGATGTAAAGCTGAGTTGTAGTCTGTGTGTAGGTGAGATGTAGATGAGGTAAAGCTGAGTTGTAGTCTGTGTGTAGGTGAGATATAGATGATGTAAAGCTGAGTTGTAGTCTGTGTGTAGGTGAGATGTAGATGAGGTAAAGCTGAGTTGTAGTCTGTGTGTAGGTGAGATGTAGATGATACTTGTGGGGTGCTTTTGGTAAAAAAGCATTTCTTACAAGTCTTGCAGCTCAAAACAGGGCCCTCCATTTTCTTGTTGTTGTCATTATTGTATATTTCCTTGTTCTTCTCCCCTGTACAGCGCTACGGAATATGTTGGCGCAATACAAATAAAAGTTAATAATAATAATAATAGCTGAGCTGTAGTCTGGGTGTAGGTGAGACGTCGCCTATAGTTCTGTCAATTGTTGCAGATTAATTTTCTATCTACATGATGGAAATGTGGCAGCTAAAACTACTATTTCTTTCAATAATGTGCACGGAAGGGGTGGGCAACAAATTCTAAAAGATCTAATTATTTACCAATCCAGGTCTTTTAATATGGCAAATCCCCCCAAAAAAATGTCAAAAGATTTTCTGGAAAAAACATTTTTGGAAGTCTATAGCAGCTAATATTTTGTATTTTTGAGCATGTGCAGGGGAGAGCGGAGGTGCCAAATCCTCAGGTGAGCACACCCCTCGGACCCCAAGCCAGTCGTGCTAGATAGAAACAACATTGGAGCTTACAGATACACGCAGTCAGCTCAGCTTAAAGGGCCAGAGGCCAATGTCATCTATTAGTATCTTATCTGAGGACTCTCCTAAAAATAGTATATAACATATCTGGGTTTATAAACCCTTTAAAGTGCCCCTGGCGTCCGATATCTAATTGATCCCCCTACACTGGAACGTAGACCACATGTATTTACAATGTAACTATCACAGCCTCTAATTTATTAATATATATATATATATATATATATGTAATTATGCTGCTGTGTTGCCATTTAGGTTTTTGCTAATAAACTTCCTGAGGAGGGGAAAGATTTGAACGCGTAGGACATTTCTATCTGCACAATGTCCACGTGGCAGCTAAAAACACCAGTGCTTTCAACAGGACTAATGACAGGCTTGTTAGTTTACAAGGATACAAAGTAGCAAACAGAATCAGCTTTGAAAACATAATGGGACCCGGGCATAATGAATATTTGCAGACAAGCAGTAGTTTTAAAGGTGTTTTTTGTCAAGTTTAATTATTGAAAAGGCCATATAGAAGCAGTGACCTGAGTGACCCTTTTTTCTCCCCTTGTCCAAGTATAGAAGGGGTTGTAATTACAGTGAATGTCCAGCAGAGGTCACCATCTTAACATGTTTAAATCCCAATCAGGGTATGTATGTGACATGGATGTGTTTTATTATTATTATTAATATTATTATTATGGATAAGCACAAACAGAAACACAGACAGATGTGCCTGACGTGCTGCGTCCATGTGGTCACCAAGTGTCGGACATGACTGAAGAACTGAACAACAAAATGTATCTCTATATGTAATTCATCATTCTGCATTTCATAAAACCTGTTTACATTATTCAATAAGTAACAATATACATATTATTGTGATGATTTAGAACAATACACAATACACCTAATCCTGGAGAGTAAACAATAACAGATACAAAGTAACAAATATCTGGCATTAACAAACATAGTTCCATAATCCACCACTTGGGGGCAGCAAACCCATATCATAATTCCCATACAGGTCCTAGTTGTTGGGATCATTCTTGGTATACAATGGAAGGGGCAGAAGATGCCCCAGGGGCAGGGGTGTAGGAGCCAGAATAATTCTGGGGGCATACAGCTCATTGTATACACAGCCTGGGGGGGATTTGTCCCCCCTATCTCCCCCAGTTCCTACACCGATGCCCAGGGGCAATATGTGGGCAGGGTCTATAGACCATCCTGTGTAATAATTCTAGGAAAATACCCTAATTCTGCTAATTCCATTTACAGTTATAAACATGAAATTGTGGATTTACTATTTTTCATTAAATTTAACTTAAATTATATTAGCAATCAGGATATGATTATAAAAAATAAAAAAAATGGTTGATTTTTCTGCCATCTTTAGGATTTAACTCCTCCCATATTTTATAAACTATGGCTGAGTATGGGGCACATTTCCTTACACTCTGCCGCCAGGTATGTAGCTCCACTCTCTGCTACAGTTTGTAATAGTGGGAGGAGCTATGATCTAAATATGGTCAGAAAGAAAACGTTTTCCCAGAAAATATCAACTTCTTTTAATTACGATAAATTGAAATTGATAATTACTATTTATACATTATATATCTGTGGCCCTTTAATTGGATGGAATATAATGTGGTTGTTTATTTTGCAACATTTTAATTAAGTTTGGGCCAGAAAATTAGTTTTTTTGACACCAAAAAATCCTAAAATTGTAATTAATTATTTTTGTATATTTATGCCAATAGAATGAGCTGTTATTGTACCCCATTCTCAGCGCAGTGGGAGGAGTTATAAGGTGGGTAATTAGGAGTCACTTAGTAATATTTTAAGGAGTAAAAATGGAAAAGAGAAACATAGGTCTAGTGGTAAATGACATCTACTTAAAATCTTCTGGATCTCTACCTTGTCTTGTGCACTTCAATGAAGCCGTGAGCTATACCATGTTGGGTCACCAAAGATGGGCAGGTCATAGCAGAGAGGTCAGACTAATTGTGGTCCAATGGAGAAGGAACAGGCACACACTTTAGTATATATGATAAGAAAACCTTATGGATGAGAAGAACCAAACACATAAAAATGTGTCTGACGAGCTGCATCCATATGGTCATCGAGAGTCGGACACGACTGAATGACTGAACAACAACAAGAACCTAAATTTGATTAATCCTCAGGACGGCCGCAAGCCTTACCCCGGCATGCTTACATTACTGTACTGTTTCTGCCTAATACCGCAGAAAATATATATATGTATGTTTTATATATGTACATTTAATATGTACGTTTTATATATGTACGTTTTATATTTGTATGTTTTATATATGTATGTTTTATATATGTATATTTTATATATGTATGTTTTATATATGTATGTTTTATATATGTACGTTTTATATATGTACGTTTAATATATGTATGTTTTATATACGTATGTTTTATATACGTATGTTTTATATATGTACGTTTTATATATGTACGTTTTATATATGTATGTTTTATATATGTACGTTTTATATATGTACGTTTTATATATGTACGTTTAATATATGTATGTTTTATATACGTATGTTTTATATATGTACGTTTTATATATGTACGTTTTATATATGTATGTTTTATATATGTACGTTTTATATATGTACGTTTTATATATGTATGTTTAACATATGTATGTTTTATATACGTATGTTTTATATATGTACGTTTTATATATGTACGTTTTATATATGTACGTTTTATATATGTATGTTTTATATATGTATGTTTAATATATGTATGTTTTATATACGTATGTTTTATATATGTACGTTTTATATATGTACGTTTTATATATGTATGTTTTATATATGTATGTATGTAAGTTTTATATATGTACGTTTTATACATGATGTTTTATATATGTACGTTTTATATTTGTATTTTTTATATACGTATGTTTTATACGTGTACGTTTTATATATGTATGTTTTATATACGTATGTTTTATATATGTACGTTTTATATACATATGTTTTATACGTGTACGTTTTATATATGTACGTTTTATATATGTATGTTTTATATATGTACGTTTTATATATGTATGTTTTATATATGTATGTTTTATATATGTACGTTTTATATATGTATGTTTTATATATGTATGTATGTACGTTTTATATATGTACGTTTTATACATGATGTTTTATATATGTACATTTTATATTTGTATTTTTTATATACGTATGTTTTATACGTGTACGTTTTATATATGTATGTTTTATATACGTATGTTTTATATATGTACGTTTTATATATGTACGTTTTGTATATGTATGTTTTATATATGTAAGTTTTATATACATATGTTTTATATATGTACGTTTTATATATGTATGTTTTATATATGTATGTTTTATATATGTACGTTTTATATATGTACGTTTTATACATGATGTTTTATATATGTACGTTTTATATTTGTATTTTTTATATATACGTATGTTTTATATATGTATGTTTTATATACGTATGTTTTATATATGTACGTTTTATATATGTATGTTTTACATGTATGTTTTATATACGTATGTTTTATATATGTACGTTTTATATATGTATTTTTTATATACGTATGTTTGATACAT